>MU183158.1:81770-167750 GCA_016904865.1 Pissodes strobi
TACGTGTTAAAGGACAAACAATTGAACAAGTCACACCAATAATATAAATATCTAGAAGCTAACATTAACAGTTAATGTGATTCGAAAAAAAATACTCTCGAGTATTGAACAAGTGAGAAAAATCTTCATGGGTATGAAAACATTTTTTAGATCAGACCTCATAGAGCAAAAATAATTACTAAACACCACCAAAGAAAGGAAAATAAAGTTCTGGGTCATGTGCTGAGGTGAAAAGATACGAATTGCTCCGACTCATAATAGAGGGCAAAGTGCAGAGAACGAGATCAGTGGAAAGGCGCCAGAACTCATGGCTAAAAGATTTGAGAAAATGGCTTGACCGCTCGTCTACAGATTTTTTTCGCGCTGGAGTTTCCAAAACTACAACTGCCAACCTTCTGAAGGAGATGTGTTAAAAAGATATAACTGGTCTAATGTAAGAAAAATATTCAATAGTCGCGAATAGGCTCATTTTAATTTTTTCAAAAATAATTTTATTCAAAAGATTTTGACATATTAAGTTGATATACCAAACATCAGATTTCTCTGAGAAGTCTAAATCGGTGAAAATAGATAAAGAAAGAGCCGTTGGAACATTGTAAAGGCGTGACGTCATAAGATATGAAGGTCGCGTTGAGATATATATCTATCTCAGTGATAGAAACGTCAGCATTAAGACAGATTAATAAGACACTTTTACGCCTGCTGATAAAGCGAGGTATGGCTCCGTCATTACCTAAATGAGTGTTTTGTTTTCCAATGAAGACTTAATAACAACAGCTGTAAAATATCATACATCATGGCTATCCGTGGCACACTTGACATAAATAAATAAATTATTATCCAGTATTTTGCTTAGTAATATTTAATTTCTGAGCTTATTTTTAATCCGATCGTGAATAAATTAGTATCGTTAGATTCGCCAAAAAATCCTCTTTACGGAAAGTGCTTGTCAAAAAAGGGTCGCCATTTAAGAAAAAATAGTTAGACACAAAAATGTGATTTTGGCAACTTGTTTTTTTCCCATCTATCATACTAATCACTAAAACATTGCGAATTCAATTTTCTGACATCATCTGAGGTCCATAGATTAGTTTGCGCCCGACCATGGCCACCTAGATCCAATATTAAAACTGGCTCTAAAAAAATCAAGAAGGCGTTAAAACTTTTTAAAATACCACATTCCGATCTAGAATTGTCTCAGAAATCCAAAAATGTAAAAATATACAGGGTGTTCCATTTAAAAATTTGAAACCGGAGCCATTTCCGGTGAAACCGGAAGTGACCGTAAAGTGAAAAATATGCGGAAATTGTCCTTCTCCCATACCATTCACCTACACAAAATCTCATTTTGATAAATCTAATACCCTAGAAGTTATGACTTGTCTAATTGATTCGTTGACACCCGGTATATATATATATATATACTGGGTTACAACGAAACTACTACCCAGGCCCGGATTTTAAAATGGCTGGAGATAAAAATTTGAAATTTTCACCGACCATCGGGTTCAGTGACCTGCACATTTCAAGCAAAAAATCAATTGACAGTCACTTCCGGTTTCACCGGAAACGATATAAGTTTAACTTTTTTAAATGACAACCCCCATATATTTTTGCATATTTGAATTCTACGAAAAATTCTAAACACTTTTTATGTAGGATGTACTATAGCTAAAGTTAATAGATTTTGACTTATGAGACTTTAAAGTTTACCCTATTTTGACAATTATTTGCATTTTATAAGAAAACAACATGTGCTACGACCAAAACAAATGGTGCAATTTATACGTCAACCAAGGCGCTCTAGGATGGCAGAATAAAAAACTTGAAATTAAGAGTTTTCAAAAATTGATATTTTTGATATGCTGATTTTAAATTTATCATCGATTTTTGTATGAAAACGTTTTAACCTACAGCCATGAGACTTTTACTACCCAATCTTACTTTTTTGTCTTCTTTCCATTTCTATCCTTAGTTTTCATTTTCGAACAACGGATATTATTTTTTATTATGCTTATTGGATCCATAAAATAGTTATTTTTGTTACAAGTACCTAAAATGGAGTTTTTCAGGACGAATCATTGCTGTTTCCGGACGAGGCGTTAGGTAGCAACAACCTAGCGTCGCGACGGAGCAAACTATAGGCACCTGCCGTGACAATCCGTATGCCAATGGATCTGAACAGAGAAGGAGAGGTTTTTTGCGGATAGATACATATAAAAAGGAGAGAAATTTGTGTCGCCGGGTTACCTCCATCTATTAACTTTCTGCTCCTGTTAAGCGGACATGCCAAGAAATTTTTCTCCTTTTTATACTTTATGTTATTGATTATTGGACAAGAAGCAAATGCATGCTTTTACAAGAAACACTATTTGATAGGTATATTATTTCGTTTTTAAATTATTTAATATCAATTGTACAGAAAAAATAAAAATATCATTAATATTAATCAATTAATATTTAATTCCAGCACCATTTTTTTCAACCAGTAGCTCCAAACGTTTCGGCATAGATGCAACCAGTCTTTGGAAATAATCTGCATTAAAGTTGTTCCATATTTCCTGAATTTTGTTCCATAATTCGTCACTATTTTGTGGACGGAAATCATTTGCCCTATTCATTGTTTTGACAATGTGGCCCCAAACGTTTTCTATAGGAAATCATCAGGACTTCTTGAGGGCCAAGGTAGTACGTTTACATTGTTTTCACGTATCCAATCCAAAACTCTACTTGCCGTATGAATAGGGCAGGTGTCATGTTGAAAAATAAAATTCTTTTGAGGAAAAATATTACTTGCTGAAGGTAACATAACATTTTGTAATATGTCTAAATAAACTTGTGCTGTAAATCTGCCATTGATACGATGACAAAGTCCAAATCCCCTTGCCGTCATATATCCCCACACATTAACTGAAAATGTACCATTTGCTTTAACCGTTTGGGTGTATTTTTCTTCAAATCTGGTGTTTTGAGGTCTGTACACTCTAAGCCGCCCATTATAACAAGATGGAAATGTCTTTTCGTCCGTGAAGACAACATTCCTCCAAAACCCCAACGTTTCCTGTAAATACTGCAAAGCAAATCCCACTCTTTGCTCCTTGTTAACAGTTGTTAAAAAATTGTTTTTTCGTAGCAGCACGATTTCTTAAACCAGATCTTTCCTTTTTGCTACTCTAACAGAACCAGGAAAGTTTGTTTGCCTGCGCGCTTCCGCGGCTGTTTGGAATGGATGGTTTCCCAAAAAAGTTACTAGTCTGTTATCTTGTTCTTCGTTTGATATTCTTTTTCTGCCACTTCCACGTAATCTATTTAAAGAGCCGGTATTTTGGTATTTTTGCTTTAAATCTTGAACGGTACTTTTTGGTAAGTAATTATTAATTATTTCTTCCGATATACTCCTCACGCTGCGACCCTCCTCAAATAACACCATCAATCTTACTTTTTGTTGTTCAGTTAGTCTGTTTATTATGATAAAAGTTATTATTTTTATTTTAGTATTTCTGAAATATGATATCGGTTGACATTTTATTTCTTGTCACTCCAACTTTCAGGTAAAGTTCAGGTGTCAAAGCCTGAAATACATTCTAGAAAAAAATGTGTTCGGTTTTTTTCGTCCGCAACTGCACTTTAATAATAATGATGCCGATATTACAGATTGATAATATTCGCCTGTTTAAATTATTTTTATTATTTAAATATCGTATCCCTACTATAAAATTATTTTTGAAATAATGTTAGAGCCGCCTTACTCTTTGACTATACAGCAAAGGGGCCTAATGACCTCTCTACTATTTAGGGTAGTATGTGACTAAAACTGTAAAGCACTAAGATAGGCATTCAGACTCCGTTCTTTTGCCAAATTTGAATATCTTTATTGTTAATTTTTACAAATTAAATTCAATCATGATTACTTACTCTGGAACATATTTTCGTAGGATTCGTTAAATCCATATTTCTCCTAGTAATATGAAACGTTGCTACACTACTAGACAAATTCGATAAATATTTGCAGTTATTCTCCACAAAACTCTTTCGTCCTTCACCTAAAATTGCATGTTCGTCTATTAGCTATACTACTTGATATTCCTATCAAGAAAAAATTAAGACATTAAAAGCAAGAACCACAATTATTTATGTCACTATTTTAATTATTTAGAAGCTTTATTATTATAGTATTAATCACGAGTAACAGGGTTCGAACTGAGAACATTTAGTATAACGTATAGTTAGAGTTATCTCCGTTCAGCATAAAAATGCAAGCGATCATTTCAACAGAGAGCTGTCATTTAAATTTAATATAATTTTTCTAGAGTAACTCTCGCTTATTCTTAGAAGATTTTCCAGGGTGCCCCACACCCAAAGGTATTCCATTCGTCAACGGAAAACTGCACTTTCGATTATTTTCAAACTTGCCATGGAGTTACAACATTAATTACTCTTTTTCGGTAAAATGCTTTGATTCAGTCACTTTCGGTTTTAGTGGAAGTATTTTAAATGAAATACCCCGTATTTTTTACTAATTTAAGAGTATTTTTTAGTATCTAGTATTTCTTTATTCATGCCAATAACAAGTGTTACATAGGTCAAAATCATAAAGAAACTTTAATGAGGTTAGTATAGAATAAAATATTATATGATGCCCTTATTTTATACAGAGTGGTTCAAAAATATTATCATCTTCACGAAATATTTTTTATTTAAAACAACTTCTTTTTATTTAATGAGAGACCCGTATGTGAAAAGTACAGCTTTCAGTACCTGTCGCAAAATATAATATTATGGTCCAGAGCAATAGTGATGTCCTCAGACCTCCGCCTGCGAAGCTTAACACGTCTGATGTCTCTTTTAAACATCTCCGAGGCCGAGGTTGAAATAAGGGATCTCATATGAACCTACATCTATATAGAACATTCCTTATAATGATCGAAAGGAGATCATAATGTACTCCCTTAAGACAGACATCATTACACATATTATTATGTAATAATTATACTCTAGTTGGTGAAGTCAACACATCTTACCTATAAATATGCATTTTAGGGCATCAAGCTCATTTAAGATGTTTACCCTTTTTACATCTCGACATTTGTAAGTTTCTATGACGTTAGGAACAACCCCTAAAAGATCCACAGCATACGTATTATTAAATTCTACGTAAGACATTTGAATACCGATTTTGATATTTTTTGGTTCTTGTTTCCTTAATTCCAGAAGATGCTTTGCAATTCGTGGGAGTATTCCAAATTCCTAAAAAGCAATAAAATACAAACTCCTCGTCTATCTAACTTCATAAAGTCCATCAGGTTTAGTATAGCTGCCACCATCCTCCCATCATAAACAAATTTTACAGTAACCTTCGCGATATAGAAAAATACGCTGAAAGGGTTCAAAAAAGAATGTCTGCGTAAAGCAAATTTTGGTGGTCTATTGAGTATTTCTCCACTAATTTTTGATCGATTTTATTATATTTATATCTATTTTTTTGTTTATTTGAAACTTTTTCCATTTATATATACACAACCAGGAAAATATTAACTTTAATTAAATACAACAAAACAATAACGAAAAATGTAGAATAATATAAGGGGAACGTGATTCGGAAAAACCACTTAGCACTTTCCAGTTCTGGTCGGGTGGTCTTTCACCGGACGATGTGAGTAGACTTATGCATCTACCACTTAGGGCCGCTTCCACTGGAAGCACCGGCCTCAGACTTATTCCTTTGGTGATCCCTAGTCTGACAGAGGTGAGAATGGGGTTTTGTTGAGTCACTTCCCAGTGGTCAGCTCCAGACTTTGTAGTTCGGTGTACTGCTCTCACCAGTTTGACGTTCCTGCCAGTCAATACAACACCCCCGCTTGCCCCGACCTTGTACTTCGGTGTTCTCCAGCTTGGACGACTATGGGATTTGAAGACGTAAATTCATAATGAGTATATCCACAAAATAGAAATATTAGAATGATTATTATTTATTAATAACTATTGGTATCCTATGCATAATATGTCCAATTATGCATCTTCACAATCATTAGAAGACAACACAGATCAAATTTGTTTAGCGTTTAACCTTATACATAAAACATAAATTATAATGTAAATGCTACGTCAGAGTCTAAAAGCCTTGAAAGGCAGAAGAAGAAAGATTAACCTCAATATCAGAGAAGTAATTATATGTTATGTTATTAAAAACCCTTCGAGAATCAAGTAAGGAGCACTATATATCTACATAAGTATGAGTTTCTCCTACGAATTAATTTATGCTTTAATGGAAATGTTATGCAATGCAGCGGATTCTGAATGATATAAGGATACTTACCTCTTCTGTCACATGAAGTCCAGAGGTGGTGAAAGTCTTACCAGATCCTGTTTGCCCGAAGACCAAAATTACTGCATTATACCCATTGATTACACTAAAATATTAATATATCGTATTAATTAAGAGATAACCTACATTGTTACACTCGGCTTCTGATAATACCACCTTTATGTTAGATTAGATTATCTAAGCGGTTTGGTGGATGGATCCTCTCGCATTTTGTGTAGATTTTCTCTATTTAAGGTAATCCCACTTTGGTAAGGAAACTAACTAAAAGATGCTTAGCGTTTAGATGCTATCTATTTTTTGTATTTTCAGAAGTCCTGATGAAGAGATGAAATAGATCTTAAAAGCTTGACATATCAAAAAAGGGAGTTTCTTTCTCCCTGAAGGCCTTACAAAAATCGAAGACTGCATCCCCACTATCCTAGTTCAGGTTTGTGTACTAATTGGCCAGTCTCCTCTATCCTTTAACCCCAATAACCCGCAAATGGCAGTTACATTTAGGGACTAACTGAAAAGCTTGTCAAGGAGTCAAGGAGTGATTCAGATGATAGAACATGCCATAACACAAGTTGATTAGTGGTTTGCCCAATGTAAGTTGATGTATCACTTCTTGAAAATGGCTCCCACCGTCTTCTTGATATACTCCAAGGTAATGGTAAAAACTATCAACAACTATCAACGGGATTGCGTGTAGCTTCGACGTGGAATTTATTTATCTCAATTCTAATTTGGTCTGTTTCGGTAAACATTTTCTTTCAAATATCACCATAGAAAGTAATCCAACGGCGTCAAGTTCGGAGATCTTGGTGGCCCTTCAGTTATACTGATTTGGATCCTCGCACATTAACGCCAAAATATACAGGAGCCTCATATTGTTGAAATCATAGCCTGTTATGGATCTTTTTCATTGTGAAAAATAACTGCTAATGCTGGTATCAGCAGCAAATGCATGTAGCATTCAGCCGTGAGGTTTTCTTTAAAAAAAAAGTATGATCTCGAATTGCTATTGTTTAGTACGCCTGTCCACACATTATTAAGGACCTAAGTATATGCTTCGCATCGATATTGTAGCTTATTGTGAAAGCAGTACCTATCGTAATTGTACACAATAAGTTACACCTCTGAAAATATCATCTATATTAAACAAGAATTACGTTCGTTAAAAAAACCAGAACACTAAACACCCAAAATTATAATTACTGTTATTCGCATTTAAATCACCTGAAAAATTAAGATGGATAAAAAAAATCGCAAAAATGCCTAAATGCAAAAAAATAAACAATACTTTGAAATAAAACCTATCCCATATTAACAAATCGCATCGTTAGTGTGTGTATGAGGCACTAGTTCAACTTGTTCCTAATTTACTAATACAATACAAAATGTCTCAAAATTTCCAAGTCTTAATAAATCATGTTTTTTTCCTAGTAGCACAGATCTATATAGCTACGCAACAGATGCCTACTCCGGTATTAAAAGTGTCGCTCGCCAATAATGCAATAAACTTAAATACTTTCCAATTTAGACGTGTTTTGCCCCGCCGTGTTGCCAAGTCGCTAACTGTAGTTTACCTTCCATATCACATTATGATATTACTCATTTTCTTGGCAATCGTATGTTATATTATGTCAAATGAAAGTTCATTATCAGATTCAGTGAATGGTGTTTGCTTGAACATGGGCTAAAACTCAACTTAAATATCGGTGTAAAAGGTCATAACAAATTTTGTTAACTTATACTGTAATATCTCTTATTTGTATTAAGTAATATATTATCACGCAGGATTTTGATCAAAGGAATTTTTGAAATGTTTATCGACATGTCAAAGTACCATTTAATTTTGTTTTAAACTCTACTATCAATATTATAAATTTGTTCATTTAAATTGCCGTTTCATTTGTTTTACTATTAATAAACGATCATACTTGATAAAAAATGTAAAAATAGTATTTTTCTAAAAAAATTTGTTTGTGATAATTTGATACATAAATATAAATAATAAAACTCGATGATTTGAGCGGGTCAAAAAGTCAGCCGGAATATTGTTCGACGTGATAACTTGGCAGCACCGACCCATTCCTAAACGACTGGTTCACCCGCTCGCGAAAGCCGGTGAACATTTTTGGCCCCGCGTAAAAAGCATTGGAAGAGGTATCTGTTGCGTAGCTATATAGATCTGTGTTAGTAGCTTATTTCAGTTTTTGACAAGTATTTCGATGAGCCCCTGCAAGACATAGACTGCCATCTGAAAATTTGAGGTGAAGTCAAACACCTAAGTAAATATATTATAAAAAACTGTAGAAACACTTAAAATACTTTTTGCCTAGAACTTGTAGATTTCATTTTCATTCCTCAGTCAGAGACAATTTGTGGTTTGTCTCTGCCTCAATAGTAGTTATTTATTGGTATTACTTCGGCTCGTTTCCGATTTTAATTCCTTACTTTCTTAATACTCCCTCCTCCACCTTATTATAGACTGTTTCCTGAGTCGAATTAAAAAATATTCCGTCAGTTTCAAACTCCCAGTATCTACGTTCTGGTTTCATGCAGGCTTTTGATAACTCTTGTAAATGCCGTATATATATTTTGTTGCATGTTTCGTCTAGTTTTATGTAATCGAAGTCAGTTTTTTCCGTGGGAAATACTCTATAAAATACTCGTTTTTTAAGAGACATTTTGATGTGACAATAGGATCTGTCAACATGATGACAGAAAGAAGAAATCATAAACCTTGCAAGGTATTTATTTGCGACTTTTCTGGAATGTTACTTTTATTGTTCAAGTGATGACGTCAGCGATAAAACTAATTGATTACATTTTGAAACGTTTCTCGAGATCGTTTCGAGAAGCGGTAGATTTTAATTAACTCAACCGAAGCAAACCCAAATAAACAAAGATCTAAATCAAACTAACCAAAAGTGGTAGAAAACAAGTTAAAACACATAAGAGAACATACGCGTTCTAACACAAAGAATCAATGATCTAAATCAAACTAACCAAAAGTGGTAAAAAACAAGTTAAAACACATAAGAGAACATACGCTTTCTTCGTTGGTTTATTACTTGTTGCTTGGGTAAAATTTGCTTTGAGTTAGTTTGGCTTTCATAACATGCCAACGCGTAAAAATTGACTATCTGAATTTATTTAAAGCTTTACTAAAAAGCATGGCTGCAGATAATTTTGAAAATGTTTGTGATATATCAAACTCATATCCAATCAAAAATATGTTTGAAGAATCAAGATTGTTTTGCGTCCATGAATAACTAAACAGCAAAATAAATTTATGAACGTGTGTTTCAAGAATATGAATAACATTTTTATTGTGATTATTATTCTCTAAATATAATTATATCATATTTACCTCTTTATTTGAAGAACAGTCAAAATACACTCTTTTGCAATGCAAACCCACATATGACCTTGTTTTATGTAGCAGGCTTGTAAACGTCAATCAAAAAAATTTAAAATAGCCTTTTTACTCCAAAACTTGTTTAATATATTATTTAATTTCCAAGCAATCAGAAAGCTTATTGCAAGGAAAATTCTTAATTATAAAATCTGTAAAACAATCATAAATATTAAAAAAATAAAATATAACAATTTATTTAAAAGAAATATTAAACACAGTTATTGTCCCAGTGAATAATACATATTTTCCTATAAAAATAATCTTTACCAATCTGTATTATGGGTGCTAGACATTAAAACACAGTTGATCCACAATACAGTTTTAATCAGCTGATGATGCTGACATGGTTAGAGAAACACGCGTCGAGTCGACTGAGAGATAAAGTAAAGCGCGACGCGACGTGTTGAAATAAAGTTACAGTCTAGAAATTTAGACAATAAGATCTTCATGGCTTGTTATCTTGTATTAAGGGGAACAATGAAATAAACTAACGAAGAATCATTACAGCAACTAAGAGTCTTAAACATATTGTTTCAATCTTATTATCATACATTCAACACATTACAAAATATCAAAAATATCTAGTAAAACATTTGCAACATTAGTAAACCGAGAAGGTTCTATGGGGTGGAAAAGATTACAATTAGGTATAATGCCATTCGAATTATATTTTTCGTAAAAACAAGAAACACACCGTAAACAATTTTAGAATAACCTCAATGACGGCTGAGTGAAAAATAAAATAGATGAGCGAGAACTACTAATATTTGAAGAAAATTTTCAAATTATTGTAGATTCTGAGTTGCATCGTTGACAGCGCTGTAAGATCCAATCTTGGATTTCCTAGATCAACTTCACGCACGTCGCGTCGCTCGTGTCAATTCGCCCGTACTCTAATTGCCTTGAATGGCCTCGAACCTATATCAAGCTTAGTCTGTTCGCTTCACAGCGTGACCCAGTGTCGCCCTACAGTCAAATACCGGCCCTGAGTTAGTCCTGGTCGAACGAAGACAGAACTTTAAGCGTCGCCGCCTGACTGTCGGTGCATATGTAGAGAGGCTTACCGTGACAATATCTCTCGATATTTCCCTGTACAAGATTGTTGTGATCTCAACCTGACATATCGTGATGAGAGCCTTGAGCGTGGCTCATTCTGGCCCTTTCTCGCTCATCAAAATTGCAATAAACATAAAATCAAACAAAATATTACCAAGCTTTAAAACTCATGTAAAACTGTATTATCTGCAATAATATTATCCCACTTAAAATTCAAATTGATCGCCTCCGTATCTTTTTTTATTATTATTGCTTAATGATTTTAACAGTTAAGGACGCAGGTTCAATTTGTTTAAAAAACACAACTGAACTAATTTATATCACATGTATTTACAGTTTACAACTTCTTATCAACTAAGCAACACTATTAAGGTTATAACTCTTAACTAACATTGTAAAATATAAAAAATATTAATAAAACCCTTGAGGAAATACTATATAGCACAAACTTTTATCGTTAAAATTGAATCATTCCTATCTTTTTAATGCACGTTTTTGCGGCCTTATTGCCTAAACTGATGCGTACTTATCCTTAATCCAATGACCTCTTTGCCAATTTCAGCTACTTGACAAACATTACACAAGGATCCTTTGTATTTAGGAAGATATGAACTGCCACATAGAGGACATTTTTCCTCTGGTTTACCCCTGTAGATTGGAGTGTATGAGTAACCGCAAAGAGTGAAAGGATTATGTTCATCATATGTAAGTTGGAGTTCGTCCGTTGGGTTTGAATCGCAAGCCTACAAAGCAAATCCTAACGTAAATTTAATGTAATTATAATAGCTTTTTACATATCAGAGAAGTGGGGGGATTTTATTGACAGGGCTCTAATACTTCACTATTCCCTAAATCGGTTAAATTTGGGATATTCAATTGCTGTGTAGTTTCAGTATCAAATTCATAATGCGCTTTGCCGCTTTCAAGTGTTATAAGAATTGAGAATTATCATGATGATGATATGCTAGTGGGTCTTAATTTCAGAACCTTGCATCATAGACGTATCCATTACAATCTTTGAAAATTGGTTAATGGTGACTGATTAGCATATGTGTTATCCGGAGTTCAATGTTTCTTCACATTGTATTCGGAAGGTTGAATTGTTCTATACTTGTCATCATTCTACCAACTATGGATGCATTTGCCGATTCATATAGCTTTTGGTGTCCTTAATTTAAATAATCAATTATTTTGTGATCCCGTGCGGGTTGGGAATAAATCTTAACAATCTGAATTTGAATCTCTTCCATAATACATCAATATACGTATATATGGAAATATGACAATTCATGGTGCATTTTAAAAATTGGAAACCGCAAAAATTAGATACCAGAAGTGGATATTTTATGTTGGTATAGAGTTATAGCGTATAATGTTACCCACCTTTAATTTTTTTGTTCTTCATACCAGGAAAAAATGTTAAAGGCAAAATTTGCAGGGATTTATGTAAACTATTTGCAACATATTAATATATCTTCGCATATTAAAAATGTTGCAGAAACTAGTGACAGGTCAGTCACATATTTAAAGTGTAAAACCAAGTACAGGATTACTCATTATAAATGAACACCCCCTTAACATTGTTCTTTTTAAAAATAGAGAGCTAATTTTTATATCGACTTGTAGGTACTCATCAAATGTTTTTATTAGTAATGAAAATGTTACACAGGGTATCCCATAAGCAAACGGCAATATAAAGTAAATTTTTTTTAAATTGCATTTTTCAATTCTCCAAAAAATTCTAGATGTTTCATATATAATGTCGACAATTTTGATACATTTTGGCACATGCCTTCCCCCAACTCTCTGAAAGCAGTTGGCCAAATTATAGCTAGGTTAATTTTCTTCAGAATTAGCACGAACCTATTGTTGGCAAGCATCGTAAAAATAAGATTTAAGGGAATGAAACACGGCTCTTGTTACGCTTTTTTCTGCTCTGCCTAATAGGCGCAAAACCTTCACTCCAGCTTAGAAGAAACCGAGAGTGAAAATTTCAAATTAAAAGAAAAATTGAAAGTTGGAGAATTTAAAATTAAAACTGTATGAATTTACGAGTGTTGATACGTAGGCTAGAACGAGTTGTCGCCGAGCGTACAAATCAGGCTCTAGCTCAAATGTCAAAGAGTAGGGGGTGGCTTTTATTTATTTAAGGCGCCACGGGCTTGTAGACGGCACAAGCAAGAAATACCCCAAAGTTGAAATATGGACCTCGTTTTAGCTTAAACTTCGCAACAAAAGAAAAAGATAACCAAAAGTTTGTTATTTTTTTCCTATCAAGAAAACCTATCAATAAAACAACAAAAATAAGTTAGAAAATTAGATTTAAATGACGAAAATTTATCAGTAATGGAAAAATAATTACTCAAAAATTAAAATATCTTATTAAATTATTTTGAAGCATCTAAAAGCAGTGTACTAATTAGCATTATTATTCAAGGATGTTTCATAAGGATCCTACCGCAGAAACTATTTATTGAAAATAACTAGCCCGACCTGGCATTATTGTAGCAACCAATCATTTATAGCATTTAAGGAATGTTAAACTTAAGCGTAAGTACTCGCCGGTCAAGTTACCGGTAGGACAAAGATAATGATCAGTTTGTTTGAATAAAAGAAAATATCAAAGGTCACATTAAAAATTAAGAATAACGCAGTCTACTAGGCTGCAACAATAATAGTAATTATCTGATCTACAGGTATCTAACGTAAGCCAGAAATCGTGAAAAAATTGAGAATAATAGAAAAACTAGTTCGACTTATAACGTTATTACGTCAGTCAATTAAAAGTTCAAAATTAAATCCAAAATCGGGTTGGTTCTAGATCAAACGAATTCAACTGAATTTTAGAATTCGATCAAATAAAATCAGGCGTCTTAGGCTAGGCAAAATTGGCCCAATATTCAAAGTTCATTTAAAAGAAAATAAGAATAAAATAAATGTTACCTTAGTTAAGGAGAAAAAGTTAACCTCTGTCGAAAACAAAGCAAAAAAAAAAACAGTTACGAGTTCCTAGTCTAATTACACGCAATAATTGTCACAAAATATATATAAAGGCCGCTTTCAGAAAAGAAATGCACACGGGATTATTGTTACAGCTATCACCCAAAACCAACGATGTATCACACTTGTCCAATAGCGGTAACAAAAATATTCTCATAAGTGAAATCGGGTCAGAAAAGATCGCCCTGTCTCTGTCTAACACATTATCTCTTATGGAAAAAATCTAGATTTGTTGATATATTGATAAGTGTGATACATCGTTGGTTTTGGGAGACCAAAAGCTTCTAAAAAATGAAATAAAAAATCCAGGTCCGTATTTAAAAAAATGAAGTTGATGATGGGGGCCCGGACACGAAACGTCAGATTTAAAATTTGACACTGCCATTTTATAAAGGAGAAAAAGTGGCAATAATAATGTTAAATTTATTTTATATTATCTCTTCAAATAATGTCAGGAAAAAATAAAAATAAAATAGCTGCTTTTCGGTTTTTTACGAATATCTCCGGAACAATTAGGAATTTTTCAAATTTCAAAACTGCATCTTGTTGGGCATTAAATTGCGCAACTTTGCCTTAATTTAACCGACTTCGTATCTCTTACGGTTCCCGAGATCCCCATGCATGCACTCGAATTTGTAGCACCCTGTATATTGGCATTTGCTTATGGGACACCTTGTATAATATTTTCTCTACTAATAAAAAAAATAAAATGATTACCTAAAAGTCGATAAAAAAATTAACTCTATCTTTTAAAATGACAAAGTTAAAGCGGGGTTCTCACTTGTCAGTTTCGCTGAAGCAGTTTGAATGAATCAGTGATACTGAACAAATAATGAACATGAGAACACGTTTTCATTAAAAATGATCAGTATATTCGTACTTTCAGTTAAAGTGAAAACTAGTTCTACTTTTATTCAGTTTGGCTGATCATTATCTAATAATAAATACAAACTGAAGTGTGAGAACATAATATATTCAGGGATTTGTTTAGTTTTGAGGATAAACATATTATTTGAGCGTAATATCGTTGATCAGAATGGTTTTTCGATGGCATGATTAACAAACCGATGCTTTTTTGGACAATTCTGATTGATAAAATTATTTTGTAATTTATTTGCTAATTGTAAACATACCTCGCAAGCAACTGATTTTAAATTTGTTTTTGGCATTTTATGTCTAGGAGAACGAGACACTGATAGAATTGTCCGGACCAGCTGATGTATTCAGCAAAACATGAAACGTGTGAAGAAAGCGGGGTTTATTCCTATTTTCATTAATAAGGAATCAGTTAAAATGATTCATTGAAACTGACAAGTCAGAACCCCCCTTAAGGGGGGTGTTCATTTATAATGAATAACACCCGGTACAGCGTTATCCAACGAGGACTAGACTAGGCAATTTTTTGACTTTCCCTGTACTTTTATAAAAAACTGAAATAGCCATCTTATGTAATTTACTCCCGCGAATTCGGATATGTTCAGCAAAAAACAATTGAACATCAAATAAAAGTGCTAGGGGTCACTTTGATATTTTTTTACATGGTATATTACTACATTTTTGGACTTTCTAGAAAAATTAAACACATTTTGTGTATAATATCCTATACCTATCTTTAGCTGTTTACCAAATCTTGACAGTTGAAAGTCAGGTATTTTGACACTTTGACAGGCTTTAAAATCTAAACCGTACAAGATCAAAGAAAACGGTTTGCACATTCCTATATTAAGTTTTCATAAACTATCGAATGACAGTATCTTCGAATTTAATCTGCGGATAAAATTAGCCGGAACCGGTTAAATTCAAAGTTACTATTATTCGATCGCTTATGAAAACACAAGATAGGAATGTGCAAACCGTTTTCTTTGATCTCGTGCGGTTTAGATTTTAGAGCCTGTCAAAATACACGACTTTCATCTGTCAATAATTGGTAAACAGCTAAAGATAGGTATAGGATATTATACACAAAATGTGTTTAGATTTTTCTAGAGAGTCCAAAAATGTAGTAATATACAGGGTATTCCATTTAAAAAAATATCAAAGTGACCCCTAGCACTTTTATTTGATGTTCAATTGTTTTTTGCTGAACATATCCGAATTCGTGGGAGAAAATTACATAAGATGGGTATTTCAGTTTTTTTTGTAAAGTACACGGAAAGTAAAAACATCGCCTTGTCTAGTCCTCGTTGGATATCCCTGTACAGGGTGTCCGGTTATAAATGTAACCCCCCTTTAACTTTTTTGTTTACCCTGTTATAAAAAAATGTTAAGTACCAAAGATGTAAGGATCTTCATATAGTTTTCTATGGTGTTACTAGAAAAACAATTGAACATCGAAATTCTACTGTGCAAATTAAATTAATGTTTTTTTAAATGGGATACCCTGTATATTCTTCCGGATATCGGTAGAGCTCTTTAAGATGAGTTCAGTAATATAAGGTTTGTTGGGTCTAGCTATAATAGTTACCACCTAAATTGCAAGAATGTCGGGTATCTGATTATTACTGAACTCCTCTCCTAAATTCTTTATTTGGTGAGCTAGAAAAAAATGTTGTATACAAAAGTGGTAGGTTCCTTCAGAAACTTCTCTGCGGTGTTACTAGAAAAACAATTGAACATCAGAAAAGCTTCTGAAGGAAGAATTTTTTTCTAGCTCACCAAATAAATAATTTAGGAGAGGGGTTCAGTAATAATCAGATACCCGACATTCTTGCAATTTACGTGGTAACTATTATAGCTAGACCCAACAAACCTTATATTACTGAACTCGCCTTAAAGAGCTCTATCGATATACATAAGAATATACAGAGTGTCCCATTAAAAAAAAACATTAATTTAATCTGTACAGTAGAATTTCGATGTTCAATTGTTTTTCTAGTAACACCGCAGAAAAGTATATGAAAATCCTTACAACTTTTGCATTTAACATTTTTTTTATACGAGGGCAAATAAAACAGTTAAAGGGGGGTTACATTTATAACCGGACACCTTGTACACCCAGGTCCAATTTTCGATGGTTTTACGGGGTATCTCCTTTATTATTGTAGATAGAGAGTTGCGGTTTTCGCATTACTGTGTTACTCTTTTGTGAAACAAAAGATACCGTGAACAGAATTTTCATAGCCTGTTTTGTTTTTATGATACAGGGTGATTTTGAAAGTATTCTATTTTTGCGCATGCCTCGTATCTCAGCTATCGAATAAGTTATCGAAAAGGTAAAAACTGTTCCTTATCTAACTTTTTCCGTAGAATACAGTGCCGCCTACAAAATTAGTATACGGGGTCTGATCAAAAAGTTATCGAGCCCTACTTTATTTTTTAAATGTGACCCCCTATATATTTATAGATGATTTTTACACGCGTTTCAAAAATATATAATATTATATATTTATATTTAATATAGCGTACAATATTTGCATTTTTTATTTAAAACATACATTTTTTGCTAGTAGGCCATGGCAGCGATGTTTAGAACAATACATTTCTAACTTTTCAACAATTTTAATTAATAACTAAATACGACTTATACAAATCAAACACAAAACCTGGTTTTACTAAGAAATATAAAAATAATAATAATTGTAATAGTTGTAACACGGCCTCCAAACGCCTTGTTACCACATCGACGGCCCACACGGTTACGCGACTCGGCAACTCTGGCAGCGCATTTTTAATCTTAAGTCTTAAACATGTGAACTGAGCTTGTGTCTTAACCTTTCATATAAGAATAGAAACAGAAACAATGTCTCTGATAAGAGGTACCTAGTACCTACCTAACTTTTGGTTTTCTGACATTCTCCTAAGATGTTAAGTGTAACCGCATGTTACGAAAATCACAATAAAATCAAGTTAAGAAACATCCTTTTTTGTAATGTTTATAAATACTGTTCAAATTGTTCGCCATTATATCTCACACACGTTTCACACAGGCGTATGCGCCTTAAAGCATTCAAAATAATAAACGGTCGCGCTTGTAAGTATCTGAAAGTCTCTTCGGTAGCAGTTTTCAACTCTTGCACTGTTCGATATTGCATTTTATAAATTTTATTTTGTAGGTATCCCCAAAAAAAATCCAAAACGGATGGATCCCGTGACCTTGGTGCCCATCTTATAGGTCCATTTGTTCCAATCCAGTGCTCGGGAAAGTTATTATCAAGATACGTTTTGACAATTTGCGCATTATGAGCAGGGGCTCCGTCTTGCTGCAAAACAAGTTATTAAGACGCGCCAAAGGAACATCTTCTGTTATTTCCGGTACAACATTTCTCAGAATGTCGAGGTAATTATTCCCAGTAAGGCTGCCTTCAAATATGTGATATTTGATTTTACTTCCCAGAATAAAACAGGTAACATTAAAGCCAAACCTGCCTTGCCGTTCACGTGGAAATGCAACATGGTTATTTTCCTGTGACCAAAATCCAGCGTTATGCCCGTTAAATATACCAGCACTAGTAAAATGCGCCTCATCCGACCATATCACGGTCCTCTCGAAATAATTTTGTGTGTTCAACATTTGTAAATACCAATTACAAAACTCTATTCGACGTTGTGCGTCACTAAGATGTAAATTTTGTACCAAATGATAATTTATATGATTTAAATTTATGCTTTTTTAATATTGTTTGAACCCTTGATTTAACAACTCCAACAGAGTTTTCTACTTGTCTACACGAACTAGTTGGATTTGATTCAACAGAAGCCAAAACGTTTATTTCATCAACCTCACGGTTTTTCTTGTTGTAGCTTTTAGGACGAAGTTTAACAAACGATCCGTGTTCGATTAAATTTGATTTTAGTCTTGGAAAAATTCTTTTATCTGGTTGCCTTCTTTCTGGATATCTAGGAGGATATGATTACATGATTTAAGTAAAATGGGACAGTTATTATTTATTTTATTACCTGTTAAAATATAATTCCAGAGCCTCATCTGCGTCTTCATTACATTGCATGTAAGTTACGAGCATTTCGTACTTTTCATAATTTTCGAAAACCGCGTTGTCACCCATGAAAAAATTTGTTTATAATAATACAAAACGATAAATAATAACTAATAATAATAACAACAACTATGTATGACTATAAATAATAATAATACTAATTCAGTATTCTGACATAAACCACATAAAACTCACAAAGTGACATTGCTTCATTATTTGCACTGATTATTTTTAATCCGCCATGGCCTACTAGCAAAAAATGTATGTTTTAAATAAAAAATGTAAATATTGGACCTAATATTATTAAATATAAATATATAGTGTTATATATTTTTGAAAAGCGTGTAAAAAGCTTAACCAAATCATCTAAAAATATATAGGGGGTCCCATTTAAAAATAGAAAGTAGGGTCCGATAAGTTTTTGACCAGTATTGGACCTTTCTCATTTTGAAGGCGGTACTGGATTCTACGGAAAAAGTTATATAAGGAACAGTTTTTACTTTTTCGATAACTTATCAGATAGCTGAGATACGAGGCATGCTCAAAAATGCAATATTTTCAAAATCAGCCTGTATCTTAAAAACACAACAGGCTATGAAAATTCTGTTCACGGTATATTTCGTTTCACAAAAAAATAACACAGTAGTGCGAAAACCGCAACTCTCTATTTACAATAATAAAGGAGATACCCCGTAAAGCCATTGAAAATTGGACACCATGTACATTAATGAGTTTTTAGATTCTGCCTTCAATTATTCTAAACATAATTCATACATAATACCATATGTCTAAATCGAACCGTTTTCGACATCCTAACGGTTGCAAATTCAGCAGTATAATAGGACTTGCATATGTCGAGAAATATATTATTTGATTTTTCTACCTACACAATTTCAAACGTTAAAAACGGTTCAATTTAGACATATAGTATTATATATAAATTATATTCAGAATTGAAGGCAGAATCTAAAAATTCATTAACAAGAAGTTTCACTAAAAATATATAACTGATCTGTCACTGGTTTCTACAATCTGGTATCTACTATCTGCAAATAGTTAACACAAGTCCCTAAAACTTTTATCCTGTAACATTTTTGCCTAGTACTAAAAATACAAAAGTTAAAAGGGGTAACATTAAACGCCATTACCCTGTACTCGTTCCTTTATTTAGGAAACAAAAACATTATTTAAAGCGATATTTAAAGCACTTCCATTATCATGAATGCGGCATGTTGTTAGTGTTGCAAATATGTAAAAAAAATATGTATGTGGTTTTCAGAAAAATAAAAATATCGATTAGCAAGAAATTGAACAATAAACCTGTCTACTGAAGATTTCAAACCACAGGCTATTAAATATGCATCCACATTTGGGTACATTTTTGCAAAATGATCTGCTTAAGGTTATTTCTGAAAGCAGTTTTCAAAAATTGTTATTATTCAATATGTTACCCATTACACTTATATACGAACTATTTAGCAGTTTCGACGTTTTCATGAATTCTAAAAGCTTACCTGCAATATTTTCCTAGCTTGCTGAGAAACTTCAGGTCTTGGTCCTAGATCCAGTAATCTTTTGGCAAATGATGCAGCTGTCTTGTAATTTTTCAGTTTAAAAAACATGTTGAGAGCGGTTCTAAGCGTCAAGATTTGATGGACAGGTTGCAGCTTGCAGTGAGTGAAATAGGCTGCAAGTTCGCATTGGCGTTTCTGCTCTTCAGAAGAACCTGAAAACATCAAAATTCACATTTGAACCTTTTCAAAACGAAACACTGGTTGTCAATAGTTAATAGTTCTGTGGAACATATTTGTATTTTTTTGCAACCGAACATGCGAAATTCTAGGACTTCCATAACAATAATTGTCTTTTGAGTCATTTTTTCATTATTTTGACTCTCCAATCAGCCTAATCCTAATTTTGTTAAAGTCAAATCTTCAGAAATCGTTAACTGAAAACACGAATATCCAGAAGGCAAAATTACGAATATTGAAAGAGTTACTAGAAAGGCCATCTACTACATAGGTTAGCTAAAATTCAAATCCAGTGATGGGCTAAAATATGAAACAAATTCATTTAAAAATCAGGTATTAATTTTTTGAAAACAACGCTCGGACACGTCGATTATAATTTTTCCTTCCGGTTTTTTTTGCCTCAAAAAGAAATTATACAGGGTGTGTCAAAAAGTAGATGTAGCAAACTTTTTTTGTATTTTAAATAGAACCTTATTTTTTCAGTCGAATTTTGAATTCTACGTCAAATTCTGGGCATAATTCATGTAGCACCCTATCCTCATCTCTAACGGTCTTAGAGAATTACATCATAAAATGAAATTTTTCTTTAAAAAAAGGTACATGCACCTACTTAAAGGTAAACAGGTAAATTTAAATGAATTGTCACTAGATAGCAAGTCATGTGTCAATTAAAAATAATTTTAGGTATAATTTTGTATTTAAATGAAACTCAAAGAATCGAAATTTTAATTTTAATTGGATGTGGAGACAAAAAAAGAAATCAAGAAGAAGTTTGTAACTTGTTTAGCGCTAAGTATCCAGACCGACCGATTACAAGTTCTACAGTGAGTAAAATCGAGAAGAAATTCAGGGAAACAGGGACTCTAAGGGATCGTCTACGGCCAGGTCGTCCAAAAATTAGTGAAAACACAAAATTGAACATTTTGTTAGAAGTTGAAGATAATCCCCATAGCGCATCCACTGAAGTAGCCTTTAATAATGATGTGAGCCGACGATATATTTTGCGAATTTGAAACAAGAAAAGTACCATTCTTACAAAATTAGGTTGCTGCACGAGCTAAAGGAAGATGATCCCGACCGCCGACTACAGTTTTGTGAAACTATGATGGAAATTTGCAACAAATCTATTTTTCCATCTCAACATACTTTTTAGCTATGAAGCCACGTTTCGTTTGAATAGTTCGGTAAACAGACAAAATTTTCGGTATATAATCCCCGTTGGATGAGAGAACAGCACATGCAAAACCCACAAAAAGTAAATGTTTGGGCAGGGATACTAAATGATAGAATTATTGGACCTTTTTTCTTCGATGGAAATCTTACAGGAGACCGGTATTTACAATTTCTTCAAAATGAATTAGTTCCCACACTAGCAGCGGATGGAAATGAATTAATTCCTACACTAGCAGCGGATTTTTCAAATCCGAATCAGCATAATCAGGATGGTGCTCCGCCTCATTTTGATCGACAAGTACGAGATTATTTGAATACTGTATTTCCCGAACGATGGATAGGTAGAAGAGGACCCATAGAATGGCCTGCATGATCTCCCGCTCTTACACCAATGGATTTCTTTCTTTGGGGTTATTTGAAATCAGAAGTGTAAAAGGGTAAACCACAAAATTTGGAAGACTGAAAATTAAAAATTAGATATGAAATTAGGGAAATTAATGAAAATACTGTAAATAATGTTTTAGAAGGGTTTTTAAGTAGATTGGCATATTGTCAAGAAGTTAATGGTTGGCATTTTCAATACTTAATAAAACAATTGTCGTTTATTGATGTAATTTTTCTCTAAAACCGTTAGAGATAAGGTTACGGTATGCTACATGAATTATGCGCAGAATGCATGACGTAGAATTCAAAATTCGACTGAAAAAAATAGAGTTCTATTTAAAATACAAAAACAAATTTGCTATATCTACTTTGTGACACACCCTGTATAATTTCCTTTTCAGGCAAAAAATCCGGAAGAAAAAATTATAATCGACGTCTCCGAGCGTTTCTTCAAAATATTAATACCGGATTTTTAAATGAATTTGTTCCATATTTTAGCCCATCACTGTACTAGCATCTCAGAATCTTGAATGCAATGAAATCAAACCACAGACATACCCCTCAACCTTGAACCTCTTTACTTCGTAATATAGGAGGAAACGAGTTTATGACTATAAATTGCAAAACATTAATATGATTTGCCAATGCCTCGAACGATTAAGCAATTATTAACGGTTTTCTTCAAGTTTAATGGAATAATGCTAGTTTAAAAAAATATAAATAAAATCAAGTGCTTCATGATTTTAAAACGAAGTAACTTCTCACAAAAGTTACGTCTTAAATAATGTTTAAGCTGTCATGTATGTATAATTCTTCTCGCCAATACCATGATTATTGGAGTATGGGGGTAGAGGCGGATCAATTATCCCAATGCAGATGCATATATGATTATTCCGCTACACTAAAAATTCAGTTCAATTACGAATGCTTTTTGATATATGGGATTTAAGTCGCCAGTGACATCTATTCACGAATGGATTTATTACACTTACGCTACACTAAAATTTCGGTTCAATTGTAAATGATTTTCGTTATTTAATATTTGGGTCGCCAGTGACATCTATTCACGAATGGGTTTATTTTGTGTGGTTAGCTGTTTTAGGAAGCGCAGTACGCTATTTTATACCTACAATTCATGAATTTAATTTACTATAGATTGCTATATTTAATATTGGGTATTTCTATAGCTTGACGCTGCGTGATTTATAGTAGTAATGATATAAATTGGCCAATAATACAGCGGTAAGCATAATTTGTCGAACGCCTTAAATTTTGAAAGCGAGGTTGTTTATCTTTGTCGAGACGCTTGACGGGTAAGTGCTGATTTTTAATCTTGAAATATTTAATTCATCTTGCAGTATATTTAACTAATTCTTTAATTTTTAAATACATAACTAATATTTGTTTATGATTCGTTTAGTCTTATTCGACTAAAGCAAGAATTTAGCATTGTTATATTCCATTTTTTATTAGCTTACATCTTCAATAATTTTTGATTATTGTCGTGACCGTTGGGTAAGAATGCCGATTTATTGGTGAATATTTACGTCTCTCATTAAACAAATTCATGTAATTTGAATGAGGCTTAGTCCAAATTTACGGAGAACGTAATTATTTCATCGTTTAGTGGTCACGCACATTATTTTACGTATTTCCATTCGAGCTGAACAGTATATTTGTGTGAATTCTCGGAGTAAATGCTACATATTCTTGCAAAGGTAGTAAATTAAATCTTCAGTAGAATTTCTCCGAATTTTCCCTCATAATATTTCTGGTTACATCAAGTATATAATTATTAGCAATCGCCCTGTCTCGCCTCAACACTGATGTACCGACATTACTTTGCATTTATGAGAGGTTAATCTCACATATGTAAAATTATCTGGTTTTTATCTTTTATCTAAATTTCTATCTCGATGCGAGATAGTGATTATCTTATCTTTATCTTTAATTAATTGAGACGTAATTACGCTCAATTATCGCTTATCTGCCAAGGGCCGAAATAAAAAGTAATAGCAATTACTTATTTTCAGTTAAAAGACTCGTTATCAGAGGTTGTACCTATTTTTCTATTTATTATCAAATTCAAGTTATCTTTTATTTAGATTTACCGAGTCACTGAATTGGAACGTAATTCCACACTTTTCATTTGAATTTTAAATTTCAGTCATTATTTGTTTTGCATTTCATATTTTATAAAGAAAAAGATATCTTGAGTAACAGTAGTTATGTATAATTTTGCTCAACTTAACATTGTAATTTAAGTTTCTGATTATATCTGTTTTAACCAGTAAATTTTCAATTTGTTGATTGCTTCCTCATGTTTTTAACAGTGTCACTGATGTTCACATGATATTTCCCTGAATATTATTTAATTAGCGATATACATTGGTCTAAGATTAGGTTATTTTCTCTTGCATGTATTCAACATTCGCTGGAAGAAAACATCGTGCTTGGCAAGTAGCAGGTGTTCGTCCACTTGCTGCACAAAGTGTTCTGAGGGAATCGATACTTGTGGAACCAAATAAGTCCTCGATAATACCAACAGATACTAACTTGGGAACAGGCAGAAGCGGTTCCAGTAGAGGTCCCAACACGATCGCATGCTTACAGAATTATTGGACAAGCCAAGTATTAGCCAATCAGAAGATAAATATACTGTAAAGACCAATAAAAATGCTTTATTCATTCTTTTTTTTTTAATCTGTCATAATAAATTTTAATTCTCCTTACTAAGTCAAATTTATTCATAAACTTTATTTCAAATAATTTCATCAATTGTACTTGATATTTGATTATATAGATTAACTCCACTTCAAATTACATCAATCGTATTTGTAATTTAATTGTATAATTAATATATTGTTGTTTTGAAATTTGTTTCTTTAATTTATCGCAAGATTGAGGTCTGTGAGACACGAATTATAAGGGCAAATTTCTGATATTATTATCTTTATATTTATTTATACCTAAGTATTCATATTCAGTTCGCGTTGTCTCTAGGAACTCACAATACACAAAATAATTACTGCTAATAAAAGAACGTCGACCGACGTCCTAAGAAAAATAAAAACGAGTCTCATTTGAAAAATTAATATTTCATTACAAAATGGCGCACAATGCCATACTTAATTAAATAAATTAACTTTCGCTACAAATTAGCGCCCAACTAAATGTATCGTTACAAAACAAATATGAACTTCTTCTACTAATAGAAATACGTTAGTTCAACATAAATAAGTACATACCCTTTGGTAATGTTTTTCTAAGCGTTTCCATCTGCAATCCACAAATATATTCACTACATATTTTCAGCAACTGTTGAGCTTCTGCTATTTCTTGTTTAGAGTCCACAATGAGTAAAGTAATCGACAACAATAAAATTTGGAATTTCTCTATGGCTTCCGTGAACTTACCGCCTGTAGTTAGTTGGTAACACACCTGCAATTAACACGAATTTCTCTTTACATACATCAAAATATTAATATTTTCAAAAATGTAAATGGCAACACAATGTCAAATATATCATTTGTAATTTAATCTAATAGGAATACCTGTAATTTGGCTACCAAATCATTCAATTTAATCCCAGAGGCAGGTAATCCAGTCTTGATGGTGGCTTCTTTCCAATTTCTAAGGGGATAGCTATATATTGGAGGTAAATTTGCTAACTGATTCGCTACTGTCCTTGAACTACTATATAAATTTAGGAATAAACTTTCATAGGCTTTGAAATTCACGATTCCAACTTGCTCATGGAGTAGCCGGCTCGCAGATTCAAATGAACCGGCCATTATATGATCGGCAGCCAATTGAGAGGTTTTCGTCCAAGCCAGTTTTGCTGATGGTCCTAGAGTATAAAATAAGACCGGACGGTTGTAGTTAAATCAAACGAAATTAGCATCTCTTACTTGGAGAAATCAAGAGCCGTACTGATAATTTTTTTTTAAAATGTCCTGATTATGTATAATTTGTACCGAAACGTAAGTCAAGTCACATCACTGGAAAAGAATCATTTTCCAGTGTCCGAAGAAACAGAGAAAATAAATCAGGAAACTATATATTCTACATAAACAGATAAGTGCTTTACTGCCCTCTTACAATCCACAAATTGAACACACTTGTACTGATATTTTTACCCTATGCATAGAAACTGATGAAAATTAAGGTTCTATTATAACAGCATCATAATTAAAACAATTTACAAACTTCTATTAATTTGTTTGCTTTATCCTATCCATAAACGAAATGGAATATTTCGTGATTAAACCGCTTGATTTCTACACAATAGACAATAAAACAATTTGATATATTTTAAAGGCCCTTCTTGCAATTTCAAGGCTTTATATTGTCTCTTGAACCACTGATTTCATACTTTTTTATATATTAAAGATTATTAGGCAGGCAAATTTTTACCTTGAGCTGGCAGATGAACATAGCTATCAGAAGTTTCAGCAGCCTGTGTAGGACCTACGTCGGGAATATCTAAATCTGCATCCTCTACATCCCATCCCGCTTCTCCACTTTCTGATATTCTTGGATCATTTGACTTTTCTTCTGGAAAGATAATTTATATAACATTCGAGTGTCTACACATATTTTATATATTGCATTCATTATATATAAAATATCATGTGTGTTAAGTCGTGTTTAAGTCAGCTCATATAAAATCTTGAAAAACCACAGGTTATTGACTAAATAAATGTATAGTGATTACGGAAATTGTATCATGTAGCTATAAAGATTGAGTACGTGTGATATTTTAAGAAAAAAGTGAATTTTTACCGAGAAAATGTTAATATTGTAAACAAAATCGGCAATTAAATATTCCCATATCAAGCTACAACGGTACTTTTTTTCGGTGACTGCTATCAGTAAATTGACTGGTACACATTTAAAATATAAAGGAGTTCATACACGAGTATGATCCGATATAGACAGAATACTAAGGAACTGGAACACAAAAAAGGAGTTAAACAGTATTGAAGAAAGTGAATCCAGAATTTTGAGTGGGCTGAATGCAAAAAATAAAAAATTGGAAAATGAAAATATCAATCATAGGAAAGCCCTGGAAACGATGCAAATAAATAGTAAGGAAAATAATATTGTGGTATTCGGCTACAAGAAAGGCATTAAAGAAGTACCCAAGCTTTGTCAGGAACTGAGCAGCTTATTAAAAGTCAATATCGCAGGGAGGACATAAGCGATGTGTACTGTATGGGTGAAAATCATAAATGCCCTCTTAAAATTGAATTAGTGACATATTTTAAAAAAATACAGATTCTTAGAAATGGAAAAAATTTAAAGGGTACCGGAATCTATATATCACGGGAACTTACAAAAAATCAGCAGGACGATTTGAAAATTTTAAAGAAACACCTGAAAATTGTTAGGGAATAACCTGACCAAAATAGTTATATACGGGGAAACAAAATATTATATATAGATTACCAAGGTTATTCGTCAAAAGAACTTGAGGAAGGGGCATACATTATTAAACCAAAACGGCTTGGAAATAGCGCTCCATCAACTCCTACTTCATATCAACCTCAGGAAGACGAAGTGTTTTGTTTAAATGGTGAAGGCTCAACTGAACCAAAAATCAAAGAAAACGAGAATAAGGATGAAGAAAGGCAACAAAGGTAACTGAAGGGAGTTGAAAACCAAGAAACTTATGGCGAAAAACCCCCTATTACAAAACTAAAAAATTTGTCAAGTTCGTCGACTTCGGCAGAAAGCAAAATAAAAACTAGATCCAATAAAAATCAATAAACAATAACTTTTAGATATAGTGTGTTCTGTGTTGGTATCTGTTTCTGTGTCTTTGTAAATAAAAACTTAAAAAAGAAATGGACGTATATATTTGAGATTATGAAGAGGACAAGGTCGATACAAAATTATTAAGTAGTGACAGTTTTAATGAACTGTACCCAGTACAAATAAAAAATGATTTAAGGATTATTCATTGCAACATAAGTAGCTTGGGTAAGAACTTTGATAATTTTTGTTTATTTTTATCGACTCTGAATGTTGATTTTGATATAATAATATTAACCGAAACACATATACAAGGTAATATTGAAAAAACACCATTTGTGATAGAGAATTATGATATGTTATACAACCATAAAAATTTGAATAAAAATGACGGAGTAATCATATATATTAGATCAACAATAGGTTATCAATATTTGATTGTACCTTTAATGAATCTTAAATTGCTTGAAGTATCTTTAAATTATAAAAATACAAGAATCTGCTTGACTGCAATTTATAAATCACCAGCAGATACATTTGACTTTAATCAGGAATTACATCAATATCTAATAAATAAAAAAAAAGTTATGTTCTCATATATTAGTTTGGGCTATTAACATTAATTTGTTTGGAAACCTGGGTTACATTGAGAAATACCAAAATATACTGGCCTCATTAAACTATATATTCTACATAAATAAAATAACTAGGCCAAAGAGTAAAACATGTATAGATAATTTTTTTATTAAAACTCCTGCTGATCAATCCAACATTACATGTTTTGTGTTTGAAAATAATATAACGTCCGATCATTATCCCATCGCGATGTCACCCTGTCTTGATAAAATAAAAGATCGCAAAAAAAATAGAGAAAAGATATATAAATTACTCAAACCTATAAAATGATCTTAAACATGAAATGTGGTTAGATATATATATAGTGAACAAAACAAGAATAAAGCAGTTAAACTATTTGTGGAAAAAATATTGAATTTAATTAAAAAAAAACACTGTTATTTTGAAAAAAAATGTAACTACAAAAAATAGTTTAAAAAAAGACTGGATGACTGAAGGTCTTTTAAATTTTATAAACGAAAAACATCGCTTATTACCCTGGAATTGATTGCCTTTGGCTCCACAAATGATTGAATTTTGTTTGAATTGTTATAGAGCCACTTCGGCCCCGGCTCAAGGATGTAAACTGCACAAGTGCAAGTTTAGTGACCCTAATGAAATTTGTACCTAATTTCGTCGATTCGGTATCTATTCGGATACCGTTTTCAAGAAAAGCAAAAAACTAAAAATGAAAATGGTTAGCAAATACAATAAAACAGTAAAAAGCTCTTTTCTCAGTTTACATCCTTGAGCCGGGGCCGAAGTGGCTCTATAACAATTCAAACAAAATTCAATCATTTGTGGAGCCAAAGGCAATCAATTCCAGGGTAAGAATGAATCCTCCACAACAATATAGAACATATTAACATCGCTTATATAATTACGTATAGCAACAATATAAAAACTATAAAAATAAATTAAGATTTCTAATCAAAGTTGCAAAAAGAAATTACACAAAAAAACCAATCGAAAAAAAAAAACAAAAGATCATCCTCATTACTATGGACTGTAGTAAATTCATTATGTGGCAAGACTAGAGAAAACAACAAAATCGAATCAATTACAATCGAAAATGTAAATACTTCGACAGCTAAAAAAGAGATTGCTAACGAATTTAACAACCATTATAGCACACTAGGTTAAAAATATGCAGAAAAATACCTCACTGCAATGACCAACCTAAAAAAATGGGAAGACTGGAAAGCAGCATGTGCTTGTTTTTAGTTGAGCAGAAAGAAGTGTACAATGCAATAAAATCATTAAAAAAAAACAAATCTCCTGGTTGGGACGAGATAATATCAGAAACAGTTAAACAATGCAGAGGAAATTGTACAGCCGCTAACTTTTTTAATAAACCTTTGCTTTCAAGATGGCTGCTCTCCAGATTGCCTTAAGATAGGGAAAGTTAAGCCTCTGTTTACGGCGGGGAAAAGAGAGAAGGTTATTTTAATTATCGGCTCGTGTCTCTGTTTCTGTTTTTTCAAAAAATTTTGAAAAAATTCTAAAAAATAGAATTGAAAGATTTCTTGATAGGTTCAGTGTCATATCAAAATATCAAATGATCAATACGGCTTTAGAGAGGGAAAATAAACACAATATGCTTTATGTAAACTAACATCACAAGTAACAGACGCGTTTTTAACTCCAACATGCGTAGCTTATGCATTTTTGTCGACCTCTCTAAAGCATTTGATACTATTTCGCATGAGATTTTGATGGAAAAGTTGGAAAGGTATGGTTTGAGAGGTAATGTTCTAAAACTACTAAAAAGCTATCTATCGGACAGAAAACAATATGTTGAAATTGATGGTGTTAAAAGCGATCATAGAAGAGTACACGTTGGTGTCCCACAGGGCACGGTTTTGGAACCTTTGCTGTTTACTTTATACTTAAATGATTTGTTGAATATGAAAACCACTGGAAAAATAATTAGTTTCGTTGACGACATCGCAATTTTCTACAAATCAAATACTTGGGCAAACTTAAAACTTACCACCAAAAACGATTTCAAAACTATAAGACCTTGGTTTCAGATAAATAAGCTTACTTTAAATTATGATAAAACAAAATATCTACCTTTCTCCATATATAAAAATCATTTACCAACTTTTACTTCCCTTGAAATAAATGACAAAGAAGAAATTCCTGAAACTAACGCTATAAAATATTTAGGAATCGTTATAGACAGGCATATGCAGTGGGATTTACAAATAAAAGATATTATAAATAAAATACGGGGGCTGCTGCCTAACTTTCGATATCTCAAGGAGTTTTTAGGATTGGAACAGCTTAAAACACTCTACTTCTCTCTTATACAGTCTCATCTTTCATATGGGATTCTGGGATGGGGTGGAGTGGCGGCTGACTGTCACTTGAAAACTCTTAGTAATACACAAAAGTGGTTTTTAAAATTAATTTATGGCAAAAGAAAAACTTATCCCTCGGACCAGCTTTTCAGTGAAACAAAAGTTCTTGATGTTAGACAGTTGTACTGCCTGGAAATATTAAAACATATTCACAAAAGTAAGATCCAACTAAACGAAAGAGACACGATGACACGATTCATCACACAAGAAATAGAATTGATGTTGAATGTACCTCTATTTTGAAAACAGTAACACAACGTACAGTCAAATATTACGCGCCCACATTATTTAAGAGTTTACCGTCAAATATTAGGAACATGTCAGGATTCTATATGTACAAAAAATCAATTACTGGTTGGATAGGGGATAGGAGACAGATGTTTAACAACCTCATAAATTTAAATTATTTGAGGTTGCAAATTATGTATATTGTATAGCTAATAAATTATTTTAAGTTTTTTGATACTGTGCATACAAATATTGTGAATTTTGAATATGGTAAATCGTCTCAAAATCAACAAGTATAACTATGCTTTTATGACTTTTTTTGCGTTTATTTTGTTAAGCATTGTTATTCATGTATTGTAATGAATTGTATTGTAATTTTTTAATAAACGTTATATTAATATTATTATTATATGTCCTAATTCGAGAAATTTACATTGAAAAAAATACATTCTACATCTTTCACAGGGTATAGAATACAAGCAGTCTTCACAGTCCTATATCTGTTTGTAATACCATACCGGTTGACAGCAACTTCAGCATGTGATATAGTCAAAAGCGGTCTTATCGTGCGGGTTCAAAGGTAACATTTTTCATTAAATGTCATTCCTTTGACAGATTTTACACGCAAAATCTGCCACGAATGAAGTTTTTACTGAAAATTGTGACCTTTGGACCCGCACGATAAGATCGCTTTTGACTATAGTTATATTATAGCGGTTAAAAAACTTGAAGTTTTATTTTTCTTTTGATAACTTGTGCGCAATATAAAATAAATTGATCATATTCATCAGTATGTATAGAGGTTCTCGCCAATACACAGCTGATTATTGCTGTGTGGCTTGTTCATATATTTTCCATCCCAGTTGTCTGAAGAGGGACTAAAAACCATATAACGTTGGGTGAGCAGAAAAGTCATTGCTCAAAGGAATGCAAAAAGACATTTGAAAGTGATGGTTTACCAAATCCGCTATTTGACGAAATCGTTAAATTGCAGCAGGAGAACCATTTGCTTAAAACCCAAGTCATTGAGAAAAGCGATCAGCTTGAAATAATAACCTCGGATAAGGATGACTTAATACAGGACTTAGAAGAGAAACTATCTAAGATGAAGTCTTAATTTAAATGTCTTCAAACAGTATTCAGGAAAGAGAGAAAAAACCCCAGGAATTCGAGGATGATGTTTTTCAATCTGAACAGCAAATCCTGGATAAATTAAATGTGAAAAGTGAAGAAGTTATTTCTCCTTATAAAAGTATACACATAAAGGAGGAAAAATTCGTTCTTGGTCCAACTATATACAATCATACAAGGATAAAATGTCCAATTTTGAAAAGGATTTGGAGGAGCTTAACTCAATAAATAAGAGTATGATCAGCTCGATTAGGATTCTAGAGGCGGAAAATCTGACATACGCAACTGAAATAATTTTTTAAAAATCACAGGCAGATAACCTTCCTTCAAGAGGAATTGGCCGGGATATGAAGGAAACCCAAACTGTTCAATCTGAATCTAAATGTAGTGACTGTGTTCATGTGCAAAAGGAAAATTTTGTTGCTGAAACTAAGAAGAAAACAGAAGTCATTCCTAAAAAAAACAAGGTGTTAATAATAACAGATGGTTTTGATAAATATATATATAATTCTTTAGTTCTCTTTCTCAAAGACAGGTTTTTAGTTCAAATTATATGTGAGCCCTTTGCTAAGTTAAATGAGGTTGTTTCTGGATCAGCTTCAACTATTGACAAATTGACAAAATCAGATTTCGTACTTCTTTTGGCTGGAATCAACAATGAAAATATATCTATGAAATGCCTAACCTCATTGACTAATAAGTGTTTTTGTACAAACCTGTTTGTATGTACCATTCCAATTAATTTTAACTGTAAAGCTACAAAAATGTTGTATTCCGTAAATAGTAAGATTTTTAATTGTATGTTGAGTTTATGTTATTATTCAAATAATGTAAAGTTACGGGATTTGCAGGATAAGTTTGACCCAAATTGTTTTTCTAACAACAGTATTTTTTGGAATTCGAGAGGCAAACGAGTGCTGGCAGGTTTTATGCACAGGACCATTTTAAAGTTGTCGAAATTTGAATATATAACATTGCATTTTATTAACCCTAACGTTGATGTTGAGGTTTCACATGAATATTCGGGGGCTTCTCGGATTGATTGTAGCGTTCCTCCAGGGCATGCAGTGGATGCGGTTCTGAGTGTTGGATCTGGAGAGATAGTTGGCCAGTCATCTTCCATTTCATCGAATGATTCTAATTCGGATCACGATTTTTTAGACGGGGAAGGACAGACACACCGGTCATATATGGAACTCTGACCGATGTGTCATGTCTTTCGTTGAATATCCAATCAATTCGTAATAAGATTAATGAACTAACAGCATTTTTGCAGTACCATAACATGCCCTCAATTTTGTTTATAACCGAACATTGGCTGAGAGTGGATGAACCTCTGTCTATTTCAGGCTCCCCACTTTCTGCAGAAATAATACAGTGGGGGGTGGTACAGCAATATTTATTCGTAGAGAGCATGAATGGGTAGACTTTTTTAGTATGTGCGAATATAATAATATGCTGGTAGAAAATGAGTTTGAGTTCTCACTTGTGCATAATAAAAAGATCAACATTTATCTTTTATGCATCTATAGACCCCCACATAGCAAAGTTCAAGAAACAGGTTGGAGACGTTGCTTTGCCTTTTGCCGGTAAGGTCAATGATTTTGATTGCAGGTGATTTTAACATAAATTATTTAGATAAAGATTTTATACACCCACAGAGTCTATCTGCAATCCTTCTATCCTTTAATTTAAAAATGTTGGTTGAGGACCCTATTCGTAAAACTAATGTTTCAAATACTTTAATTCACTATTTTTGTACAAATTTCAATTATAAACACTGACAAGACGAGAGGGTAGCACCGGCTGCTTTATTAGACTATGAAGCCATACTATCTAAGATAAACTTGAAAACAAAGATTATTAGAAGTAAGAGAAAGGGCAGATATATATAGTAAGTCCAATTTTACAAGATTTAGAAATGACTGTCAAAATATAAACTGGGAGGAGATTGGGAGCTCTCCAGAACTCCCCAATGAATTTAACCTTGGATTTTTAATAAAAATTTTCCACTAAAAACCATAAAACAAAAAAAAGACATTGGTAACGAATGGAATTAAAATCTCTTCAAAAAACCTTAGTATATTTAGATCACTAAAAAATAAAAAATTTCCTTCGACAAGGGAATTTTCCCTGATAGTTTGAGCACGGCTCTAGTGAAACTGCATTTTAAGGGTGGAAACTCTAATGATCCCTCTTGTTTTCGACCAATACTTCCAACACTTTCAAAGATTATAGAAAAGATTGTTAAAATCAGAATGTTATCTTTTTTGGAAAAGCATAACTTACTCATTAAAAACCCATTTGGTTTTCAGAAAAAGAAAGGCACTAGTGATACGATTTTTAATTTACTTGAGAGGCTTTATTTGGGACTGAATGGGGAGAGATGGCCGCGGAGGTATTTTGCGATTTTTCCAAAGCATTTGATTGTGTGGATCGCGGCATACTGCTGCAAAAGCTATCTCGTTATGGCTTTAGGGGCTGTGCTTTGACATGGCTTGAGTCCTATCTGACAAATAGGAAAATGGTGGTTAGTGGCCATGGCAGTGTATCATCTGTGCAAACCATTGATTCTGTGGTTCCACAGGGATCGGTGCTTGGACCATTATTGTTTCTCATCTACATTAATGGCCTAGCTTCCAGGCATTAATGGATCCTTTACATTATTGGCTGAAGAATACCACAATTCTTTGGCTAGGAACAAATAACGCTACTTTGGGAGAAACGATAAATAATGATATTGGAATTATAAAGAAATGGCGTGACGCAAACAGGCTTACTTTTAACATAGGCACAACTAATCTTATAACATTTAAGGGAGCTGCTCCAAATCTCTCATCAAATGTGAGTGTAGACTACGCTAAATTTTTGGGAATTTTCATTGACTCTAAATTAAAATTTGATACGCATATTTTTATGTTGAGAAAAAAATTAGCCTCGGCCTGCTATGCCATTAGATTGGTTCGCAATGAACTTGAAATGAATACTTTGCCCTGGAAAAATTTGATTTGTGATATGGGATTCAATTTTGGGGCTTCGTTGGCCTGCATCTCATACAGTCTGTTTTTGTATTACAGAAGCGGGCTGTGAGATGTTTATGCGGAGCTGGTTCCAGAGATAACTGTAAACCACTATTTATTAGGGAGGAAATTCGGTCTTTAACTTGTATTTGTATCCTTATGATAGTTGAGTTGATCCGGAAAAAGTACAAGGGTTATAATGACTCCAATACAAATTCTTACGTGACAAGGTATAACAGTGAGAATATAGGTATGTGCATTCCTAAAAGCACCCTTACAAAACACTCAATTATATACGAGGGTGTAAAGATGTACAATCGCTTGCCTCTGGAATGCAAAAATACAGGGAGTGACAGGCGATTTAACCGGTTTATGAGAAACATTTTAAAAAATTAGGCTTATTATTGCTTGGACGAGTTTTACAACCATGTTTTGTAATTGTGAAATGAGCGGTTTTTGTATTCTGGCTGGTTTGTATGAAGGTGTTCTGCTTAGTGTTTTGTTGCAACTGTCAACAGTCTGTTTTGCATTTTTGATTGTTGTTTTTCTATGTTTTTTTTTCAGTGAATCATGTTGTTTCTACAGTTAACTGTTGTAATGATTTTCTTCCCTAGTTAATTTTTTGACTATGATATATGTATAGTTATTTTTTGACTTTGATATATGCAGTATGACATTTTATTGATTTTAGACAGATTTTTAATATGATTGATAGTTTCCAAGTTTTATGCATAAAGATTATTTTAGGATATTTTTAAGACTATTTTAATGTACTTTTGTTTCTTGTTTGTTTTCTTTTTTTGTTTGTTGTTTTTTTCTTTTATTATTTCATATAGCTTTGTCAATGAGATTAGTTCTTTGGACAATAAAGCATTTTTTAATTTGAACTTGATTCAAAAATATTCAACTGTAATAGCTTGGTCGTCTCCAATATGCTGTAAACAAATTGTAAACTATAAGTTTACGTTTCCAAAATTAATAAGTTGCTACTCACTTTCATTCCGCTTTTAATTTCCACGAAATGAAAGAAATGACAAACTGAAATTATAATTTGCCCTTAAAATGAACATGAAATTAAAAAAAAAAACATTTCTAGGTTATCTGCTAAATTAATCATCTTATTTTTTCAAATATCAAATTTAGATAGATTTCGGATAAGACTTTGTACACGAAAGTTAAACACATATGGGTTTTCCTGTGATATATCAAAGGAGTGTTTCACAGTGCTAGCACGGCTGCACTGCGGAAAGTTTTTGATTTTTGCTGCACAATTTTGATCTTATCTAAATATTTTAACAAGATAACAGTAAGCAGACCTTCGAATGTATATATCTGTACTTGCCATTTGTTCTACTTAGAAAGTCGGGAAATAATAATTTAGGATGATGAGTGTTTGTTGGATTGCAGCCCTGCCTCTGTATCTCTTACGTTATTTGATAGTCATTCTAGAACATTGCATGATATATATTTAACTCCCGGTTGTTAAAATGACATGCATTGTGCTGGAATATCGATCAATTGCCAAAAGAAATAAAAAAAAGCAGGACTCCCACAGTTGAACGGACACCCACCGATAAACATGCAGTCTAAATGGCAAATACAAATCATTAAAATGTTGTTTGACTTGCAGAACATAGAAAGTACCTACTTGTTTATAGGAATTTCACGAATGTATTCGATTTGTCGATATTGTGACACTTTCATAAAATATTAGAATAACATTTTAATGTTAAATAATGATCAAACGGATTAAAATATGTAAAGTTATACTTAACGGTGGGGTGGCAACGTCAATACCGTTTGTGCAAATAACGATTATTCAGAAAAAGCGTTTTTTTTCCTGGTTAAAATACCCGTCTTTGCATGACAAATTTATTGGTGTAATAGTTCACAAAATAACAAAAATATAGATGTTATTGCAAAAATCATAAGGCTCGAATAGAAATGGCCAAATAAAGGTGAACGGAAAGACCTTTTACAGCTAAACTATTATGATCATTTAAAGCTGCTCAAGACAGAGCTTCATGTGATAAATAAGTTAATGGAGGCCTATGACCAGCAATTGAGCTATGAGATGATGCAATTGTTTTGAGAATAAGCGATGGTATTACCTGCATCTACTAATTCGTCATCGTCATCTCCCCATCCCTCAGCTTCCTCCATAGCTTCTGAAGCAATGGGTTCAGCAACAAGTTTGCTTGAGGTGGACTGAGCTGCTGTGTTCTCGAAATAACTCTAAAACAACATATCGTGTTTAAGATTTAACAACCAAAAAATAAACTTACGTATTTTAAAAACTATGGATTCCATTAAGCATATGAGAGCTTTTATTGAAGAGATCGAAATAAAAAAAGTTATTTATACACGAAGAAAAACCCTTACCCTGCTGACGGTTAACAAGGGCCAGTTGCTCTCCGCCTGCTGAATCGGTGGTGGAGGTTTTAAAAATTTGGCATTATGATTAATATCAGGTAATTTTTTATCGTCTCCAATAGCTTCTTTTAGTTGATCAGCTTCTTCCGTCATTCCATGGGTGGCCGCTGTCAAATATGCTAGTGATACCTGGTTTGTGGATTTTAATATTCTGACGCGTTCCTCCAAGTCACCTGAAAGTATAATATGTATTATGTAATTACTAATTGATAGCGATTGCTACTTGAAACAAGATTTTCACATTATTATTTTGAGTACATATTAGTTCAACGGGTTTAAGTTCGCAATGATAGGATGGACGACGCTAAACGCAACCTTATTCATCCCGCTCGTGCGCCATTGCTTTAAAAACATACTTAATATATTCTCTGTTTCCATGACCTAACAGTATCTAACAATGGAACATTAAAAATAGATGGTTCAAACTTTAAAACATTTTGAATCCAACCAGTCTATTATTTGGCATTTTTGTCACGAAGAAATGAGAATATTTTCCATTCTTCATAACTATAACCGAACCAACCTCAATACACCCTAAGACAGAAAAAAACAGGTACTGTAACATTAAGGACGCCATGGATGAATCTCGAATCTATCCCGACAGCGTATTTCAGATGTGCCTTCAGACCCCTTAAAAACTCGTCACAGAACGCTTGTCTGGAATTTTAAATATTCAATTCGTGCCAAGGCCTTGATGGCGTAAAAGTTTCTCGCAACACAATTCTATCAACAAATTTTTCCAGCTTCTTTTTAAATATTATATTCGTTTGGCACAATGTGCCCAATAAAACTTGAAGGAAACTTTTAGGTAAGCTATCGTCCTGCCTGATTTTTTTCACATTTGACGTCTTGATCCAGGGCGATATTTTGTCGAGACGCCGACGGGTGAGTGTTAACTTTTTAATCTTGAAATATTTAATTCATCCTGCAATATATTTAACTAATTCTTTTATTTTTAAATACATAATTAATAATTGTTTCTGATTCGCTTAATCATATTTGACTAAAGCAAAAATTTAGCATTTTTATATTACACTTTCAATTAGCTTACATCTTCAATAATTTTTAATTATTGTCGTGATCTTTTGGGCAAGAATACCGATTTATTGGTGAATATTTGCGTCTCTCATTAATCAAATTCATGTAATTTGAAAGAGGCTTAGTCCAAATTTACGGAGAACGTAATTATTTCATCGTTTAGTGGTCACGCACATTATTTTACGTATTTCCATTCAAATTGAACAGTATTATTTGTGTAAATTCTCGGGGTACATTCTATATATTCCTGCAAAGGTAGTAAATTGAATTTTCAGTAGAATTTCTCCGAATTTTCCCTCCTAGTATTGCTGGTTTTAATATTTTTTTCTTTTCAGGCTTATTTAATTAAATTTTCAGTTTATTTGTTACATCAAGTATATAACTATTAGCACTCACCCTGTCTCGTCTCAACACTGATATACAGACATTACTTTGCATTTATGAGAGGTTAATCTCGCATATGTAAATTTATCTGGTTTTATCTGTTATCTAAATTTCTATCTCGAATGCGAAGTGGTGATTATATTATCTTTCTCTTTAATTAAATTGAGGCGCAATTGCGCTCAATTTTCGTTTATATGCCAAGGGCCGAAATAAAAGTATTAGCAATTATTTATTTTGAGTTATAAGACTCGTTATTAGAGGTTGTACGTCTATTTTTCTATTTATTATCAAATTCAAGTTATCTTTTATTTAGATTTACTAAGAGTCACTGAATTGGAACGTTATTCCATTAATTTCTTTTGAATTTAAAATTTCAGTCATTATTTTCTTTTGAATTTCATATTTTAAAGTAAAGACAAGGATATCTTGAGTAACAGTAGTTATTTATAATTCTTGCTCAACTTAACATTGTGATTCAAGTTTCTGATTATATCTGCTTTAACCAGTAAATTTTCAATTTGTTGATTGCTTCCTCATGTGTTTAACAGTGTCACTGATGTTCACATCATATTTCCCTGAATATTATTTAATTAGCGATATACATTGGTCTAAGACTAGTTTGTTTCCTCTTGCATGTACTCAACACCCCGAATTGGCTGGAAAAACACCGTGCTTGGCAAGTATCAGGTGTTCGTCCACTTGCTGTACAAAGTGCTCTGAGGGAATCAATACTTTGTGAACCAAATAAGTCCACGATAAAACCAAGAGATACTAACTTGGGAACAAGTAGAAACGGTTCCAGTAGAGGTCCCAAAACGATCGCATGGTTACAGAATAATTGGACAAGCTAAGTATTAGCCAATCAGAAGATAACATATTGTAAATACCAATTATAACGCTTCGTTCATTCATTTTTTTTTAATCTGTCACAATTAATTTTTTTAAATATTTCACATTAGTTTTAATTTTCATTACTAAGTCAATTTATTCATCAGACAAATTTCATTTCAAATAATTTTATCAGTTATATTTGTAATTGAATTATATCGATAAAGTCTATTTCAAATTTCATCAATCGAACTTGTAATTTAGGTATAATTAATATATTGTTGTTTTAAAATTTATTTCTTTAATTTATCGCAGGTCTGTGAGACATTGCGAATTATAAGGGCAAATTTCTGATATTTTTATATTTATATTTATTTATATTTAAGTATTCATATTCAGTTCGCATTGCCTCTAGGAACTCTGGCGCCCAAAAAAAATCCCTGCTAGTAAAAGAACGACGACCTACCCCCTGGAAAAATAGAAACGAGTCTCAAAACGAACATCATTTACTAAAAAAAACTTCTTATTTAACAACTAGTATTTCGCTACAAATTAGCGCCCAACTAAATATATCACTGCAAAATATATATTTCATTTAGAGAGTTTAAAAGTACTGTTTGTCTTCTCTCAGTTGTTGCACGTTTTCAATAATCCCAAACCCACCGCCTACGTATTTAATACTGTTTCTACAATTCGACAGTACGGCGTAACATTTTGCAATATGTTTATATGCCAAACTTTATGCTTTATAATAGGGATTTGTCATTACTGTGGACTGGAACCGAATGTCTACGACACTAAAATGATTGATTTATGGAGTTATACTATACGCTATTGCTTAGTGAACAAAAACATCTAATATAAACGAAATATCTCCACTAATTTGACGCAAAATTACATTTGCCTGTAAGCTATATTATAAAAACTTAAACTTTAAAATTGCAGACAAAAAAAAATCTGACAAAAATATTCTCACCCAAGAGAAGAGCACCATGATATTGGGAAGATCTGGCTTTTCGTATTTCAGCAATCTTGGTCATCTTCCTTAATTTTTCCAAGTTGCCAGTGATCAAATACAAGAACGACAATTTCTCAAAACTTTTTGTTCTTTGGTAACACATCTCGACTACTTGATGATTGCCCTAGAATAAAGAAAAATTGCACAATCTGAAAAATCAATTGCACAAATTATACATAATTGATTTAAAAATATTTTTTGATTCATATTTGAGTAATCGCATGCAATATGTGGAGGTGTGTGGCTCAAAATCCGATCAATACGTAGCGAATTCTGGCGTCCCGCAGGGTTCTGTACTGGGCCCCCTTCTTTTTAATTACTTTATTAATGACATTGGGTCTAAACTTGACATTAATTATTTACTTTATGCCGATGATGTAAAATTATATATGAAAATAAAGACTTGGAATGACTGTGTGAGACTGCAATCTAACCTTAATCTAATTAGCGAATGGTGTTTAGAAAACAGGCTACAGCTCAACGTGGCAAAGTGTAACGTTATGACTTTCACCACTAAAATATTACCAATTACTTTTCAATACTTATTAAATGATAGTCCGGTTTGTCGCGTAAACACATTTAGAGACCTTGGTGTCATTTTTGATCCCAAACTTTCCTTTTCTTCCCACATCGATACCATTATTTCGGAAGCATCCAAGGCTTATGGTTTCATTCTAAGATGCACTAGAGACTTCAACACCACGGATGCAATCAAGTCGCTATATTTTTCTTATGTTCGTTCTAAATTGGAGTATGCCTGCGTAGTCTGGTCTCCTGGATATAATCTATGTATTGATAGATTGGAGAGAGTTCAACGTAAATTTTTAAAATATGTCTGTTTTAAGTGTGATGGACACTATCCTATTCAAGGTTTTCCGCATGATGATTTACTTGGTAGATTTAATTTTTCTTCTTTAAAATCTCGACGGGACTATTTCACTATTGTTACTTTGTCCAAGTTGTTGAATAATAATTTAGATTGTCCCAATATCCTTTCAAGGCTGAATTTTAGTGTTCCGCGTGTAAGCAGTCGATATCAGAACTTATTTTACCTACCTACTGCCAGAACTAATATCCTAAAGTTCTCACCGCTTTATGTAATGTGTAGCATGCAAAACCACGAATGTGACATTGACTTATTTAATATTTCTACAGAGTGTCTTCGTCGCATATGGAAGCATTGAAAAACTTTCACATTTTCGTCTTGAATAATGCTTAGTATAATTTTTATGTATCGTTTTTTTTTCTCTGTCTTAATTATTTTTTTAATGTTAAATGTTTTTAAACGTTTTTTTTTGTGTTATTAGTTTCTGTTACTTATACGGCAGGTATATATTTTTTTCCTCTGATAGGTTAAGTCAAATATGGACTTCCCTTTATTATTTTTATTCTATATTTTTTTGTAATTATTGTCATTATGTCCTTCCTGCCTTGTAGTTGGGTTTTTATAACCTGTAAGGTAGGCAGCGTAAATAAATAAATAAATAAATAAATAAGAATGATCTCATTTGTCTAAATTATTATTACACTTCCCTACTTACCTGCCATAATGCTGCTTGTGCCAATTGATCCCAACAAACTTTATCATTCAAAGCTTTAGCAGCTTCAAGAGCAATTTCAATATTACCACATTCTAAGGCTAATGTGAATCGAGTTTTGTCATCTTTCACAAAATGCAGAGCAACTTCTGGGTAGCCTTTCTGCTGGAGATAGGAAATTATAGACTGACCTACTAGGCGCGATTTTTGAACCATATAAAGTACCTGAAAGATTTAAGTTTATTTACATAAAGTAAAAAAATCGACAACAGAAAGTTTAGAAATACTATATGTAATTCATTAACGTTGTTAATTTGCCGAATCTACGGATAACCACAGTGAATATCCGGCTCTAACTATTCGGTATTGTTTGTATTTGTAATCGGATTGGAATTATTAACATTCGAATCCGAATACAAAGGATTATGATGACAACATCAATTTATTACTTTTATGTGATAATCTTGTAATTTTGGGTTATAATTTCTCGGTTGTGCGGTATATGGATAAAATATCGGCGACTATACTTACTTCCTCATATCTGTGATTAATAAGAGCCAATTTAAACTTGTACTCCGTAGGATCAATAGTTAGAATTCTGGGCTTACATTCACGGTCTAAGCAAAATACTTGACTTCCTTTCACTCTTGTAATATAAATAGGCAGATCCAATGTTCGAATAATTCCATGATCTCTAAAATGTGTTTTTTTTTTGGTTTACTTAACTGGCAAAAATCATATACTTATACAGAGTCTTTCAAAAAGTTCGCATTATATCATTTAGGCCCCAACAGCACCAACTAAAAAATCGTGAGTATTTTAATGCCAGTGGCATGCATGAACATGATTCTTTATGACATCGAACCGCTGACAAAGGAATTCTCTTACCAGGATTATGTAGTTATAATGGGTGGATTCAACGACTTTAAAAACCCAAGAATGCCTTCTTTCAGGAATTTGTTGAATAATTTTAAAAAATATACTCATACAAATTTGTTCATATTTTCTGTGCCATTTGTGGAACAGAACAAAGTCAATTCGTTTATTTATAAATTTAAATGTAAACTGAGTCAATTTGTTTTTAGGATAAGTAAATCAATCAATACAATATACAATACTGAATCAATTCAAAACACGGCGTTAAATTAGATGTTAATGGTATGTGTGCCCATATTGTTGGCATATTAAGTTGTAAGGTTAAAGCAAAGTCAAATCTGGTATTTGTTAAAACTGATGCGTTATATAGCTCTTCCTCAAATTTCTCAATTATAGAACCTCATGTACAACCTGAAAATGGTGTAAGTCTGGGGCAGAAATTGCTTGTTTCTGACATTGCTCCCGACTCTAACAAATGAGAGTAATTTTTTATAGCTTCACCTGCAACTAAGGAGGTTTTTGACGAATATAATGACAGTAGGAGTAAGTTATCTGTATTACTTCTTAATATTCAGTCCTTAAGAGGTAAGTGTGACAAATTACATATATTTTTGGATCATTGTAATTTTCCTGATGTAGTTTATTGAACATTGGTTGAGTGTTTCTTTGTAGCAAAATATACACCGGTCTGTTTTTGTAGAGATAACTCATTGCATGGTGGCCCACTGATATTGGCTAGAACATTAAATCCTAAATACAGATTTGTAATCGTAGATAAGTTTAATGATATACTGAAGGAGTGTTCATTTGAGATTCCAGCCTGTTATTGTAAGAAAAACAATTTGTATATTTTTTGTATTTATCGTTCTCCCTCAAAACATGTAAAAGAATTTTTTGATAAACTTGACATTGTTTTATCTGGAATTTCATCTGGATACTCATATTACTTTCTGGTGATTTTAACATTAATTTTAGTGATAGAAACTCTGTAAATACCACGGGCTAAAGATGCAAGTTGAACCATCGAGTCGTATAAATAACCATACATTGACTATATATGTTCCAATTTTGATGATGTGTCCTGTTCAGTGTTGAGGGCGGTTGGCTGTACATTCATGGGTTTGAGTGAAAGAAAAACAGAGCGTAAACGGGGTAGGATCTTTAGCACACCTGCCTTTGATAAGTTTAGCCAACTTGGTTTTAGTGTGAACTGGTTTGGTGTGCGTCTGTCCCCGAAACAATTACTTCGTTTCATTCCATCTTGCTTAATGTCTTCAACAGAGCCTTACCACGGCACATATAACAACCAGCAATATTACTCGACCTGTCAGGCGAAAAATTAAATTTGACCTTGCTAATGTCAGTTGGGTAGGAAAAGTCAGGGCTGGATTTGAAATATATATAAGTATGATTTTCCTTTAACAGAGCCGTAATATAAAATTTCAAATATCAATGGGTTATGAAAAATATGTATACCTTGTTGTATGAGCAGGAAATCTAAAGCAATTCTTCTTGGAAGAATATATCTGGTTTGTACAAGTTCTTATTGCTTAAACACCATGGCTTTTTGCATTACACAATGTCATAAACAACGTTTGTCTCTCACAATGTCAATTATTTGACAAATACACGCCTATGGTTTTGATTTAACTCCATTAGTAATAAAATAAACCAGTCGTAAAAACACGACGCCTCAGGCGGCAGTTTGGCGGATTTCCTACCAAGGAATATCTTGCGCGCGGACTTGCGCAGATGCGAATAAGAAGATGTGATATTGCTGGTTGTTATATGTGCCGTGGCCTTACGATTGCGTTGGATTAAGCACAAACCCAAGAAGCGTAAATCATGGATTACTCAAGGCTTAAGGCTGTCTGGAGCTAATCTGCTTGCGCTCAACTATATGAAAAAATTCTATTACAATGATTACATTGTTGCATACTGTAATAGATACCGCAGAACATATCGGAAACTTATAAAGACTGCTAAGAAGCTTTTCTATCAAAACAGACTTACGAGGGCTGATAACAAACAGAGAGCTGGTCTATAATTAATGAACTGCGTGCTAAATCGGGGCACAAGCGAAAATGCCCACATTGATCCCAACATACTAAACAATTTTTATTGCACTATAGCTGAGAGATTGACTCAGAAACTGCCTTCATCGGATGACCCTCTCTCTTACATGACAAATATGTCTGTGCCACAATCATTCGGTTTCCTCCCCACTCATGCTGCAGAAGTTAGAGATGCTCTTCTGGGGATTAAGTATAAAAAATGCTGCGAAGAGGATGGAATCTCGGCCGAGGTGCTTTTGAGGTTGCCGGACAATGCTTTGGAGGCCTTAGCATGGGCAATCAATGACTACTGGTGCGAGGAGTGTTTCCTGCCTGTTTAAGGTCTACGATAGTTATACCATTGCATAAGGGTGGAGACTTGGAAGAACCATCGAACTATCGCCCCATTTCCCTTTTATCCACCCTGGCAAAGACCATTGAAAAAATTGGAAAAAATGTGGAAATACCTTAGGTCACGTGCAATAATTTCTTCTGATCAATTTGGATTCCTGAGCTCAAAAGGAACACACGATGCCATCTTCAGCTTTCTGAAGAGAGCAGAATCAGCGACAGGCAGTTGCTGCAGTGTTTTGTGACCTTTCCAAGGCGTTTGACTGCGTCGACCGGATACTGCCAATAAAGCTTGAAAAATATGGATTTAGGGGCCTTAGTCTTGCTTGGTTCGGATCGTACCTTGGAGGTCGGAGTCAGTCAGCGGTTACATGTGACCAGAGGTCGTCAACTTTGAGTGTTACCTGCGGCGTTCCACAGGGGTCAGTTTTGGAACCCTATTTCTGATCTATGTCAATGATTTGGTGCAGATTAACATTTCGGGAGAATTTACGCTGACGATACCTCTGTCGTGTGGCATAACGATAATCCCGAACAACTGAAAGAGAATATAGCTGCGGACCTTCAAAAAGTGGTGCGACTCAAACCGTCTTACATTCAACGCCGGAAAGACAAACGTGATGGGATTCAGGTGTGACATGCGGGGGTTGGAACTGGAAAGTGATCCACTAAGAGAGGAGGGAGTGACAAAATTCTTGGGATTGTCCATTGATGGCGATCTTCGTTTTGAGGAGCACATTATGATGTTGAGTGGAAGGCTAGGCGGTCTTCAGGGTGCTTTGCTATAAGGTCAATCAGGGAAGAACTTGGACAGGCAACACATTATGATGTTGAGTTGATGTCGAACGGTGTACTTTGGATTATTTGAATCGCATCTCAGATGTGGAATCCCTTTCTGGAGTGTAAGCAGCCAATTTCTGAAGAAAATACAGTTCGTTCTGCAAAAAAGGCCATTCGTTTCATCGCTGGCATATTTCAGAGAATCATGTAAGCCTTACTTTATACCACTGAAGATTCTCACACTTACTTCTCGGTTCATTCTGGAAACAACATCTTTGGTGTACAAAAATCAACCAACTACAAGTGCCCGGGATAGCGAGGCCAGCCACCAAACTCGCCAGGCTTCAAACCTGCCCTTCCCCCTTCCTCGACCGGCTAAGAAACTGACCAAAACGTCTTTGATATATGAAGGCAAAAAATGTTTAACCACCTGACAGTTCATATTAGGGCTAATAATTCGATTAGACTTTTTAGAAAATCAGCAAAGGAACTTCTTTTGTGTAAGGCATATTATGATATGAGTGGGTTTTACAGAGATAGATTGTTGTGATATTTTAATGCTAGTTGCGTGTTATTTATACATATTTATTGGTATTATTTACGGTATTTTATTGTGATGACGACTAAAATAGAAGAGAAATACATGTGAATAATTCTAATAATATACTGACCAACTTTTTAAAAAAATTTGCTTGTTTGTTGTATCGTTTTTCAAGTATATGTACTCAAATTTTTGTTATTTAAATTATTATTTATTAGGAGTCTATAGGCTATCACCTTGTAATTTTAACCTGTATGGTTGATTAGTATAGTTGCAGCACGCTTTGTCAATGGAAGCTAGTTTCTTAAACAATAAAGCATTTTTGATTGATTGATTGATAAAAAGTTATGCTTGGAAAAAAACTAATTTTGACAACGCTAAATTAAGGATGTTATACAGGGTACTTAAAAAATACGAAAAGTAAAGTTTAAAAAAAAAACAAAAATTTTGGAATATTGGAAAACATTCTGCAGAAAAAATAAAGCTCTTATTAACAGAAAAATAAAAGTCAAATACCATTTTTTCCAAAAGTGCATCGTTGCTGAAAAAAATAAGAACAAAATAATTAAGAAAGAGGGTTTTTTCGAAATTTTTTCAATAATTGTCATAAATTTTCTCAGCAACTGTGCACTTTTGGAAAAAAAAAGCATTTGACTTTTATTTTTATCTTAATAGGAGCTTTATTTTTTCTGTAGAAAGTTTTCCGTTATTTTAAAATGTTTGTTTTTTAACCTTAATCTTTGTATTTTTTAAGTGCCCTGTATAGCTTATCCTTAATGTGGCATTGTCAGAATTAGTTGTTTTTTTTCCAAGCATCAACTTTAATCAAGAATAAAATTTTCTTTGAAATCAATAATAAAAAAGTGCCCCATATGATGCGAACTTTTTGAAAGACACTGTAGCCGGACGCATTAACATTTATTCTTATACGAAAATGGGATCAAAATATTGAACTCTCACAAGAACTATCCTTCACAGCGCATGTATGGAATACAAAATGAGAAACCATAAATACTGGAACTAGAAAGTTCGGTTAAATTCTTAGCTTGTTTGGTAACCTGCTTACAATGATCGTGCGTTTAAATATACTCTTAAATAATAGATAAAAATGGCAACACACATGTTTCAAAGTAGATTGCAATACGACTATGATATCTCGAAATTGCTGATATTTAGTTTAATATTCTAATATTGTTCGATTAATGATTCACCTTTTTGATTTTCAGTATCTCAATTCTCTTATTGCAGCGTTTACTCTACCTAGTAATGCATAGAGTTTGCGTTAGTATAATAAATATATAACCTGCATCCCTTCGGAAACAGTTATTATGATATTATATTGAAGCAATAAATGTATGCACATGTAATAACCTGTGAAAACTAAAACCAGGCTTCTTTTACCTTAGCCTATCAAACCACAAACCTTGTTTGACAAAGGCATTTTATGAGTAACTTTTAGGTAATAAAATGGCTGAACGAAATCAAAACTATGGAGAGATTTCAATATAGTATTTAATCCTTAGAATATACTCTTTCTGGATACTTAACGGCATAGGAGTTCTGCAACATGTTTGTGCTTTATGATATCGATGCACTAGATTTACTTAAATAATATTTTGATTAATTATTTAATATGTTATAAGTTGAAATTGTTACACTGCTATAATTAGACGTGACATATTTGGTAAAAAACGAATCAAATACAATTCCTTGTGAACTGCCAAGTTTGCAATGTGATTTCATTTATCATCTGAACTTACGAATTTCAGCTTTATTAAGGTCAATAATTTGTCAAGTATACATACTAGAATCTGCACCACAAGTGGCGTAAAAGCAAATATTTACCACAACAACACTTGAATTTAGATGATGATTCAGTATTTCACATTTTTAATTACCTGTTTTACATTAACACTAGAGAAGTTTAAATCAAATTTTTACTTACCCGTTAGTTAGAGTATACTTAATATGATTGCTTGTAGTATAAATAAACACTCCAGAGTCATCCCAAGCACCGGATTTTACTCTAGTGTTCTCGTGCAAAGAGCATAAAACATCAAGCTTTCTATTACACACTGTTACCGTATGTTTGGCAAGAAGAGCAATATGCGCCATGTCACTTGACCATACAACGTAACGACATTTGTTAATTTTTACTGAAAAAGAAGAAATACTGTATTCATTTTTTTATTAGCCAGTGTATGACCTAAATATATTACGAGTTGGCAGACATACATAAGGCGATAAACAAAAGCCTAAAATAATGTTTAATTTAGTTCAGATCAATTTACATACTAATAATAGTTTAAATCAGTTATAGAATGTGTAACGTATCAGAAAAACATTTGGTACTTCATAAATTAGATCATAACAGCAACCCGAATATTTCGAGGTCTAGACGAACGTTATTTACATTACTGCACGTAATATTATTGTTTAACAGTGATGAACGAGATACTCGCCGCGGGTGACAGGGCCGGGATAACCTTGCTGAATCAGTATTGATATTGTAACATTATATTTATACTGCGAACCTTCACCAACCCAGCAAGAGGAGACGGAGTGATGCATTGATATGCGTATGTAGATTATAAGGGTATACATTAGTCGCGTTACTATCTTGTATATTCCTTGCTATAACTAATACAGAACTCTATTGTGACCTGGAGGTTTATCCAATACATAAAAGGAGTTCTACAAATGTTTAATTACCTGTTGTAGTATCTAAAATATTATGCTTCTAAGTGCACTTGGCATGATGATATCATATTCGAACAATTCAAACTCTTATGTAATATGTAATATAGGAGAAAACAACAATATAAAGCTATGTTTTTTTTTCAAAGCAGTTGTCAGTTGAAACATGTGTCAGATACAATCAATGACCTACAACACCATTTTTAAATTGAAACGTGCTTATATTAGAATTAACTTTTCGCCCATTGCAAATCTAAATATCGAGCAGACATTTAAGAAAAATCGAATTGCTCTTTCACTTACCAAATAATATTACAGCTGACAATTATTTCAATCAAATACTCAACGAAAAAAAAACAATTATAATAGAATATCATCTATTTAAGAAACAATTTGACATATAGTGTCTATATGAGTTAACATAACTAAAGAAATCTAAATACACAATAAAATTGCTTCTTAAAAAAGTAGCTGTAGTAAGTAGCAGCAGCACTTAATTGGTTTAATAAAAAGGTCGTCTTTTCATCAAACTACATTAGCCTGTGTTTGAAATAGTCTGGTTTTTTAATACGATTTTCGTTGGACTAAAACAAAGTTGCTGCTTTCATTAACGCATATTGATAAAAAAAAAGAACTTTAAAACAACACACCATAAAGCTATGCAATAAATTGAACTAATGGTAATATGCACTCAAGCTTATTTCAACTGTCGATTTAGCACTTATAATTAGGTATAACTTTTCTTATATTAGAAACAATTTTTCGGCCGTTGCAAAACAGCAAATTTAAAAATAGAGCAGACATTTAAGAAAAACCGAATTGCTATTTTCTTTGCCAAATAATATTACAGCTGATAATTATTTCAATAAAATACTCTTTTCCTCATAATAGTACATAGCGATGGGTTTGAACTATTTGGATATTTAAAGTGATAAGGCTACCAATCCAACAAAAAAAAATTGTAATATAATATCACCTATTTAAACTGTTGTATTCAAGAAACTATTTGACCTTGTTATATGAGTTAGCATAACTAAAGCAATCTCAATAGGCAATAAAAATGCTTCATAAAAGAAGTAACTGCAAAACGTAGCAGCAACAATTAATAAAAGCATCGTCTTTTCGTAAAACTACATTGGCCTGTGTTTGAAATAGTCTGGTCTTTTATAGGAGTTTCGTTGGACTAAAACACAGTAGCTGCGTTCCTTAATGCATATTGATAAAAATAGATCTTTAAAACAACACACTTCAAAGCTATGGAACAAATTGAACAAATAGTCATTTGCACTCAAGCTTATTTCAACTGCGATTTGGCACTTGTAGTTAGATACAAAATTCGTATATTACTGTTTGTTTATTATATATTAGGTAATTCCATTTTTTTTTTAGTTTATATGGAATGCACATTGCGAGTTAGTTGTGTATATTTCATTGCACATTTTAGATGTGTGAATTTCATTATATAGACACATACAATTGCATGTCTACTATTTATCATTTTTCGGTGCTGTATTTTGTATATAAGTAGGTGCAAAGGTGATGTGTTCTAGCTCAGCACTCGCACTCTAGTCCCCCACATCCTCCACCTAATTCCAAATTGTAAATTCCCCCCACCACTCCTCATCTTTTTAAATAGGAACGCCACAATTTTCAGTCATTCAATATGTCAGTACTTGTCGATCAGCCGTTTTTAAACCCTTTCGAACTTCTAAATATTTAGGGAAAATTACCAAACGCATATAAAGCCAATGGTAATAATATTACCGTGTTTTATTCATTACAATATAGATGGTCTTCGATCTTCACAAAGTAATAATTGTTCTTTATGTAATAAGACATTAACTCAGTTCATTACCAATAATTAAGTATTCAAATACATTTTTAAGAAAATTGTACAATTTTTATTCCTAATTTAACCTTGAAAACTTGAATAATGATTATCTTTTTCGATTCATATGCAAATCGAATCAATTAACTAAATAATTTTATTTGGAATATAAAAATGGAAATTTGAAAAGTTCAGACGGGAAAAAACATGTTTGTAACTCGATTAAAGACGGGACAAGAATATATTAAAAAAATCAATTTGAACGGGTTTTAATATATTAAAGATTCTATATTTACTTTATATCTCCCGATATGGAAATAACATGAAAAAATGCCTTTTATGCATTCGAGTTAAACCAAACTGCAAGGTAGGAAATCAAATTAATGCAACGATCAAAATTAAAGGTTTTATGTTACAGTGTGTTGTTGTTTGAAAATTACTATCACTATTATAAGAAACTTGTCTTGAAATATGATTTTCTTGGACGCATTATACAAAAAAGAAAGAGAACAATATTATCAATATACTTACAACTTTTTGTTTTTTTTTTCAACCTTGAATCTTGCATATATACATCTCATTTGGTGTGTATCATCAGTTTACATTTTAGAACTACAGATATCATAAAAGATTTAAACAAAAATATGGCCGGAAAGCCCGCAGTTGAAATTTTAAGAAATTTAACGGTTCCTCAAATTAACATAATAGGTGAAGTGCGTATTTCACCAAATGGGAATGTGAAGAGGATAACTCGTCAGCCAATACATTAGGATGCCATCTCAGCAGTGCAACCATCACATTATGAATATTATCTCGATATAGATATTCAGGAAGCTGTTACCAATCAAACATTATATGGATGTGTCACCAGTTGCGAAGATTATGTCATTACCGAGATTAAGGATGGTGTTACCCATGACTCAATAGATGAACTCATTACTCCAGATCCGTCACCACTACTCTATGATTATCATCTGGATACAGAGATTCATGATGCTGTTCAAAAAATTTTAACCAATAACGAATTTTAGCCTGATATTTCTTTAATTCAAGCAGCTTGTGAAGATGAAACGGAAAAATTAGTAATAAACGATGTTAATATGCATAATCTGGATGAAGTAGAGACTCTGGAACGACAAGATGTGTTACTTGTTACAGAAATTAAGGATCGACTCAATAGAGGAACTCATTACTCCAGTTCCGTCACCAGTACTTTGTGACTATCATCTGGATATAGAGGTTTAGGATGCTGATACCAATCAAACATTATATGCAGCTGTGTCGCCAAGATAATCAACCAATTGCAAAGATGATCTCGTTACCGAGATTAGGGATGTTGTTACCCATGACTCAATACACGAACTCATTTCTCCAGTTCCGCCACCACTACTTTGTGATTATCATCTGGATATAGAGGTTCAGGATGCTGTTCACAACAATTTAGCCAATAACGCTTCAGCTTGTGAAGATGAAAGGGAAAAATTAGTAATAAACGATGTTAATATGCATAATCTGGATGAAGTAGAGACTCTAGACCGACAAAAGGCATGAGTTGCCCTTGCCCTTTACGAGATACAACACACCCGATTGGACATAGAACGGAGGTTAGCACATTTTTCGCTAATGGTTAACAATTGTAATAAACTCTTACATCTGTTTAATCGTAGAGCTACAGCATTCTAAATAAGAACTTTTTCTTCATATAATAACGCACATATCAGTTTATCAACTATATGTTGTGTTTTCTTATGAAAATATTAACTCTCATCTACAAGTTATCACCATTGCGGAACACTTCAATTGAAATTGTACAATACGAAAATTATGAATTAGTAAGTACTGAAACAGATATAAAATATTACTAATGCTTAAGTTGGCTCTGAAATATTAAAAGTGAGTTGCCAAATAGATCAACTTTAGGACGACCATTGCAAGTAGTATAATAATCATGGAGAAATAAATACTATCGATAGATGGAACTGAGAGAAAATACTTAACTATTTCTAAGTGATTGAGTGGGTTTGACATGGTAGGTGTAATTGGACAGTTAACATTGCTATTAATTATTTTATGAATAAATCGCAGACCTGAATATGTTTTTTTTGCCCTCCAAAGGTTGTAGGTTAAGGCCTAAGAGTGTTTATTATTTCACAATATCTGATAATTTCTTTTACTGCAGGCCATATTCCAAAATAATACTAACGTTTCGTTTGATCACTCAGCACACATCGCAATCATCTGAATACTTATTAGTGTTTTTCAACAAATAATACCCGATTCGTCTTGTACTCTGTCAGCGGTATTGTATGAGATTTTTAATCAAGATAAAATAAACTGACCACTATATTAATTAGAAAATTACAAATAATGAAATGAAGAATACGTCTAGATTATAATTATATTACCTTGGGCTAATGTTCTTTTCTGTTGCACGTCGAACAGAGTAACATGTTCAGTGTCACGCAACAGAAGCATTCCTGTGCCGGCATAAAAAACTTCGTCACATGCGGGGGTCTGAACCTTTTTAGTTACTTCATTCTTTAAGTTCTTGATTACTAGTTGATGCCCTCTATCCAAAACAGCAAACCTATGAATCATAACTATATGTAAGCAAAATAGAACACATTTATTTTTGGTTCAATCAAGAGAAAATACAATTTATCCACTTAATCCTATACAACTAGCAAGCATCGACACTTACTTATGATATACCCATTATTACACAAATATCGCAATAAAAAGAACAACAAAAACACAAACTTACAACTTTATAATATTTTTAGTAAAAAGATCTGCAATCTGTCTAGTTTGCAATTTAATCATTCAGTTAAATGACTGATAATTGTTACTCCCTTATACGGTTTATTATCCACCTATTAAGATGTCTTTAGGTAAATAAACATGTTTTAACTTTTTATAAAATACAAACATTTTTTACATGAAAAAATAATTTAAAAAAAAACTACTTGGACAATGCAATTTAAGACAAAATCCAAACAGACTCACTTGTTCATCCCTTACACTCCAGAACTGTCGCATAAAATAAAATAAACATGTAATAAATTTAACATTTATACTACACACAATCGCAATGTCCAGGGATTGTTTAATTTTTAACCTATAAAACTATTTAAAGGCATTTAAATTTAATGTATTGCCATATTTTTATAAAAGTACAGTAGGTACCTTATCATAGTTTTGGTTTTTTTACTTTACTTGTGCAATGTTTGAAACATATTTTTTTCGCAAAATAAACAACTTGTTCTTTGGAAGGTTTTAATGTTTTGTTGCTGCAACAATAAAACCGATATTTAATATTTGTTTCCAAGTCAGTATTAGGTTGTTAATCATACAGCAAAGATACTTAGCACGAGAAGAAATTATTAGAGCCGTGTGCCTTTTAGACGGTAGCTTGCGACAAAGTTAAACTGCAGCAGAAATGGGTACTACGTAAAGTGTGATATCACGCCTTCAACAACGATGTCGAGAAGTTAGATGTGGCGAAAAACACAGGGGATGTGAACGCTTTACAACCACCTTACACCACTGTTTTCGCAGTTTAAGGGTCGAAGATGCCCTACTGTATAGCAACCCGAACGGCAAATCATGCCCAAGCAAGATCACTGTGTCAAAATTTCTGATACTGTACAACCTTCACGAAAGCGTCCTTTTTGCCTTGGGAGTCCGATTCTTGTGGGCACAGGAACATTCCATGTGGCAAAATGAAAATTAGGTATAATAGCACAGTTGTGCGCTATTCACAGATGGTCACTTGTCAGGCTACACACGTCAAGAAATGCATGTAACCCATAAGTTTAATGTCGTTCCTCCGAAAACGCTGGAAAGACTGATACACAGATGAAGCACTACAGGCAAGCTCGCTCAACGAACACCAATAAGCGTATCAGTCAGGTAGCAGGCAAGTCCACTAACCTAGCACTGGATGACCTCAACAGGCTACTCACAAAGTCCTTAAAAGACAAAGAGATAGTCATAACAATATTTGTATACATAAGCGTGCCTTTAATAACGCATTTACCGGTTCTAAAACCAATTCTCTAGCAAAACAAGGATTGCCACTACTTCTGCAACAGTGGATAAATGCCAATTCGAAAAATAGGGTTATTACATCAACAAATGGCGATACAACACTGACAACTAGATCAAATAGTAGACGAACACAAAGAGGAATGCGCAATCTGAATCGATGAAGGTAAGGCTAATATCTAAGGTTTCTGTTGCCTAGGTACGCTGACTACCATAGCAAGGTAGTAATTGCTATTATTACAAAAGGAAGACTCGTAGGTACGGTCATGGAGCTCACACAACTAGCTCTAAACATTAGCGACAGGTGGTGCCTGACAGTGAACCCCCTTACTAGATGACAAAAAAAATTGCACAAGAAGCAAAATACTTAGGACACACCTTTGATCATAAGCTAACATGAAATCAACACCTACAAAAAAAACACAATAGCCTTCAATATGTGCAGAAGAATGTGGGGAAAAACCTGCGGGGTGCAACCAAAAATGATCACGTCATTATGATAGTCATTAGGCCTCTGAAGGCATATAGGTCGGTAGTTTGGTGACGAAAGACACAACAGACTGGATGGGTACGTCTGCTTAGTGCCTTCCAAAGGCAAGCCTGCCTGAGTGTTACTGGTGTCATGAGGGCTCGCTAGTCAAACAGCCGCATTAGAGGGCCTGCTTAACTTGCCACCACTTCAAATATACGAGTATATTCAGGGCAAAGCTAGGTCAGTCACGTACAGAGGACAAGCACCCATAGGCAAAATGAACGGAGGATCTAGTCTCCTCCGCTATTACTCCAGTCATATTAGGCCGGAAAAAGCAGCATCTGCTAAAAAAATGCAAGTGAGCTTAAATTTTGTTTACACCTTTATTTTGACTTTGGAAGCAATGTCTGAAAAGTCCCCATCAATATCGCGCTTGCGTTTTTAGTTATTTAAGGTGAAAGGTCATAAAACTCTTATTTTCTTAAATATCCCGCTTTCAGTAAATCGTAGGACTTTTTGGGTGATTACAACAAATAAAGAACAGGGAGTTCTCTACAAAAAAGGTTATATAAGTTTTTTCCGTAAAACCAACGATTCATTAAATAACATGGCTAAATTATGCTGCAAGGAGCACAACGCAGTATGTCTCTATATAAAAGATTACGTGATGCCGCGGTTAACTGTAAATACATTTAAAATACAATAACTATTTACCACCACTTTATTTAACCTTGAGTTTAAACTGTCGTCGCTCGTCTGCTGGGAGTTCCTTGTATAGTCCTCCGATTCCGCTTGCCGCTGGTTTAAGTTCTTAGCTTAAATCTAGTTGGGAAGAAGTATACGGACATTTCGGTTTGGAATTTCTCGAGTGCTGTTTTATTTGCAGTCAATCGCTCTTTAAAGTTACAGTGATTGTAAAACGCGGTATAGACGCTTTGAGAGACGCAAGTGCGGAAAGAGATGATGAACATACAGAACGTTTAAGGGGTACATATTCGGTGACGATACATAAACACTGTCGCAAGGAATATACTCGCAAGAGTATTGTAGTGGCATTTAAAAGGCGACGAGTTGAAGAAGCTCCCGGTACATCCTAGTGTTCTCCTCGCAAAGTACGCTCTAGCTTGGCATCCTTTAATTTTCAAACCTTGTGTTTTTCTGGTGAAGAAGCCAACGAGGACGCACAGATAAAGAAACCTAAGAAGTATCGACGTATAATCAGACAAGTAAGTACACTTCAGCCATTGCTTCCAAAGTTAAAATAATGGTGTAAACAAAATTTAAGCTCACTTGCATTTTTTTAGCAGATGCTGCTTTTTCCGGCCTAATATGACTGAAGTACCTACTGCCGCAGCTGCCTGTCAACATCTAAGTTGAGTATATTATCAAGTACAGAGTTGGGTTGGGAATAATTTAAATCCTGAACAATGGGGATGGACGTTAAATAATAATATTTTGGAGCCCATTAGAACTTTATTGCCACCTGCACCAGATGTACTTTTAAATACTATTTTTTGCAACTGTACTAAAGGATGTAACACAAATTGCGGGTGCAGAAAAGTTGGACTGTCCTGTTCAATACTTTGCGGCCATTGTCACGGTCAGTCATGTCTCAACGCAAATGTCAATTGCGTTACCGAAGAAACCATTCAGAATGAAGAAGATAATCAGTTTGATCCTGTTGACCTATTGACACAAAATAACCCAGGAGAAAAAGAAAATGTTGGGGAAGACGACGAAAATCTGGAAGAGGGGACAAAGGACGACAACTTGGATAAGATAACAGAGGACGAAGACGTGGAAGAGAGGATAGATGACGAGAATGAAGATGAGCTGTAGAAGTTACAAAATCAAGCAAAATCATGGATTAGGCCTACTGGGGAAACCATGTAAAAAAACGCGCCTTGCATCCTGCCTCTGGGGTTGTGTGGAAACGTATGTACCGCTACCCTGTGTTTTCCTCGCGTATAGTGTGAAAAAAGTTAGTTTTACGTAAAATATATATATAACACTTTTTGAAGAGAATTTTTTAATCTTTCATTTTTTTTAATAGCCGAAAAAGTCATAGGGCATACAGGAAACAAAATTTTTGCGAAAAACCAATTTGTTTGACATTTGTCCTTGAATAACTTGAAACGCAAACAAGATATCGCTGGGGACTTTTCACACATTATTAGTATAATAAAAGTAAAGGTGTATGCCAAATTTCAGCTCACTTGGATTTTTTTCGCAGATAAATTCTTACATGACTGGAGTATATATGAAGAGTTGAAAAGCGAGCTCATCATGAGATCGCCAAAAGATGGCATACTTCCCAAATATAGCTTCGATAACACAATTTTCATGAGACGAAGTGAAACTAACCGAAAGTTGATTGGACGACTAACCTAAATCTATTAAAATTGATTATGACGCATCGGAACTGCTTCAAAACGAGTTGAGACTAAGTGAAACTAACCGAAAGCTGATTCGGCTACTCACCCAAACTAACCAAATCTTAGATTATAACATATCGGAACCGGTTCAAATGATTAAAATAAGTGAGATTAAGTGAAACTAACCGAAAGTTGATTCGACGACTAACCCAAACTAACCAAATCTATTAAAATTGATTATAACGTATCGGAACCGACTCAAATGACTAAAATAAGTTGAGACTAAGTTAACTAACCGAAAGTTCATTACACGACTAACTAAAACTAACCATCTAACCAAATATATTAAAATTGATTATATCGTATCGGAACCGGTTCAGATGTCTATAATAAGTTGAGATTAAGTGAAACTAACCGGAATTGATTCGATGACTAACCAAAAATAACCAAATCTATTAAAATTGATTATAACGATCGGAACCGACTCAAATGACTAGAATAAGTTGAAACAAAGTGAAACTAACTGAAAGTGGATTTGGCGACTAACCCAAACTAACCAGATCTAATAAAATTGGTTAGAGCATATCGAAACCTGATCAAATGACTAAAATAAGTTGAGACAAAGTAACCGAATGTTGATTAGACGACTAACTGAATGTATTAAAATTGATTATAACGTATCGAAAGTTCAAATATATAAAAAGACGAGACTAAGTGAAACTAACTGAAAGTTGATTCGGCGACTAACCCAAAGTAACCAAATCTATTAAAATTGGTTATAGCGTATCGGAACCGCATCAAATGACTAAAATAAGTTGAGACTAACCCAAACTAACCAAATCTATTAAAATTGATTATAACGTATCGGAACCGACTCAAATGACTAAAATAAGTTGAGACTAAGTGAAACTAACTGAAATTTGATTAGACGACTAACCAAATGTAACCAAATCCATTAAAATTGATTATAATGTACCGGAACCGGCTCAAAAAAATAAAATAAGTTGAGACTCGCTAACGAAGTAGTCACTTCTATCACGTATATTGTGCTACTCGTGACTTTTTTTTAATAAAAAATCATTAAAAACTTGTGTACAAATCTGCTGTAATTGCTACTACTTTTCTCTGCCGACTTTCAATGTATTGTTTTGTTTTTATTGCAATAACGCAGACGGCATGAGAGGTTTGTAGACTATGCTGTGTTGCCAGATTTATTCTTTAATTCTATATGGTTTTAAATTAAAATGGTACATTTCTCAGTTTGACAATTTATGTTAGTCAATAGTTGTGTTGTGCTGAATTTAAAATATATATCTATATAATATCTATTATTCCTCAAATTATTATTTTATATAACTTATTAAAGCGAGGCAAAGCGATAGTGATATTAAGCTGATAAGAATTGATATTATTCATTGCTCTATATAAAAGGTCGAAAAGGGGATTTGAGGAGCATGATTATTTCTCTTGCTCACTATAGGTATTTTGTTTCCTTATATTCCTTGCGTTTCTATACAAGCGTCTAGCGTCTGCGGTATAACTATTTGCAATCATGCGCAGTTGCGTTTCGGGATCAGCTTTTGTGCTTGTGATACTACGGCCCGGGTTCGATTCCCGTCGGTGACACATTTTATTTTTATTTTTTTGGGTATATTTGTTAGTTGGGGTTAATTTTAGTTAAGTGTTAGGCAGGGTTGTAGCGTGTAGCGCCCCCGTCTCAATGCGCTTGTTTGATTCATTAAAGTTAGTTTCGATTATGTTTGCTTAATATGGGATACAGACGCGCGCTTAACGAGTAGCACAGGACACGTGATTGAAGTAAATACTTCTCAAGTTTCAACTCATTTTATTTATATGAGGCGGTCTCGATACGTTTTTATAATCAATTTTTATACATTTGTTTAGTTTTGGTTAATCGTCTAATCAACTTTCTGTTAGTTTCACTTAGTACACTTATTTTAGTCTTTTGATCAGGTTCCGATATGCTATAACCAATTTTAATAGATTTGGGTAGTATGGGTTAGTCGCCGAATCAACTTTCAGTTAGTTTCACTTTGTCTCGACTTATTTTAGTGAATTCAACCGGTTCCTCTAGGTTATAATCAAATTGGATAGATTTGGTTAGTTTGGGTTAGTCATCGAATCAACTTCCGGTTAGTTTCACTTAGTCTCAACTTACCTGAGTCATTTGAACCGGTTCCGATACGTTACAATCAATTTTAATACATTTGGTTAGTTTTGGTTAGTCGTCTAATCAACTTTCAGATAGTTTCACTTTGTCTTAACTTATTTTAGTCATTTCAACAGGTTCCGGTAGGTTACAATCAATTTTAATAGATTTGGTTAGATTGGGTTAGTCGTCGAATCAACTTTCGGTTAGGTTCACTTTGTCTCGACTTATTTTAGTCATTTGATCAGGATCCGATATGCTATAACCAATTTTAATAGATTTGGTTAGTTTGGGTTAGTCGCCGAATCAACTTTCAGTTTGTTTCACTTTGTCTCAACTCATTTTAGTCATATCAACCGGTTCCGATAGGTTATAATCAATTTTAATAGATTTGGTTAGATTGGGTTAGTCGTCGAATCAACTTTCGGTTAATTTCACTTAGTCTCAACTTATTTTAGACATTTGAACCGATTCTGATAAGTTTTAATCAATTTTAATAGATTCGGTTAGTTTGGGTTAGTCGCCGAATCAACTTTCAGTTAATTTCACTTTGTCTCGACTTATTTTAGTGAATTCAACCTGTTCCGCTAGGTTATAATCAATTTTAATAGATTCGGTTAGATTGGGTTAGTCGTCGAATCACTTAGTCTCATCTTCTTTGAGACATTGAACCGGTTCCGATACGTTATAATCAATTTTAATACATTTGGTTTGTTTTGGTTAGTCGTCTAATTAAATTTCGGTTAGTTTCACATAGTCTTAACTTATTTTAGTCATTTGATCCGGTTTCAATACGCTATAACAAATTTTAATATATTTGGTTAGTTTGGGTTAGTCATACAATCAACTTTCGGTTAGCTTCACTTAGCCTTACGTATTTTAGTCATTTGAACCGGTTGCGATACGTTATAATCAGTTTTAATAGATTTTGTTGGTTTGGGTTAGTCATCCAATCAACTTTCGATTAGCTTCATTCACTTCTCTCATAAAAATGGAATAATTCTTTACCAATTCCATAAGAGAGAAAGAAGGAGAGATCACGTGTAGTTACGTAACAGTCATCAACAGTCAAATAAGAAAAACTACTCTTAGCCATCTTAACCATATATATTTTTTAAATAGCGTATAGCGTAAATCGTGCGAAAACTATTCCGGAAAAATAAATTCACACCGTCCGATAGCGAAAGTACTTGCGAAAACTGAGTCACATTGACACACGTCAATGTCAATGCCGATGGGTGAAGGATTGGCGTAGGCAGGAGGGAAATTTTCCGCTGCACGCTCGAGTGAGCGGACTTATTAGAATATCTATAGACGGTGCTTTGGACAACGGAAAAAGTAGGCGTCATATTAGATTGCAATCGTTCACATAGTCGAAAGATTATTATTTATATGCGTTCCTAAAGTGACGACGATCGTTTGCAACGACTTAATTGTGGTTATAATGGCTAGCTAGCAGTGGGAACGATCGTTTTCAATCGGCTGTCGGCAAAAATAAAAAGTTTAAAAGAAATCTGAATCACGAATATCTGCAAAGGTTACTACCTGGGGATATGTTGATAATAATTTACAGTCGTTCGCTTCCAGTTGTCGAGAAACGTCGACTGTGTTGTTGTTTTTGTGTAGGTTAGTAGAGCTGTAGAGATTAGAAGTAGATCGAGGAAATCGACTTTAACATCCAATATACTTACTTTTGAATTAGTTTTCAATTAATATCAAACCATAAACCTAACTACTCCGAATAGACGCTCAGTGGGCATAGGCCATAGGAAAATGCTACAATCGTCGCTTGCCAAACAACGGCCAAACGCCTTTCAGAACTCGGGTGGCTCGCGTTGTTGCCAAATTTAAATGTACTTAAAATAGATTATGTATAATAATTAAATATAAAAGATCTATTTTATTTCGATTATTTACCTATTATTTTAAATGTTGCAGGACCGGAGTTTTTTAATTTACAGTTCGTGGTTGTTTACTTTTTAGTCACAATTAGTAATTACCTAGGTATTGTTATTATTGTTAGTACGTACCTATATAGGTATGATAATAGGTATAAACATACTTTTTTAGTTATTTAGGTGTACCTACCTATTATAGGAACTTAACATAACATGTCCTATAATATAATTATATTAATGATGTGTAAAATTATTAAAAATCTTGTACCTACTACCATACACCTAACTATTCGGCGTAGTTAGGTTTATGCTACTACTACACTACAATATATGAAATCTAAAATAATGTATAGGTACCTAAGTAGATACCTATCCTATCAAATCTGACCCCGGAGCCGGAACACTAAAAACATTAAATAACTAATATTCAGCAATACAATTATCACCCTATTTCCTAAAAACGTATAAAAACGCTCTCTTTCATCTTGCGAATATTCATCAAAAACTGTTTCGCCGAAAACTGCGGCTGGTCCGGCGCGATGCATATAAACTAAGGCAAGACCTACGTGCTTGCTCGATCCTCTAGCAAAAACCGCGCGGCGCCCTGCACGGCGCGCGTAGCTAAATTTTCCAAATAATCGCATTTGCATCAACGCAGCAACTATATAGTTAGGTCTATGGCAGGATCAAGTGTTTGCGGAGCTCTCACAATTCATACGACATTAATTTAATTATTATTCTCCTATTTTTGACTATAATATTTCGATATTATTATTGTTTTCAACATGTCAGGCATCACCTGTTGTTTTTATAACTGCAATAATAATCGAAGAAATCACAGGATTTAATTATTTCGAATTCCCCTAAAGAACGACGACCTTTGCAAAAAATGGATTTTAAATAGTGATAAGAATAAAACTTTCAATGAACCTTGACGTTAATCTGAAGGAATAAAACTGGGAATTAATCAAGAACTTTATCGAAACGTATAATAGTGAGCATAATACCTCGGGCCGTTCATACGGGTGTCTCAAATTTGAGATATGACGTCACCGCCTATTTTTTAAACGAAAGGTCTTTTTTATTATTATTTTAAAGGGCATAACAAAATTTCAGTTCGGCACATAGTAATCGACGTGTGCTAGCATAGTTTAGTTATCGAAAAATATTTCTCCTTCACTCAATTTATTCCAAAGTTAGATACTCGCACTGTATACCTACGAGCCGCCACTGCCCATTACTATACAGGGTGTTCGTTAATCACATGCTAATATTTAAAAGGTTTATTCTTGGACACATTTTAAGAAAAAAACTTCTTATGAATGCCCTAAACAACTTTAATCTTGTTATTGGATTCACAAACTAATGCCTGAATGCTACTTTTCCGTAATGAAATTGTTAATTATGATGAATTGATAAATAATGTGTTCGGTTGTTCTGTACTTGTTGCACTATATTTTTGCTTCTTTCTTGCTAAGTATATTTCTTGGTCGAATTTTCAGTTTAATTTACTAATGTTTCTGTTTTCCATGTATTGCGCTCTCTAATTTTATTGCATTATGGATCGTATACTTCACATTCTACTTTAGCATTTATTAGTAGTATAAGTTATTATGTAAGTTAGTTTTAAGTTCAGGTTTATTCCACACTGGCCTTCATTTATGGACCCAGTGTAATCGGTTTGCATAATCGCGGAATGATTCTTTTTGTCATTGTTGTACTGTATTTTTATTTTAATTTTTTTGATACTAATAGTTTAAGTAAAGTTTATTGTACACAATGACAAATAAAAGTATTTTGAATTTGAATTTGAACTTTTAGATACTTTTAGATACAAAGGGAGATAAAGTTAAAAAAAAACATTTTTTTTATATAATAAGTGCGATACTATTGTAGATACCTTTATGAAATTGGGTACACATCTTTTAGGCATCAAGATGTATTTTCTGTTGTACAGATAGTTTTTTTTTCCAGTGGCGTCCGTACCAGTTTTGCACTGAATATTTTTGAAGAAAAAATGGTACGCACCTTTATCTTAAAATGCTATTCGATCCAATTCGTAACGAGTTTTCTAAAACCTCGCTATGCAAAATGTGAAAACGGTAATGACGAGCAACTAAAAATTGACTTTAAAACAAAAGTAAAACACTAATACTACTTCAGTTGTTGATCCCTCTATAAATTCACTTTCGGGCAAAAATATTTTAAATTTTGAATCCGAGTTTTCGTATTAGGATGCAAAAAATAAAGAGACCTTTTTTGAGAAGGGCTCTTTGGAAAATTGCGCTAATTCATATTATGCAGGGTATTTAGTACAAAAGACGATAACGAAATTTCCTAATTGCGAAAAACTGCATAAAAAAATAAGTTCTGATACTGGCGTTTTAAATGATCCAAGATAATTGTTTATTTTGGAAAAAAAATTTGGAAATAAATTTTGGAAATAAATTGCAAAATTATTTAGTAGCTCCACATGATAGTGTCGCAAAGGTGATAGAAATATCAATGATTGTTTTTTCAAAATATATTTCCAAATATAAGCATCAAGAACTGGTATCCACTAAAATTAAAAATAAGGTTTTTAAAGCAAATTTGTCGTGGCTTGGTAAATCTATCGATGTTCGTTTTCTAAGTGGGAAGTATCAAAATCTAAATCTTCCGAAAAAAAGTCACATTTTTCAAAAAAGAGAAAACTAAAAAATTTGCAAAATATTTAAGTTGTTGTAAGTCAATTTTCATGCAATGAGTCACTTTCGGTTTTTCTTAATATGCTCATTAGAAAGGGCATTAAAATACTTTTTCGTGTTTCTTCGGACCTGGAAAAGGCCTAAAATCCTTCATTTTTACAAACGTATTTAACTTGATCTACAGAGTGTTTTCTAATTGCGTACATTAAATTTAGGTACTGAATGAAACACTCTTTGTATTCCATGCATAAAATTTTAATCCAAAAGGACCTCTATACAAGCGTAACAGAGCGCTTTCGGCCGGAGCGAACATCAGTGTTACCTGGAAAGTGAGTAAAAGAACCACTCATTAGTGGAGAACAGTGAATGCTGTCGAATTTTGGTTTAAGAAATGAAAAATTGCAATCGGCATTGTTATGTATATTATGGCATGAATAAAATTTTATTTAGAGTTTTAAATTTTAATTTTGAATTTGTTAAGATATAAAAGATGTTAATTAAAAATTGTAAATTAAGCCTGATGATTTTTTGTGTGGTTTTTTTCTGCTATTAAGCGGATGGTGGCAGTTTTTTCACTCACTTGTCAGTGGAACAAAAAGACAACTAAGAAGAGCAACAAACAACGTTAAACAAAGACAACGGTCACATCAAACTATAAATAACAAGAAACATTTTTTTTGAAAAGGGTCACATAATTTATGTGTGCATAAAATTTACATAATTTATTTGAGCCATTTCAAGACACTGTAACTTATTATTTATAGTTTGATGTGACCGTTGTCGTTTGATGTTGTTTGTTCCTCTTCTTGGGTATGTATTTTTGTTCCACTGACAAGTGAATGAATAAACTTCCACCATTTTCTTTTCATTTCGCTAAATAACAAAAAAAAAAACATAAAAAATCATCAGGCTTAATTTACAATTTTTAATTAACATCTTTTATATCTTAACAAATTCAGAATTCAAAATTCAAATTTAAAACTCAAAATACAATTTTATTCATGCCATAATGTACACTGGCGATAAAAAAAAACTAGGACATTCAAGGTCATGTAAATAAATTGAAATGTCAGAAATTACGGTGGTGAACAAAGCTTAACATTTTGACGTGACACTCGTGACAGTGACATCACAATACAGGGTACGTAAAATAATGAAGAAAATCGTTAGTTTCCTAAATAAAAAAATAAATATAGTAATAATTTACCTAAATTACAAGACAAAGATGTTTATCTGTTTAAACAAATATTTAACTACAAGTAGACCATATTTTATTTAATAAACATTTCAATGGCCAACCATCGCAAATGAGTTAGAAATAGACAAAAATACAGTTCTTCCACCGATGGAAGCATGACGTTCTCCAAGATATTTTTATACACATTAGCCATTAGTCTATCTTGAACAATAAGATAGACTCCAGGACCTCTTGAACTTATCCATGCCCAGACGTTTACAGAAAAGTACCCAGTTCTATTGATACATGATACAAAGATCTTTGTATCATGCTATTGCTACTATTCACGTATCTCTCACACCGTAGCACGTCGCTCTAGGCCGGTAAACTCGCAAACGGCCATCATGGTAAGACTTAAAAGTTTTTTCGCCTGAAAAAATTACATTTTGCCAGAAGTTGACCTGTCCTAGATAATGTTGCTCAAATTCCAGCCTAGCGGTTTTATTAACAGGAGTTAAAAACAATTTGTTAACTGCACAATAATTTCGCAGTTCCGTCTTCCTCGTTCTGCGGCGCGCTGTGATAATGGAACCAGGAAATTGAGATTCATCTTTTACTTTTACTGCAGTATCAAATCGATTTTCTCTGAGAAAATTAACTAAACGAGTATCATCTTCTTCAGCTGATATTCTGCTTCGTCCCGAACCTTGTTTCCGTCTAATTGAACCGTTTTTTTTGTAATTTCTTTTTGGCCAGAAGAACTGTATTTTTATCTATTCTTAATTCATTTGCGATGGTTCGTATTGCTTCACCAATCAATATTCTCGTAATCAAAATGACCCTTTGATTTTCTTAGTCGAGGCATCGCATTTAAAGTATTAGAAATTATAATAATTACGAATGTCACTGTGACATGTAACATACACGCAAGTGACACATTTCAAATTATCTGATTGTTATAAAATTATGCCTAATTCACACTTCAATTTTATGAGATGACCTTGAATGTCCTAGTTTTTTTTGATCGCCAGTGTACATAACAATGCCGATTGCAAATTTTAATTTCTTAACTCAAAATTCTACAGCATTCACTGTTCTCCACTACTGGGTGGTTCTTTTACTCACTTTCCAGGTAACACTGATGATGGCACCGGCCGAAAGCGCTCTGTTACGCTAATTTAAAGCTCCTTTTGGATTAAAATTTTATGTATGGAATACAAAGAGTGTTTAATTTAGTATATTTCGTACATGTACACAGCTTTCTCTCTCAACTTACTAAATTTAAGAGCGCATGCCTAAAGTAATTTCATGAAAGAAAGTTCATTTAAACATAAGGTGTTAAAAAAACGGTTTTTTATAAATATTATAAATATTTTTAAAAGGAATTTTTTGAAATTTGGCAGGTCTATTTTGTGATAAAAGTCTATTTTAGCCATAACTAGAATAAAATTATTAAATTTATTATGCCCCGGGGGGCATCTTTCCAATTATTTTGGAATGTACGCCACTAACTTTTTTTGTAATTTTTATTAAATAAGGCAACTAAAAATACAACTTTTTTGCTGTTATAATTTTGTTCCTATCTGACCTCGCTTTCGAGAAAAAAAAACCTTTTTATTATATGTTCCTGGCTCTAAGAAAGTTATTTTTATTTTTTTTATTTCAAATTCCACAAAACAAGAAAATTTGCCGTAGCTTGTCTTAAATTAGTGTCCAAAAAAGGCTAAAAATATCTGAGTAATCGGTCAGGGCGGAGATATTAATAACAAAATTTAACACCCAGTATCTAAAAAACAATGCATTTCCAGACCCATGTTTAACGGACGTTTTTTCATGAAATAAGTTCACCAATACGCACTCAACTAAAAAATAATCATTCTGTGTAGAAATATATTACACCAGAAGAAGAAAATTCTTCGTTGTTTTGCAAAAGTATGAATATCACAAAGTTACGGAAAACAACAAATACTTTTTTTGCTGTAATAAATTCCTACACAAAATGGTGTAGTGATTATAAGACTAAGACATCAATAAAAATGTAACCAAGGCAACCAAATATTAAGTTGCCTCGTCGTTTATAAATCTTTAATCATTTAATAAATTAATTGGCCAAAATTAAAAAAAAAGTGTATCTCGAAAAACATGACAGATGTCAAAAATCTGACAAACTTGTTTTTTCTTATTAACTAGGCAATAAAACTGATGTATAAAACAAAAAGTTCGATTCACCCATAAAAATTTTTTGCAGTGTCTTATTCCAACCCCTGTATAATACAGTTCCTTCCAAAATAAAATATTTCCGATAAGTATCTTTTTCTCAATAAAATTTTCTACAACATAATTCAAACCGCATCTCGATATCTTTTTTCGTTTAAAATTTATGACGTAATAAATGTTTGAAAAAAAAAACAATATCCTTATTAGTATGTCCCGTAGTTTAGTAAAAAATTGTTTAAAAACAAGTTTTTATTTGTATGATCTAAAAACAAAAAAAAAATGGAACTAAATTAAATAATACCAGACCTGGAAATTGATGTTGACAAAAGTAATTCTAACAATCTTTTTAATGTATTTCATAAAATAAATTAACACAGCTAAATCCCAGGAATAAGCTCTTTTATTATATTAATTGTAAAATGTAATAAATTGATGGGTTTGATTTAATTTAATGTTTATTTTCTTTTTTTTAGAGCAATCTTGTTTTTTTACTTCAGGGTTTTCGCTCTTGTTACAATGCGCCGCTTCTCAGGACTCATACCTACACTTTGTTTTACATATTCTGAGAATTTAACGAGTAATCTGTAATGCCTCAATAAGTAAAAAATATAAAATTTTCTACTTGAAATGCGGAATTTAAAAAATTGCTTATTTTTTAGTCCATTTTAAAAAGCCAATTTTAAAAAAACCGTATGATATTTTAGAGACATGCAGGGAATAATTTATATTTCCATAATTCAGGTAAAAATATTTAATTTTTCCCTTGAAATGCGGTATTATTAAAATGTTTCTTTAGTTAGGATTCAACGAAAAAATAAATGAAGATCTGATAGAGATGTTGACGACGATAAGGCAAAAGTCATACATTTTCGTCTATTTAGTGATTTTTTAAATGAATTATTATACTTACCTACATACTTACAATTCAATTTCGTGTCAACCAACTATTTCATATTGATGTATATCCTACTTCATACATAAATTGTAAAGATGTATTTGATATTGTCTATCGTTACAATTTCATAATAATTTACTAAATAATCCCATTTTATTTCGACTAAATTAATTTAATGGGTACCTACCTACTTACAGACGTATTATTATACGTCTTTTAAAAATCGGTTTTGTATTTAAATAATTAATGTTTCATATGTTCATAATAATTATTACATACGTAAAAAAGATATATTTTATTTTCTAATTCAAACGTTTTCGTTATAAAACCACAATCCCAACCATAGCTAGGTTTATGATGAAACGCATTAAATCATAAATATTTCCCAAACTCACATTTGTTTTAAGACAACCGGCAATAATGCATGATTTTACCGTCGAATTGCGCGCCATCTCATACCGAGTAGCAAAAATAAGCGAGCCGAAATCGAGCTTTGGACGCTCGCTTGGGCAAGCGAGAGTCCAAATACAATACGTTTTAATACCGTTTAACTGAGCGTCTATTCGGAGTAGTTAGGTTTGTGATTAAACTAAAATAAGCATCAAATATGTTAATGCAATTGTTATACAATATTTACCTCTGTGGCATATTATGATTTTTCTCAATTTAATCATACACAGTCACACAAAATAGGAGGAAATATTGGGAAAGCTAGCAAATGTAATTATGCAAGTAATTCCTTCAGATGTGTCATCCTACAAAGACAAGCAATGAACGAATAAGAAAACATTTACAGCGTTTGTCGAATGTGTGTGTCGGTGGCTTTAATAGGTTCGATAAGGTTCTTATGAGCAGAATACCACAAAAAAAAGTTACAAAACACTAAGATGACTAAGACGTATAACCGCTATCCTCATGTAATTAGGAAAGGAACTGCCTATCCTAAAAGTATCTAAAAAGCGCCTTGGCATATTGTTTGTTGGCAAGGCCTATTATCGTTTACAGAAGTTTTATGAAGATACCTTGTAGAATAACCCAAGAACATTTCATTCAATTCATTTTATAATTTTAGTGTGTTTTAAACGTATTATTTTGACTTGCGCCGATTTTTATTTATGTGTTTTGTTCTTTTTAACCTGGCGAATCTTTGTACTTTCGAGTATTTTGTAACTTCGTATTGTCAGGGAAACCTTTGGATTTTTGATAACTTATTGCCATATTTGTAACACAATGAGATAAGGAAGAAGATAATTACACCTTTCGAAATAATAAAAAACAAAAACCGTTTTCAGCTACATTCTCACAAGCCAACAACACCTTCTTATTTCAAATCTGTCAATCAAGCCACAACACATAATGTGAATGATTACATTATTCCTTTTAAATACTAACCTGTTCCTAGCCACCCATAAGGCCGTTAATCCGCTAGATCTTTTACTTTCCACTTCAGGTACATGGTCACTGCTTTCTTGGTCTTTGGGAATAACATAAAGATCATAGACACTGTTGTCTAAATTTGAGGTGCGGGTAAACAGAAGAACAGCGTTTTCTGCTGGATTAAAAGACATTCCGTAAACAGGAACTTTACCACCACCTTAAAAATTCAAAAAGAAAACAGTGAATAATTGTGTAAGAAATGATAATTTTATGTTAATTATAGGTTCTAAATCACATTTTGTTTGAGCTTACCTTTAATTTGAATTACAGGCACATCTTTAGCAGTAGTAAAATCTAGTCTTCTCAAATATCTTTCTTTGACGTAGTATAATAGATTTCCATGGACCGTGTATGCAGGGCGCTCTCTTTCCAGTTTAAAAATTATCATACCAGCATCGTGTCCGGCTGCGAATAAATTGAGGTTAGGGTGCGAAGTCATAACCCAGAATCTTTCGTGTTCTCTGAAAGTTTAAAATAAATTTAGACTTTGAAAGGAACATATCGTATACAGGTTAAACATACATATGCAGATTATTTTTTTTTTATTAAATTTTACATAGTACTGCATAATTGGCAAAAAGTTGATTTATTTGAGTATTAAATTTCACTTCAAGAAAAAGTAGTATTATTATTTTTAGTTTAGTCAAACAGAACTAACCTTCTAAATGTATGCAAGCAAGTTCTCTTTTGCATACACCACACCCTAATGCTCTTGTCTTCACTGTTAGATAGGATCAGCTCTTGTCTGGGATGAAATAAAACACATGACACATTGTTGTAATGACCCCTGCAAGTGTCTACTTCCCATGCTTTTGCATCATTCATTCTCCAAAGCTTTACCTGACGATCATCAGCTCCGGACACTAAAAACCAATTATTTATTTATCAACAATAAATGATAAATAGGTATTACAAATCTAAAATTTTAACTCTAAAGCAAATTAATAAGGTTACAATTATTTTGGTTGTGTAACCAAAACAATACATGACACTCAATTAACATTTTGTCATTTTTAATACAGCGTCAAATACATTAAAAAGATCCACATCAATCTCAGTCTCATTTACAGCAGTCTTTAGTCTAATAGTAGCTGAATTTTGATCATATCTAATATATCTCTCAGTGATCTCATAAGAACGTATAAATTGGTGAGGCAGAATAAAAATATAAAATTTTTCTTCAAATATGTAAAATAATCAAATAGATAGTTTAGATTTAGCGCAGAATAGTCTAAATTCTAAATCGTTAAAAAGCAGACCTCGCGTTTAAATGCGACTTATCTCAAAAATGTCTTCTGTACTTTTTTTTACAGGATCAACATAAGTTGTAACATAGATTCCAGACTGTAGTCGAATTCTCTAAAGGTGACTAGACTAATGTTAGAAAGTGTTTTTATTGCAAATATGTTATTAAATTTGGAGGAGTTACGCTTCTCAAAGCCCTACCACATAATACTCTTTAAACATGCTGAACAAAAATCAATTTGGCTTCGTACAAAACTTGTAGGTCCTTAATAAGATTAGTTTTTTCTACTTTATTACCGAACAGAACAATAGGATCCATATTTTTCCAAATTGAATATGTTTATATTCGGAAGCATTTATCACACCAACGAGCAAATCTATCCAAATCCCGCTACACGAGTTCAGAATCATCTCTACTTCTGACTTTCAAAAAAAAATGTCAGATCGTCAGCATATAATATCAGGTCATGAAAGAACTAAACAAGACATTATGATGCCAAAGCATCTTAGAGTCGTCCGCGTTCGCACATGACGTCACGCGGGGAGATATTTGAAAGAATAGCTCATTTCATTATTAATAGTGTTTTATTTATTGCTAATGTTGAAGTTCCAAGATTAAAATATACATTTATTTGAGGAATATAAATAGATAGAAAATGTAAATATGTATCTACATGTATCATATAGTTTATGGATGTGTTTGAATGTATATACTTCCCGATTAGAAAACCATTTTCCTGACAGCATCAAGGAGTTGTCCAGACACTGTTGGCGTTGTCTAGATAATGCCCTTGGAAAATATCCAAAATGTATGGATTTTCAAATTGGAAATCAGCTACAGGATAAGTTACATGGATAAAAAAAGACATAACCCAATTAATCATTCATTGTTTCCAATTTTACCTTATTTTTTTGTTTTTAAGTCATAATTAGCCTAGATGAAAATGTGTATCCATGTTGCTTATGCAGCGTGTTCAAAATAATTGAACCAATAAATAATTTTGAATTTTTGGAGGTTTCATAAACAGTTTTTGTCGGTTAACGGGTAATATTTGAAAGGAAATTGCACCAAAAGTTTGACACAGGCAATTTTTTTTTATAATCAAAAACTGCAATCATTTGAAGTTGTGGAATGAAAAGCTTTTTTATAAATTAAAAATATGAATCATAGCATACCAAATTAATAAAATTGGATCCAGAGCTCGGTAGTGAATATTAAACAGAAATAATAAAACACATTTATTTTTGGTAAAATGTTAATAAAACATATATATCTAGTGGGTAAACATATGTATGTTAGTCTATGTTCATTATAATTAAGATTATAATTAAAATTCAAAATTAATCTCTCGACAAACATTGTAACTACAGATAATTAACGAAGTATATGTATACAAAGTGCATTATATACACCTCCAAAATACAAAAAAGTATATATGATATTCAGATCTTTAGGCTGTTATATTTTTAGCGATATGTTAATCACTGGCCAAAAATTTGTACATGGACATTTTTAAACATAATCCTGGAATCCTTTTGTAATTCCTCGTGATGCCTCTATAACAACCATAGACCGCACACCTCATTTTTTACAAGCCCTATCACTTTTAAACTATTTTATTTAAAAAAAAAAACGTTGCTATAAACCCATAAAACATGCAAGTAAATTTACCGCAACTGGCCAAGAGCTCATCGACTGACGTTGCTAGGCCAAGCGCACTTGAGTTGACCTAGCATGATAATATCAAAATAATAAGTGATGTAATTTATAAAGATAATGAAAAGGAGTGAAGCCAGATGTGCGTCATGAGACACCAGGAGCGCTATTCTGTACACGCTTCCGAGTGCCGTCGGTATCGGTAAGTGTTAGTTATCGACAGCCGTCGGTAAGTCGTACTGTGCGGCATTCTATATGCTCTGTTACCGACCGATATCGCGAATTCGAGTAGACGAGGATCGGTATCTCTACCGTGCCCTCGTCAACCCCACGGTGAACGCTACCGATGTTTGTCGAAATTGCCATTATTTGTAGATGTTGTATTTTGGTAGGAATTGCGGATTATTTAAGTGAATTTGAACTATTTGTAGAGTGATTTTACAGTGTAGTGTCTAGTGTTTAATGAGGAAATCATTGAGAGCCTTTCCATGTATTGGATTAGATGATCCCTCTGAGCGACATTATAACGCTAAATTTTGCTGAAAGAACGAAAAAATTCTCTTGTCTTAACTCTTGCCCTATTTTTCAATGCAAGAATTGTTTCGCCAATACCTACAGCTTAATTATCATGAACCTTAAAAAACAGAGGGTATCACATTCAGATTCGTTTTAGATTTGTGAGGTACTGCAAAATTATGAGATTTTTATACCTATAGCCTAACTGAACACTTAACAACAAAAACATAGGACATCATTATTCGCAGTAAAGACTTCTAAAATATGTGTCACTATCTACTATCTTTGTATACATTTTCAGTCAATTCGTGGGCCAATTGCAACTTGAAAGTTGCAATTTTAGACGGCGCGGCGTAAACCATTTTCAATGACTCATTTTTTTGGAGTGCCAAAACTATGTATAGAAAAAAAACTGAGCTTCATGTTCCATATTATATACTTAGGTATACGTATATAATTAATTAGTATTTTAATCCCACATGTTAGTACTTAATAGCAAGCCACGACATAAGTAAAAAAGAAACTGGAAGCATGCACGGCACAAATTACAAATGAAGGCAAAATTTAAATAATCGCTCTCCTCGTCACGCATATTTGTTTACAAATCTCAACGGCTTGACGTTGACATTCACCTGATTCACCTCGCCTCAATGCTCATTGGCTGAATGTACCGAACCGAGTGACGTTTAAGAGGCGTCATTTGCGAACCGATATTTGTCGGTTGCATTTCCGAGCGTCGGTAACAGAGGCATACAGAATAGCGGCGTCTTGATCCCGTCGGCCGCGCAACCGATGGCTGTCGGTAACATACCGATACCGACGCCTGTCGATGCCGTGTACAGAATAGAGCTCCAGATGTTACTTCAACCACTCCAAAGAAAACATTCGATCCGTGATAAAGTGTATATGCTAAGATTCTATGATATACCCTGTCAAATGCCTTAAAGAAGTCTCTGCAAATGGAGTTTACCACCATCAACTCTACCATGCGTCAACATGATATAGGCATGATATGACAAAAAATTGATCATCACAGACCTATGCTCAAAAAAAGCTTGCTGATAAGATGTAAAGATGTTTTTAAATTAAAATTTCAAAATATTGGTAAATAAATTAGAGATATTTTGGCCCGCAATTAACATTCTTCTTAAAAATAGGTATTGTCAGGGAAATCACCTGATCACAGGGATTAATTAAACAGCAGCCAAAGAAGCCTTGTCAAAGAAAAGGCACATTTTTTTAAAAACCAGTACAACCCCATCCAGGGCCTGACCCTCGGCCAATCCTAATGACATTCAATCTATCTAAAACTTCAGGAATTCGTTTGACGAATGTACCCAATGTAACAATAGTAGTCCTTGTGCTGATAAAAAATAAGTAGCAAAGGAAAATAGATTCATGCTTATCATAGCTAGATGAGTCATTACAAAGAACTTTCATGGATGTAGATCTTTATTTCTAATTAAATTCCAAAAATATAATTATCATACACATAGCCTAGACCCCGACTTATAACGCCCTCTTAGTTTGAGATTTAGATTCGATAAAGCACTTTCTTTTCTGCAATATTTGATCTGTATTCATTAGTAACCCAAGGTGGGAATTTATAGCTATTATTACACAAAGCAGCGGATCATTTAAAAACTGAACTTCTAAATTATTAAAATAAAACTTTATACACTCAACCTGAGTCACTGAATTCAACATCAATTTTGCACAAGATAACACAGTGTAGGATAATACATGTCATATGACACAAATTTAAAATGAGAACACCTTACATTAATGGAGACAGATTTGCGGAATTAGTAGGCCTTTCATTAAGGCCACTTCAAATAAATTTCGCATTCTCACTGCCATGTTTTCTCTTCTATAAGGTGGCATCCTTATATTTGAAATACGATGTTTCGCCATGGAGGGCTCATCATCAATTTATTTTTTTTAAAGACGCACCTGTATGGTTTATTTAATTTTTTAGAAGCTTTTCCCAAAACAAATCATATAACTTAACCGTTAGAACTAACAAATATTCTCATAAAGAACACGGAATCAGAAAAGTTCAATCCATATCTGTCCAGCGGATTACCTTCTATGGAAAATTCGTAGACCTGTTAAATTTTCGATAAGTGTGACAAATTATTGGTTTCGAAATATTGAATTGAGTCTACAAACAAAATAAAAAATACAGTTCCGAATCAAAAAAAAATAATACCAAATTGATGATGGGTCCTCCATTACAAAACATTGTATTTGAAATATAAGCATTATAAAGAAGAAAAAATTGCAATGAGAATGTGAAAATTATTTTAAATGATCACCAGTAAAATCAGGAAAAATTTTAAAATATTTTTAATGAACAAATTGTGGTTATGAACATCCATTGAATAGCCAATGTGGGTATATAATGAACGTATATAGGCATGAAGTATACTACCTGGGTTAGAATTCCGTCACTTTATATTTATTTGAAGAATTAGTTGTGGTAAACAAATCTAAATAGAATGTGCTTTAGGAAATAAATTGATAAAGCCACAATAATGTAGTGACAATTGGTTCAAGAAAGCACTGGTTTAAATCCCTAAATCGTCTCAACATTTCTCTTTTAAGCTTTTTAAGTCTCATTGTGAGAATTTTTCAATAGACCCATTTATTATTTTATACAGTTGTTATTTATTAGCATATTAATATACCACTTATAACTCAAGAACGGCTGAACCGATTTTTATGATCTTTGGTTTGTTGGATTTGTCTCCGCCCCGAATAGCAGAATAACTATTAAAATATGGGAAAAATTCTCGGATAAAAATTATAGAAAACATTAGTTAGAAATTATGCTTGGAACTCCGTCATCTTCCGCAATTGACAACTCATGTTGGGTTCCCGCTTGGAGTTGATCGGAGAGAAGGGAAACGGAGAATGGGTAGAATATTTAGCACTCAGAATTTTAAAACCTTTAGCGTACAATGCGCAGCCGTACAGTGGGACCATATTACATATTCTCCCGATCCACTAAGTGCATTTCACCACGAGCTGACTAACCTTTTTAATAAAGTCTTCCCGATTAAAAAATTAAAACGTAAAAAAGGTAAACCGTGGATAACATCTGGTATAAGAGTCTCTTCTAAAAATTTGCGCTGTCTCCACTATATTCGCAAATTTAATATTGACAACAACTTTTTCGTATCGTATTTTAATTCATATAAACGGATTTACAGGAAGGCCATTAGGAATGCCAAGGATTTATATTATAAACATCGTTTTTCCAAAGCGGGAACAAGACAAGAGAGAACTGGTCTATCATAAATGACTTAAGAGGCAGACGCGCCTCGTGCTCTGGTACTGTCGACGTGAGGCCGGATGCTCTGAATGCTTTTTATTGTTCTGTGGCGGAAAGAACGACTTCTAACATGGAGACTGGTGGGGACCCTTTGAATTATCTTAGCGAGGTGAACGTTCCTTGCAGTTTTTACTTTCGCCCCGTCGATGTGGCTGAATTGAGGGATGTGTTTTCGCAGATCAAGAATAGGAATTCTTCTGGGTACGATGGAATGTCCATTGGGGTGTTTCAGAACCTTTCAGAAACAGTCTTGCTTTCACTCGCGAGTGCGATTAACGTTTCTTTTCAGACCGGCGAATTTCCTTCCTGCTTGAAACGGGCGATTGTGATCCCTTTGCATAAGGGGGGTGACTGTGAGGATCCATCTAATTTCCGTCCTATATCACTGCTTGTCACCCTTTCGAAGGTGGTTGAGAAGCTGGTAAAATCGCGGCTGGTTAATTTTCTATCGGCATTCAACGTTATAACCAGCTCGCAGTTTGGTTTCCGGGCTTCAAGTTTGAATGGTGGTGATGTGGCTGTGGCAGTGTTTTGCGATTTTTCAAAGGCTTTCGACTGCGTGGATCGAGAAGTGCTGCTGCGGAAACTTCACCACTATGGTGTACGGGGAACGGCTAATCGATGGTTCGGAACTTACCTTTCGGGGAGGGTTCAGGTGGTGAGAGTTGGCGACGATGAGTCTGCACCCCTGGTGTGTCATTCTGGTGTGCCTCAGGGATCCGTACTGGGACCTTTTTTTTTTTTAATGTATATAAATGACCTTGCGATGATCGATATTCGGGGAAAGATCACCCTCTTCGCCGACGACACCACTCTCCTATGGCATGCAAAAACAGGTGACAATCTTAAGGAAATTATAACCTCGGATCTATCAAAAATTAAGGCATGGTGTGATCCTAATTTCCTTAGCTTAAACGTCACTAAAACCAATGTACTTACTTTTGGCTTTAATTTTAATGATTTACGTATAAGTGATCAACATGTCGAAAATAGATCAGTCACTAAGTTTCTGGGCCTTTTGATAGACAATAAGCTTAAATTTGATGAACACATTTCATTACTGCGTTCTAGGCTAGCCTCTGCTTGCTTTGCCGTTAGAGTGGTTTCGGGCGAATTGGGGACCGCGACGGCTAGGATGGTGTATTTTTCACTATTTGAGTCGCACCTTCGATATGGTATAGCATTCTGGGGCTTTTGCAGCCAACAGTCGTTCAATTCGATTTTTGTTTTGCAGAAGAAAGCCATACGATTTATGTGTCAGGTAGGAATTAGGGAACATTGTAGACCACTGTTTGTTAAGCATGGAATATTATCATTAGTATCTTTATTTATCCTTGAAACAGTCTGTCTGATTCACAAAAAATCTTGTGCTGAGATCCCTGATCGATCACATAATACAAGATTGGCCTTAAACCAAAATGTGCGCCTTCCTATTCCCAGACTAACAGTTACAAAAAAATCAATTATGTACGAGGGCCTCAAGATCTATAACCGTTTGGGCACTGAGTACAGACGGTTGCCATACTCGCGGTTTCGGAGGAAGATCAAGTGTTTTGGCGGCAAAGTCTTATTACAGCCTGGAGGAGTATTATAATGATAGTTGGTAGTTTTGTCAGGTATTTTTATTTTCATTTGTATTTTTATTTGTATTTTTATTGTATTTTTATTTGCATTTGTATCTTTCTTTCTATATTAATTTTAAAATTTATTTTTACTTTGTATTGTATTATATTACTTGATCTTATTTTATATGCATAAGGGACTGCTTTGTAAACAAGAGATTTGATCTTCTTACAATAAAGCACATTTTGACTTTGACTTTGACTTTGACATGTCACGCACGATTATAGTTTTTTAGTAATATATGATGTCCACTGCAAATCAGTGACATACTACACATTATAGGATAGAAATTCCACGGAAAATAGTGGGAAAGTAGCATATCCAAATCTAGAAAGATACCGAAATACATAGGAAAAACTTGAATCGAAATATAAAAAATTATGGAGAATAAATGACAACTGTCGAACCGATTGGTATCAATCATTCCAGATCATTCGGTCGATCAGTCATCCGTACTTCGTGTTGCTTACACATCGATAGTAAATCAACTATCGGAACAATCGATAGTTTTATAAAGAGATATCGATAGTCGAAACAATTTTTTCCAAGGCAGGTGATATCATGACGAAGAAAAGAAACCGGCTCAAAGATAAAAGTTTAGATACTTTGTTGTTCATCGATCACAATTATTCAACAGATTTTTATGATCTTTGCTTTGTTGAGTTTGTCTCCGCCCAGAATAGCAGAATAACTATTAAAATATCGGAAATCGGAAATATGCAGGGTGTCCAAAAACTACGCAACCTATGGAATATTTCTTTATTATAGGTTTCTCAGAAAATGTTATTCATCATAAAAGTTGATGCTTGAAAAAAACAGTAATTTTTACAATCCTAAATTAAGGATAAGTTATGCAGGGTCCTTAAAAAAACACAATCATTAAGATTTAAAAAAAAAATTGTTATATCGGAAAACCTTCTGCAGAAAAACAAAGTTCCTATTAAGTTGTTGCTGAAAAAATTAAGAACAAAATTAAGAAAAAGAGGGGGTTTTGGACATTTTTTCAATAATTGTCATGAATTTTCTCCGCATCTTTTGCGGAAAAAATGGTATTTGACTTTTATTTTTGCCTCAATAGGAACTTTATTTTTTCTGCAGAAGGTTTTCCGATATTCCCAAATTATTGTTGTTTAACGTTAATTTTTGTATTTTTTTAAGTACCCTGTATAACTTATCCATAATTTAGCATTGTCAAAATTAGTTTTTTTCAGGCATCAACATTTTCTGAGAAACTAATAATAAAGAAATTTCCCATATGTTGCATACTTTTTTGGACACACTATATATGATGATTTGTTGGATTTGTCACAGCCTTAAAACGGAAATCGGATATATCAAAAAAGTCGGATTAGTTAAACCAATTATAACGCAAGAACGGCTGAACCGATTTTTATGATCTTCATTTGTTACATTTCTCTCCACCTCGAATAGCAGAATAACTATAAAAATATGAGAACAATTATGCAGAAAATTAGTTTTTAAATAAACTAAGTTTGGAACTCCGCATTCTTCCGCAATTGAAAGCTCACGTCACGCATGCTTATAGCTTTTTTGTAATAATTGATGTCCACTGCAAGTCAGTGACATACTACCCATTATAGAAATTCAACGGAAAATAGTGAAATAAATAGAAAACACTTGAATCAAAATGTAAGCAAAAATAAAGAGAATTAATGACAACGACTGTCAAATCGATTGGTCTCAATCATTCCAGATCTTATCATCTACTTTTGTTAAATTTTTATTTTCTTTATATATATTATCCTAATAAACTATTGAACTTAAAATCCTAAATTAAGTTTAGCTAAAAGTTAACAACACATTCATTGACTGTTAGGCGGTACGAAGTTCGCCGGGTCAGCTAGTCTTATAATAAAATAAAGAAAAATGTATATTAAAATACTCTTCAAGACCTATAAAATATCAGTAAAAAAATGTATGTGAAATTCAAAATGCAATTTCTAGTATTACATACCAATCAAAGGTAAACTATGATGGAATGAGGCCCAGTTGACACCTCTATCATGACCTTCTAAAACATGTTTCACTACTGCATCAGAAACACCAAACAGATCTGTAGCACCAGGATTCTTAAGATGGTCTTCCAAGCCAGCAGGACCAGGCGCAACATTCTTTTTCCTTAAACCTAAAAATTTAAAAAGTTCTACATATATATCTTAGATTTTAAATTTCAATTATTAAATATACCTACTTAAGCTGGTATATGTTGACCTAAAGGTAAGTCAAATGACAAAACTAGAAAACTATACTCTATTCAAACCTAACTCAGGAATGACAACTTCATTGATAAATCTGCCACAATACTAATCTATCTTCAGAAAAACAAATAATTTAAATGGAAAATCGAATGAATCTCGATGGCTTTATTGTTTTCTAAGACTTGATGGGAGCACTGAAAATACATCCACATGTTTAGAATCATCTGTAGAGTGAATGAAGGACACAATTAGTCAAAGGGCGTTACATATAGCTGACTTTGTTAATGTGACTGAAATAAGCAACCTAAACATAAAACACAAATTTCTAAGAATTTTGACATCTCTTCAAAACTGTTTGCAGGTTATTGCAGGTTAAATCTATTTGGTATATTTGAGACAATAATAATAAAAATCGGATAGAAAAAAGTAAAAAAGCAGAATTGAACGAACACGCAATCATAAACAATAAATAATGCTTGTTTCTCCTAAGAATTCTTGTATGCTGTAATGAGCCCCAAAAGTAGTTTTTTTGTTTCAATCTGCTCTCAATACTTTAGAATCTTAAATTTTCTAGTAAGAGGATTATAAGAATGATTTATAACAATTATTGTTGCATGATAGTGAATTGAAAAAAATTGAGGTTTTGTGATGAAGCGCTTAACAATTTTCCATATCTAATACCAATTCATGAAATTCAGAACAATAATGATTTAAATATACGTGGCAGTGTGATTATTTGGCCACTTATGAATAATATTAATGAGACCATACATGTGTCTATACATTTTAACTTAAAAATTAAATCTAACTAATAATTATAAAGCATGTAAAATATGTGACATTAAGGACTTTTTTCTTACCAGAAATATCCCACACTCTAACAGTAGAATCCAAACTAGCAGATACAAGCAAGTCCTCACTAGAATGAAAAACTGCACACATTACATAATGGTTATGCCCAGTCAGCACACAAATGCAAGTACGACTCTGCCAATTCCATATGCGAATTGTCTGATCATCAGAAGCAGATACTATCCATGGATATTCATGATGAAACATAGTTGTTCTTATGTAGTCAAGATGACCCAACAGTGTAAAGATGCAGCGCTTTTGCTTATAATTCCATACCTAAAGAAACAAATATCAAATAAAATATTTTAGAAAAAAAAATAGTATTGCATAATATACAAATGCCAATTCACGATAAAATTATTCAAATTTTGGAACAATTCCTATTATGAACCTCTGGGACAAGCAAGGCATTTGGGTAGCAGCATATTTGAAGAAAATTATAAAAACGATATTAAGGAATAAAATCCCCAGTACAAAATACTTGGGTAGGTATTGTAATTCATGAATATCCAAAAAGAGAACATCCTCAGGTTTAAATTGAATAATATCAGAACATTACTGCACAAAATTAAACTCCTGGTGATATGTTGTCTAAAAATTAACTCATGATTTATACGTTATAATACATTAATGGAGTATTTGATTAGATATGGTATTGTACTCAAGGGCTAGGGTGCTATAAAAACAGTGTCTTAAAGCAACTCCATGTGCTCCAAATTATGTACTAAAAATCACGCCTAAATTTTATTAAATTTGTAAATAATTATTTTTATGAGATCCCAGTTAATGTGAGTATTATTAGATGTTACTATACATTCCTAGTCATAATATTGATGTATCATGTAAATAATGTAAAGCATCTTTTAATTCTGATGGAAGTCAGGTCGTCAACGTATATAAGAAACAAAAGTGGGCCAAGCACTAAGCCCTGAGGACACCCATGCTCAATGCATTGACCTGTTGAAGAACCATTTAGACCCAACAAATTGCTTCCTATCAGTTTAATACGATAGACGCTTAAGGTGATACCCCTAAAGCCATAAAAATTTTCTGCAGCAGTATTTCTCGATCAATGCAGTCAAAAGCCTTTGAGAAATTGCAAAACACTGCCGCAGCGACCTCCCCCTGATTTAGTTCTAGATACAGTCTCTGAATAAAGTTAAATACTGTACCAACATGTAACAACTTATGGAAGATGAATCAATCAAGAAAATACCGATTATCCCATAGACTTAAATGCTGAAAATGAACTTCAAAGTCCAGATAAGATTTCAAATATTGAGGCAAATACTCTACCTTCAGATGTGCCAACGTCTTTTATAAGAGCATTGCTTTGACCAGATATTACACCAAAAGCAAAAAAGATAGAAAGTATAGAAAAGATTCCATCAGTTGTGACTTGTGAAGCACGGTAAATTTACTACAAAAAAAAGGAGATGTAAAAAGGTAGGAAGTTGGAAGAAAAATAACAGAGAGCATTTCTGTGTGGACAGAAAAAATTTCAAGACATAAGGAAAAAGAAAGAAATGATTTTGACAGTTCCAAAGAGGAATGACAGGACGGTGGTGCTAAGACTGGACAACGTTGAAGGAACCAGAAGCACATTTAAGATATAAGTGCTGTTAAGGACATTTGTGTCAGCAATAGCTGACTATTTATTAGTAAAATTTGTTGGAGGAAAAAAGAAAACTGTGAATTACAGATATGCATGCATAGTCCAAAATATATATCAAGATGAAAATGAAGTGGAGCGGGAAGATGCCGAACCAAATGGAAAATAATGTGCTTATTACAAATATTCGCCGTTAGGAGCCGCTAGTGTAGGTCATCTGTATTCCAATATAAAAACCAACCCAACCTTGGAAGAGTTCTGAAAAAAAAATTAAAGCATCGATCGATTAACTTGCTCTCACACCAGCATTGTTGCCAAATTTCAATATCGCTATCGCAGAGCAATAACATTAACGCATTTACAAATGAGAATACATGTACGTTAATAATGGGTGAATATAGTCTGTAAAACGAGCGTTGATCCTTACGTCATATCAGTTTTGAAACATGTCCTAAATTGATTCCAAAGTCTTGGGAGGAGCCATATCTTACCTTTCCCGCATGATCCATTTAGTATCGGTAAGCATCGGTATAACAGACGGCTATTGTCGGTATGGAATGTGAGGTTAGATAGGCTGATAGGATAGTCAATTCAAAACCAAAACAATAAATAACAAATAACATGTCACGCTCATGGATTCGTGACTCGTAGATACACTTTAATGACTCTAATCGATAATATGTCTTTTTTTCACTCTGATAAGATAATATTTGGATCTACAATATGAATATTTTAATTTTATGCTATCTACTTTGTTTTAGGTGAAGAAAAAATTCTTGTTAAGTTCGCAATAGGAACTTAAATTGGTACCATAAAAAATAACAATAACATGGACAGAAATATTCTAGTGAAAAATTTCAGCAGAAATTCTTAGATGTATAGGGGTCTTGTTATCTTGTGTGTAGGAAAACTTATCTAAAAGTTACGAAATTGAGAATAGGTGGAATCTTGGCTACGAGAAAAGTTATGTAATTATGCATGCGATATTGATATGTCATTGATTATTGAAAACATTCAACTCAATTCACAAACAAGGTACTGCGAAACAAACTTGGCTGATAGAACAGTGTATATACAAAATCAAAAAGACATTTTTAACATCAGATATGCAACTGAAATGTTATTTTGACCCTATTTTGAACATTTGATGCATTTGCAAATTTACCATTGCAGTAAGCTTTGTCATATTTAAATTTGACTGTAAATGCAATTTAATTTTTCGGTTTGCTTCGGTTTTTATTGTTTTATCATTTAATTATTGTTTTCACTTCATAGCAGTGATCTGTAGTAAATAAAACTAAAAGACCTCCAACATTTGCCTTTTTTTTCGAGTTTTATATAAACAGGTAAGTAAGTTTTGTTTATAATTTATTTGTATTGTGCAACGACTTAAACGCTTAGGTTCGGAAATGTGTATTTCATTTTTGTACAGGTTTTGCTTATTATGGAGCTGTAAATATCGTCATTACTGCCTTAGTTAATTTTTTTTTAATTATATGTTATTTTTAACATATGACATCTAGTTAAATTGGGATTTTCATCCACTAGAACCTGACTATCTATGATGTTATCGATACCCTGATGCACCTGCAGGTGCATCAGGTTATCGATAACATCATAGATAGTCAGGTTCTAGTGGGTGAAAACCCCACACACGTTCCTCTGATGAGTCCCGAAAGGGCGAAACTATCTGTGGTAGGACTTTCAGGAGTCTCACTCTTGTCGTGGTGTTTTCATCGTGGACATGGAGCATTGAGTTTGATGTGATTCAAGACATATCTCCAACCAAGAATTGGGATATTCCTGACATTGCTCTGGGTGTAGTGTTAACCATTACATTGCATGTTTATCCCCAGAGAAAACGGAATCAGCAGTATAATTCAATGCCGGTAGGGGTATTAGCTCTCGGAGTAGTTGTTCCTGCTGATCCAATCTTCTCACATATAGCCCAACACGGGGCTTGTCCAGACGATGGAGCATTCTCGGTTCGAGTGACGGCTGGTGAATGTCTTCTCTCAGGTAGGTGCATCAG
>MU183158.1:182750-226243 GCA_016904865.1 Pissodes strobi
CAGCAGCTTGCATGTGTTTCTGCGAATATATTCACAAAGAATCTCCCGTCTTGAATGAATTTGACGTCTGTATCCACATTTGCATTTTAAGATCCTTTACTGGCGTAGCCGGCTATATAAAAATCGGCCTCTCCTATTGGTCGATCCGCATGGGCCTCCGCTCGCTTCGCTCGCTACGGGAGCTCAAGAAAAGGAAACTAACCAGGTGCTAACCCAAGACATACCCAAAATCAAGAAAAAAAGCTGTTTAGAAACATAATTTTAAAAAAAATAATAAAAAAAGCAACGCGGTTCGAACCCGTGTTTTCCAGGTGAGATTCAACGATCTAAACCTCTACACTAAGAGAGCTCTTGCGAAAAATTGATTGCATCACAAAGACATATTGTAACACGAGATGGATCGACCAATAAGAGAGGCCGATTTTGATATAGTCGGCTACGCCTGTAAAGGATCTATAAATGCTCCGCATTTATAACATTCGACCTTGACGGCAGGCAAAACAATCACTGTCGCGAGACACTCGTCAGGAGTGCTCCAGACCTATGCATCCCAGTTCATTGGAGTGGGTCGCGATGCATCGTTCTACCACTCGATTTTTTGAAGTTATGCACTTTAAGTTGTCTCTGCTTCAAGCTGCTAAATGACAAATATAGCAAATATTTTGGTTTTGACGGTCCCGCACATAGCTGACAAAGGCCTCCAAAGCGGAACTCCTCACCCCATATCTGCCGAGCACACCCAACAGCATAGATTGCGATACCGTATCGAACGCTTTCGCCAGGTCTTTAAATAGAGCTATACATTTCTGGTCGTTGTTTAGGAACTGGCCGGCTTAGTCAACAAAGTCACATATGGCACTAGAAGTGCTGGCTCCTTCAATGCATCTAAACTGAGTTTCGGAAAGTACAACATTATATTATTATATAATACAATGATTATATTGATTATATTAAGTTAGCACTTAGACTATAACGATAGACTCCGCGTTTCATTCATAATTATGCTACCGCCCTGGCCCCAACAATGGCTACCCCTAACCTCCCTCCCCCCCTCCAAATAAAACAAAACATGAACAAATGAAACTAAAGAAGTGGGGATAGCTTCTGCGGGCGCAAGCACCTCTCACTGTACCTTACGGACGGCGAGGCGCGCGGCCACGTACTTGGCCGCTAGGAATTCGCCGCAGCACGAACTCCTTTCTTTACCGAATTTAATAAAACTTTTTTATTTGAAATATCTGTTTCTCCGGTCGCATATATATTTTATTCTTAAAGATACTGACGAGTTCTACCGCCTGACGAGTTCTGGCTGCACGTAGATCACAATGTTTCCTTTAACACATTTCTGACAAATAGATATCTTCATGGTCTAGAGGATCGCTCTCAGTGGATCTCGTGGCTCAGTGGTTAAAAGCTGCGTTTATGATACGGCGGCCCGGGTTCGATTCCAGTGGCAAGACATGCTTTTTTTAAAGGTTATGTCTCTAAAACGTTTTTTTTCGACTTTGGGCATGCTTTGGGTTAGTCTTACCCCCGAGCGTGCGAAGCGAGCGGAGGGCATAGCATGAAGTGAAAAAAAAAATGTAAATGTAAACGCAAACATTGTGATGCCAGCGCAATTCAGGACGCGTCAAGCGTTAGGGTTTGTTAGGATCTTTAAGAATAAAGTATAAGTTCTTCGTTCACACTTAATACGTTGTTTATTCTGCAATTCTCTCAGATTAACTTCACCAGGGATATAAGACTTCGAAACTTGATTATAGTCTTGAATACAGGAATAGACAATAGTCTTACTACATTTTTAACCGTGATTTTAACTTACTTTAACGACACTAAAGGGAGCGACGCTACAGCTTCTACGACTTGAGAAAATGCGTCTAAAACGGGCAAAAAATCTCTAATGCAGGTTGGAAAGGAGGAACATAGAGTACACGAGATATTCGATTAATATCTATGCAAACAAATGAGAAAAGAGCCTAATATTTTGGCGTCAAACAGAGCGGCGACCGAGGTCGATGTTTTACGGTTGAATGCTTGTATTGCACTTTTTCAACATAACTTTTCCTTATGGCAGAGAGAATAGAACGGGAACTGCGCGGACATGAATCTAAAGCAATTCTCGGGCAGTGCTGAAGGCTTCTTGTTTGCTGTCGTCGCTATCTGTGCATACGTCTGACTCTCGTTATGTTTGAATTGTGGTTCTTATATCCATTATCTTCTAATCAATCTTGTCCCCCTATAACCATTTTCTATGTTGTCAACCTTCTCGAGTAGATGCCTATTTTGATTTTTCTGTTGCATAAAGTGATATAAGTTTCATTCTTCTTACTTTACACATCCAGAAAGGTATATCTGAGATAACTTTGAATATCATTTTGTATTTACTTGTTGTTATTCCAACACAGGAGAGGTGGCATTTACCCTCGCAATACATGTCATCATCGGCGTAATACGATCTTTTACAGTCCTACGCCTCTATGCTATATTAGCCGCTTCTGATTGGCGGGTTAACATCACTTAAGAGTACTGTATCGCCCTCCGCTCGCTCCGGGGCGCAACCTAACAAAACTAACTGAAACTAACCCAAATTAAAAAAAAATACAAACATAACCTTAAAAATATAAAGAAAACATGTCCTGCTGCCGATGGAAATTGAACGCGAGACGTCTATATTCCAAACGCGGAATCTGACCACTAGACTAACTAAATAACTAAACCGTTTAGGGCTGACTGGGCTGTAGACAAACTGAAAGTGACGGCAATCTACCAAACAGGAGACGCTAAAATAGCATAGTGGCGTATGATTGTAAAGGATCTTAAAGGACCATCATCGCCGTCCAGCTCTGTTTTTTGGCAGACTCTGCACGCAGCGTCCTCTTCACTGCCACCCATGGCAAAGAGAAATATATAAATATGTACACTCACGATCCAGAATTAAACTATATCCACATACTTAATTTGAATGGAGATGGTTATTTAAAAGCTCAAGATAGTTGGTAAATAATGTTTATAATTTCCAATAATTATTAATTATTCTATTTTAATAGATGCTATTTTCAGAAACTTAATTACAAACAGAGGTATATATTGTGAAAACTCGGCTGCGAAGCAAACTGTCAAAGCTGACGCTACGTCCGTAACAAAAAAAAATCTATTTCATTATCAATTTTACATGAAGTTCTCGTTTCGTGATTGCCTCGTTTTCTTCTGCTAACTGCTTTATTTGCATAGCAAGGTTATCTGTTTTATAAAGGATATAGAGAAAGGGCAACAAAAAAATGTGCTTCCTGTCATTACAGTACACAAATATTCAACAGATTTTTCATATATACCAAGAACATTATTAAATATTTTTAACCTTAATCACAAACTAAACAAAACATGAATTTGACGACAGCTGTACGTTCGCGACCTTATTTTAACAGTAGACGTTTCCCGGACCCCGCTCACAGGGTCCAAAAGTTGCGCGCGCATTACATTGTTGATAAACGCCATATCTTCCTGAGTTGGTCCAGCGAGTTGCTTTCAACTGGTCTCGTAGCTCAGTGGTTGGATGTTGTGTTTGCGATACGACGGCTCTGGTTCGTTCCCGTCGAAGTTTTTTTCTATTATTTCAAAGTTATATTTGTTTCTTTTTTAATTTCGGTTAGTTTTGTTTGGTTGCGCCTGGGAGCGTACGATGCGAGCGGACAGCCATGTGCGAAGTGAAACTGAAACGTAAAACAACTCTGAAAAGTCCTCGGGCAACGTCTCGTCAGTTTAACCACCAAGTGATGGATAAGAGTATGACGCTCAGACCTAGACATTTTGTTCTGTGCTGGAAAGAGGCTATGACCGATCGCCATATTTCAGTTACTAGTGCACTTGTGAATACAATCGGTTTAAATACCTGCAATTGGCAAGTATCAGGCATGGATCCAGGATTTATCCGGGGGGAGGAGGATATAGAGTAAAAGGACAAAAAGCACTTAGAAAAAATAACAAAATCAAGAAAGTCAATTATTATATGAAACATTTAAGTTCAGGGGGGAATCTTCCCCACGCCCCCCCCCCCCCCACCAAATCCGCCACTGGCAAGAGTGGCAAGTATATAACTATACTACCAGAAAGGGAAACTAACCAAGTGCTAACCCAAGCCATACCAAGAGAAACCCAAAAATCAAGATAAAAACTGTTTACTTAAAAATAAAACCAAAACCGACCGGATTTGAACCCGGGTCGCCGAAGTGAAGGTCAACCGTGCAAATCCCTAGAAACGTAGTAGTAGTTAATATCCTTTTTCATCGTGCTAGTGCACTAAGCACTCTTGCACTGTCCTTGATCCTTGTGTGGTGTCGTTATTGAACTATGCTTCGTCTTGGATCCTGGTATGTCATTGGGCTTTGTCGTAGTTGGTAGTGGTGCCTTGGTGCCGATTAGAGAAGGAGCGAGTGTTGTTTGTTTTGCGATTTTGAGCAGACGAGAGAATTGCTGTAGTTCAAATCGATCACCCTAGGAAAGAACTGCACGTGATACACAGGGTGTTACCCCCTGATTCTACTTCTACGCATGGAGCCCATACGGCGAGCTACCCGGTGCAGTCCCTTCATGGGCGTAGACACGGGGGGGCAGGTAGGGCCATGCCCCCCCCCTCTGGGAATTTATCCGACTCATTTTTCAACATACCATTCACAAAATATTATTTTGTGATACCATTCATGCCATGCCATTCATGAGGGTACCGAATCCTTGTTTTTTTTTTAATGATTTTAACAACTTTTTGGTAAAAATTGGGCGTGGCACCACAAAATTTTAGCTGCTTTCTACGGGTACCACTGCGGCCTTATCTACGGTTCGCCCCTCTGGGAAAAAATCCTGTCTACGCCCAAGAGTCTCTTAATGCCTGTACACCCCCGTTTTTAGGCGGGAACCCGGCCTAGCCTAGGGCATCAGCGATGCTCTCGTCCCCTGGATCATTCTAGTTTGGTAGTGATTTTTGTGATCCTAGAAGAAAGACCGTCAGCGGATATCATTGACTTATACCACAGATCTATATAGCTACGCAACAGATGCCTACTCCGGTATCAAAAGTGTCGCTCGCCAATAAGACAATAAATATTTTCCTATTTAGACGCGTTTTGCCCCTCCGTGTTACCAAGTCGCGAACTGTAGTCACAGTACACGAAAAAATACGTTAATAGTCTCTGACTGTAGTTTACCTTTCATATCACATGATGGTATTACTCTTTTTCTTGGCAATCGTATGTTATTATGTCAAATTAAAGTTCATTATCAGATTCAGTGAATGGTGTGCTTGAACATGGACTAAAACTCACCTTAAACCTTTTACACCGATAGTAAAAGGTCCTTACAAATTTTGTTAACTTATACTGTAATATCTCTTATTTGTATTAAGTAATACCTAATATTATCACACAGGCTTTTGTTTCGCAGATCAAAGGAATTTTTGAAATGTTTATTGACATGTCAAAGTACCATTTAATTTTGTCTTAAACTCTACTATCAATATTATAAATTTATTCATTTAAACTGCCGTTTCATTAATAAACTATCATACTTAATAAAAAATCTAAAAATCGTATTTTTCTCAAAAATATGTTTGTGTTAATTTGATAAATAAATCTTAATAATAAAACACGATGATATGATCGGGTCAAAAAGTCAGCAGAAATATTGTTCGACGTGATAATTTGGCAACACCAACCCGTTCCTAGACTACTGGCATAGCTTAAAGAAAACTATAGCTGCGACACTTAAGCGCGGCACCTTTGACAAGCGAGGATCAACTTTCTCACTATGTAGTGGGGAGGAAATAAATAAATCTAACTTGACGTCAACTCCCCGGCAATCATTAGTGAAGTGAGCCGTACTAAAATTTTTTGGGACGTTATATACTAAAATTGTTACTCTCCTCTTTTATTTTATTTAAACTTTCATCACAAAATATATGATTTATAAAATACTGTTTATTTCGAGTAGAGAATAACCATTTTTTTGGTCCAAAAAGCAGCATAAAGAGAGCCGGATATTTATTTAAACATTACACCTGAAAGAAATAGTTAAACATATCTTTTGAAGTGAAATTAAGAATGGCGAATGTAGATTACTTGTAGTAAGTACAGCATTCTTGAATGCTGAATATAACTATAATAGAATATAAGCTCCAAGTTAATCTTTAAATATCAACAAGACTATACACAACAAAAGTTTTTTTATATGAGATTTTATTTTGCACAAATAGTTACGGTTTTAGACGAGATCTGCAGTAATAATTTTGAAAATTTTGATTTATCTAGTTGTTCTCTTCTAAGCTTAAAAAAGATCTTATATAAGTACATAATTTTGTTTTATATAGATTCTTAGCAACCTGCACAATTTTATAAACGTATTATGTACGATTTTGCATATTTTTTCGTAACAGCTTTATCATTTTATTCGCTAGATAAAAATATTGTCAAGATGGTGAAATGAAAGTAAATTTTTGATCTGGCTATAGTTAACGAACTAGTTTATGCATGAAGTGCACAATTACGCTAAATCGGAGCAACCTGTACCGTGCGTTCAATTTATCTTGATAACATTTTGATTCGCTGTAACTTTTTTGTTTTTAAAGATATCAAGTTAAACAAAAAAGCAAAATGTAGGGTTGGTAGCCAATTTTTTTTCTACGTTACATATAAAATAAAACACTAACGATTTTCTGACATATCAGCCTACTCTATATTTTTTAAATGGAACACCCTGTATATTACTACATTTTTGGAATCTCTAGAGAAGTCTAAACACATTTCGTGTATAATATCTTATACCTATCTTTCTTTAGGTGTTTACGAAATATTGACAGTTGAAAGTCGTGCATTTTGACATTTTGATAGGCTTTAAAATCTAAACCGCATGAGAGCAAAGAAAACGGTTTGAATATTCCTGTCTTAGGTTTTCATGAGCTATCAAATGACAGTAACTTTGAATTTAACCCGCGAATAAAATTAACCGGAACTTTTAAACCTCCGGTTAAATTGAAAGCCACTGTCATTCGATAGCTTGTGAAAACCTAAGATAGAGATGTGCAACCGTTTTCTTTGATCTCGTGCGGTTTAGAGCCTGTCAAAATGCCCGACTTTCAACTGTCAATATTTCGAAAACAGCTAAAGATAGGTATAGGATATTATACACGACATGTGTTTTGATCTCACTAGAGAGTCCAAAAATGTAGTAATATACAGGGTGTTCTATTTAAAAAATATGCAAAGTAGGCTTTTATGTCAGAAAATTATTGGTGTTGAAACTTACCGACCCCCAGTCTATGTATTACCTTCTGAAAGTCGGCAGTCAGACACGTGATCGTACAAATTTTTTACAAACCTATTTCGACCCATCCATTACGTTGTGTATTTAGTATCTCCCAAGTTCTTTAGAGTTTGGAGCCGCAAAAGTCGTTTGTTTTTTTTTTGTTGGAAACTATTGTTTCCTTTTTTTTATCTTATTTTAGCAATTAATACACCAAGAATATTTAATACATTTATTAAATAAACGGAACCAGTCAGCACATGTTAACATAAAACAAAGCTTAATAAATGAAGAAAGAACATCTTAATTTTCTTAAAGTTCAGTATGAACATATGTGGGAAGTCATTTTGTTAAACTCTAAATATACTTAATTATGCCACCCTTCAGAACTTGTAGTAACATCCAGGACCGTAGTACTTAATATGTACCATTTTTAATTCACGAATCAGTTCACCTATTAATATATTAGTCCAGAGTAATTGGATGTGATACCTGTCACTTATCACATACAACACGCCAGTTATACTTTAGGTATAACTGAACGCCTCAATGCTAATATATTATTGGAGATTATTTAATTACCGAATGTTTTTTTTGTGGGCGTGGTACGTTGTACCTGATAATTACTGCACTGTTCTCTTCTCATAATATTGTATTAGTCCAGAACTTAACGTAACAACGGTTACGATAATTGCGAAGATTTTAAAACGGGAAACAAGTCAAGCAATATAATTAAACACCAAGCAAGCCGAAAGACAACGGTCCAGGAGCGGACGCACAGTTGCTAACAACTCCTGTCGGACATCCATGGATTTTGCCAATTAATCATCGACTTAACTCGTTACCCTCTCTACAACCTATCGCTTCAATGCCAATACATTATTATTCGCGTGTACGTACCTCTGCATATTCCCATTCATTCAGACATCACACAACAACGTACAATTCAAATTCAACCAACTATCGTATCATACACTCGGGATATTCAGTTGTACGTAATTAAATAAATAAAATTTCGGGAGTACGGATCTTGCCTGCGGCAATCCGTACTATTTACTATTTTGTTCTTAACCAGATGACTTCGATAGAAGGTACCCTTCAAAAATCATCGTGCCCATTGACTCTCATTCACCTTAACTTTACTACAAGAATGAAACAAGTGCTAGTGACCTATTTAACAGCTGTGAAATTCAGAAAACATTTGAACTTTCGATCGATTGTTGTCTGTCTAGACCTTTTAATTCTTTTATATTTACTTTCGAAATTTAAGGGTTTATTGGGACCAGAGTTAGTGTGACCAGGATAGCATTAAACGTGACCAAAATTTATAGAACCCATTTTTTTCTTGATATAATTCCCCTTCCCATTTTCGTGTAATTGCGCTTACCTGGAAGAATTTGGTTTATTGATTTTTCTCCCCCAGCCCTCTTAGCCGTTCCCCGAGTATTCATATTTGCTGATTTTTTGTTGTTGTTGAGTTTCACAGGCGAACCCTTTAAAAGAATAAAATTTAGAATAATGGAACAGGAAAATTCCATATCAATAAAATTGAGACCCCCCGTGACCCTTCCAGAATTCTCAATTTGTCAATGGTAATATCAGTCAATCCCCACATCGTACACCGTTATATAAGGTTCGGCGTTAGGATCTTCTTTTATTCCTCATTAACAAATATGTCAGAATTCTGAAATTGTTAGTGCATTACTCCATGGAACTTTAGATTGTCAACATCGTACACCGCCACATTAGGTTCGACGTTTAAACGCACCAAAATACCATAAAAAAATGCAACAACAATGTAGCTCGTATTGAATTTCCGCTAAAGTCTTGCAAAACAAGCACCGCACACCATCAGAGGTTCGGACGCTATAAAAATTGCAATACTCTATCGGAAAGTTCAATATCAGCATTAAATATGTTAAATTGATTTTTTTTTTATTTTGAAATAAATTTAATTTCCCCTAATGTTGTTATTAATTATTTCCTCCCACAGACTTGCAATCCAGCACCGGACACCGTCAGGCTCGGACGCTGTAGATTCACACGCCTCCTTGAGAAAATACCAATAACCAACATTCCACTTTATTTATTTAAAATAGAGTTTAAAATTTAGAATGAATTTCAAGAAATTATTAAATTCCCCTAATGTTGCTTATTAATTATTTCCTGACACCGACTTGCAATCCAGCACCGGACACCGTTAGGTTCGGACGCTGTAGATTAACACGACTTTTTTGAGAAAATATCAATAATCAACATTCCCCTTTAATTAATTTAAATTTAGAAATTATTTAGTGGTCGAGCAGAGTTTCGTTCGTACCCTTAAAAGAATAAATTTTAGAATAAAATTGAATGCTGTCGGTTGGCTTTTTATATGGAGCCTTCCCCTGCATCCAGCCAACGTCACGCATCTCCCCTTGCCTTTTACTTGACTTACGGTATCTTCACCCTTATTGCGTGGCAATATAGGAACCTAATTCCCTTATCAAACCTCAAGAATTTTAAGTGGTTGTAGCGAGCGCACTGGAAGCCCATGATTTTGCTTGTTTAAGCCCCGTTAAAGTTTACCATTGGAATATTATTATATTATATGCATATTATAATGTATGTATATTAAATCTATTTTACTGAAAATTATTTGTCTTGATGGGTTTTCCCTTTTTTTTAAGGAATCATTTGATCCTGGTCTGACACTTTTCACTCTCCTCCCATTTTAAAATATAAATTTTGGAAAAATGCCTTAAATTAAAATAATAAAAAAAAAAAAAATACTACTATTAATTTCAAAAATATTGACCCCGGTCTGGTCCGTTTCAGTGTTTGTTTTATGTGTAATCTAAAAAAAACTTGGCTACCAACCCTACATTTTGCTTTTTTGTTTACCTTGGTATCTTTAAAACCAAAAAAGGTGCGGCGAATCAAAATGATATCAAGGTGCTGATCAAATCTAAAATAATGGATATATGTGGATAACGATCGACTTTTACGAAAAACAACCAGCAAAAACAATGTTTTTGAGACTTACGCCATTATGGTAGAATACGAACTATTTATTGTCAAACGAAATGTTTTGCACTTTCGTATCTTCCACATAACCACAACCTGGAAAATATTCCCCACCAAACCGAAAATTTCGTATATCTAGATAATTACTAAATAACTAAGATAAGAAGATGCAAATCGTTTCGCGCTATGTTAAACAGATCAAATTCTTTAAATGGAAAGGAGGCTATTCGACATGCTACATGAAATTTATCTAGAATTTTTAGAAGAATTCGAAAATCGGAAAATATGTCCCGCTCTTTTGAGACCTTTTATATTGAAATATAATTGAATTATATTGTCAAACTAAAATCTACATAGCTAAATTATGAAATGGTTGTAAGACTAGTAAAAAAATTAAAAACATGTTATTTCTATAAAATGTGTATACATATGAAGGGTACAAGGGAAAAATGATCTAAGCGCCATTTCCATAGGAAACTTTTTTATTATTGACTTCACAGAAAATTTTATTCTTGATAAAAGTTGGTGTTTGAAAAAAAAACTAATTTTGACAATGCTAAATTAAAGATAAGTTATACAGGGTACTCAATAAATACAAAAATGATGGTTAAAAAATCAAAAACTTTGGAATATCGGAAAACCTTCTACAGAAAAATAAAGCTCGTATTAAGATCAAAATAAAAGTCAAATACCATTTTTTCCAAAAGTGCACCGCACCGTTGCGGAAAAAATCCATTTCAATTACTGAAAAAACCCGCTTTTTCTTAATTTTGTCCTTACTTTTTTCAGCAACGATGCACTTTTGAAAAAAATGGTATTTGACTTTTATTTTTACCTTATTTTTCCTGTAGAAGCTTTTCCGATATTCCTAAGTTTTTGTTTTTTTAATCACCATTTTTGTATTTTTTAAGTACCCTGTAATACTTAGTCTTAATTTAACATCCTCAAAATTAGTTTTTTTCCAAGCACCAACTTTTACCAAGAATAAAATTTTCTGTGAAATCAATAATAAAAGTTTCCTATGGAAATGGCGCTTAGATCGTTTTTCCCCTCTACCCTTCGTATATATTTTATGAATGTTTCCATATTATTAATTTTCGATTATTTTTGGGAACTTTAAATTTTGTAACCTATTATGATACGTTTTAGTCCGTTTTGGTGCTTTTAGTTAGTTTCGGTTAGTTCAATCAGCTTTCGTTTAGTTTTAATTTATTTTAGTCATTTGAACCCGGTTCCGATACATTATAACCAATTTTAATATTTTTAGTTAGTTTTGGTTAGCCGCCAAAACTGGGTCGTTCAATCAACTATCGGTTACTTTCGGTTCCGATACATTATTACCAATTTTAGTGTTTAGAATAGTCGCCAAAATTGAATTGATCTGGGTTAGTTTTAACTTACTTAATGTTATTTTTAAGCTATTCCGACACGTTTTAGCCCATTTTGGTACTTTTAGTTACTTTTGGTTTGGTTGGGTTAGTTTTTCAATCAAATTTTGGTTACTTTCAATTTATTTTAGTTATTGAATTAATTCAAGTTAGTCGTCAAAATTCGCTTAATTTTGGTTAGTTTCAACTTATTTTAATATTTTTAATCTGTTACGATACGTTTTAGCACTCTTTGATGCTATTGGTTAGTTTTGGTTAGTCGTTCAATCGACTTTCGGTTAGTTTCAGTTAGTTTTAATTTAGTTTAGTAATTTGAATCGGTTCGGATACGTTATAACCAAATTTAAATGTTTTTAATTAATTTAAGTTAGTCGCCAAAATTCGGTTAATTTGGGTTAGTTTCAACTTACTTTAATAATTTTAATCTGTTACGATATGTTTTAGCCCTTTTGGTGCTTTTGGTTACTTTTGGTTAGTCGTTCAATCGACTTTCGGTTAATTTCAGTTACTTTTAATTTATTTAAATCATATGAACCGGTTCCGATACGTTATAACCAATTTTAAAGTTTTTAATTACTTTCGGTTAGTCGCCAAAATTCGGCTAATTTGGGTTAGTTTTAATTTACTTTAACATTTTTAATCTGTTCCGATACGTTTTAGTCCGTTTTTGTGCTATTAGTTACTTTTGGTTTGTCATTCAATCAACTTTCGGTTACTTTCAGTTAGTTCCAATTTATTTTAGTCATTTGAATCGGTTCCTATACGTTATAAGCAAATTTAATGTTTTTGGTTAGTCGCTTAGATTCCTTTCGTTTTGGTTAGTTTTAACTTACTTTAATTTTTGTAACCTATTACGATAGGTACGTTTTAGCCTGTTTTGGCGCTTATGGTTACTTTTGGCTAGCTTTGGTTAGTGGTTCAATTAACTTTCGGTTGGTTTCAGTTAATTCCAATTTATTTTAGTCATTTGAACCGATTCCGATACCTTATGATCAAATTTAAGTTTAAATAAGCAAACTAAATAGCTGCTTAATTCTGCCGTTCTTTTCCCATTTTAACACATAAACATTAACTTATTTATGTAACATACAAACAAAACAATATATACGCATAACGTCTATTTACCCAAGCAACGAATCTTTTTCTATTTTAATTCCTATGAAAATTTATTGCACTCCGGCCCAGGTAAGCGCGTATGATTGGCATCGAGTTCCAACTGCGTGGTGTCCTCGCTTCACTGAGCTTCACGGAGAAAATTTGATTCCGTACCCCACTAAACGAGCCGAGTGTCGCGGCTATAGTTTTCTTTAGGCTATGCTACTGGTTCACCCTTGCGAAAGCCGGTGAACATTTTTGGCCCCGCGTAAAAAGCATTGGAAGAGGTATCTGTTGCGTAGCTATATAGATATGTGCTTATGTTTATACACAATATCTATGGCGGATATACAAGACATGCGTCACCTCAGGTAGCTAGCCAATCACGCGCTTCCCATTCCCAAGTGCACTCGTAACTGCCACTGTCACTAGTGTCACTGTCAAACTGTCAAGAAAATTTTAATTCATTGAAAATGACAGAATAAATATATGAAATTATGAAAATGATAGTGTGTTTACTTGTACTTTCTATGGCGTTTATGTTTTTGTTTTTAATATTGTAATTACTGAACACTTTTCGTGTATATTCCACGAAGTTTATAGGGTAAGTTGCCCTTTAGTTATATTTTCAGTTGCTGTTAGACGAGATTTATTTCAGTTTTGTACGAATTTGTTCTAAACATGTCCTAAAAGGAAAGGACATTTTTGAACCTCATTGTTTTGAGTTATTGGGTTTCCAGTTTTCCACAAATATTCGATAACGCTCACAAGATTAAAAAAGTAAGCACTTTATCATCTATAAAGTGATATTTTATTTACACTCAACTACGTCTAGATACTTTCTAGGTTTAAACAGTGTTTTTTGGTTAATATCAATAAGCAATAAGAAATTTGACTTGTTATCGTTATTGATATTAGGTACATATATTTTAATAATGCTGCCGCATTTCTGATTTGCGGTAGACTTTAGCAAAAAATATAAATATCAATTTTTGCTTCGAATTTATATGTTCTTCCTTCAGTTTGGGATATGTTTAGCATTAAGTATATTATGGATACCTAGTTCTTAGTTTGGTAATTTTTCCGTAGACGTGTCAGATTAGTTTTTGAATTGTGATGTTACCTAAGCATGCAACTGACCAATAGAAGTGTAGTACAGTGTCCAGTACCTGTTGTTTGCGGAAATTCGTACTTTCCTGTCAAAAGAATAAGTTTCACAGGTGCAAAAGACTAAGATTTATGATAGTAACAATATAGTTTGGGTTAGTTGTTAGTTGGGTTCATTTTGGGCATGCCTTGGGTTAATTCTGTTTGGTTGTGTCCATGTCCAAGCAAGCAGAGGGTCATGCATGAAGTGAAATATTAGTAGAATGATGGAGTGGAGCTCTTTTCCTGAACCTCGTTACGCCACTAAAATATTTATAAAAGTAACATATTTTAACAAAATTCGTCTTTGCAAATTCAATATTTTCTATTTTCATACACTTTATTTTATCCTACCCCATACTGCTATTCACTCCGTGGTCCTCCAAGACAATTGATTACAGTTAGGTTTCCTCAAATGAAAAACGTCTAAAAATTACGTAAAAACACTTATGTTTCTGAGGAAAAAATGGCAAATCGGTCTGACATGTCTTCTAAAATAAACTACACTTAGTTTACCCCTCAGTTTACCCTCATAATTTTGTATCTATTTTTTTGTTCTTTTTTGTAATTTGCTGAGAACTTGTTCAGTTTACATTTGAAAATCATTGCATGCTAATCAAAGCATTCTGACTTCGACGGTTTAAAAACCAAATAAATACAAACATAGTGAGTTTTATAAAACAAGGTTAGTATAGAATTGGGTACAATTTTGTACATATTTGTACTAAACACGTCCTAATAAATTTGTATTTTTTCTTTAATTGCAATACTCTGCTATGATTATTTTATTTTGTTTTATTATGTTGTTCTTCCCTATTTTCAACAGAGTCAAAATCCTCTCATTTTTTGTTTAGGATAATTATTTGCCAATGAAATGTATGTAATGCTCGTAAATTAATGATTCAATTTATTTATTAAATATCACAAACAATAGCCAAAGTGGCCGGTGGTTGTACAGGGTGGCTCGAATTCGGGTCTATGTATAGTGAACTCGAAAACCGTAAGAGATACAGTGTCGGTCAAATTAAGGCAAAATTGCGCATTCAGATACCTAGCAATATGCCGTTTAGAAAGTTTTAATATTCCGAGTATTTCCGGAGATATCCGGAAAAAACCGGTTTTCAAATTGAATTGCACTTTTGCATTGCCACTTTTTCCGCTCTATCTAATGATGATATCCAGTTTGACATCCAACTTTTTATCTTCAAGGGATCATCATCAACTTTCCTTTTTTAAATGCGAACTTTATTTTTTTTTATCATTTTTCAGATGGTATTCATACGATATTAATATGAATATGTGTTTTTATTTTTTTTTTGTTTTTTTTTTAATTATTATTTTTATTTTGTTAATTATATATTTTGCTTTGGCCTAATTTTAAGTAATTTAAGGCAGGTACTTTTGAAATTTTTATATTCTATAAAAATATTTTATTTTGTTTTTTTTTTGTATTAAGTGGAAAATTAGAGAGTATTAAAAATAAAGAATAGTAAAATTATTTCTCACGAGAATATGGCCATGAACTATTACTCAAACAAGTTGCTTACTGCAAAGATAAAATATTCCCAACTTTTAACCAATTAATAAATTTATTTAATAGAGAACATTGACAATTTATAATAATACTACGTGATACTAGAGGAACTTTGATGGAAAACACCTATTGGAATTTTGCTTATAAATAAAATGCACTAAGCAACTTGTTTGAGTAATAGTTCATGGCCATATTCTTGTAAAAAATAATTTTACTATTTTTAATTTTTAATATGGGCTCCAATTTTCCACTTAATGCAAAAAACAAATAAAATATTTTTTTAGAATATGAAAATTTCAAAAGTAGCTACGATAAATTATTTAAAATCACGCCAAAGCAAAATATATAAAATAAAAATAATAAAAAAATAATAAAAATTTAAAAATTAAAAAAAAAAGTAAAAACACATACTCATATTAATAACGTCAATACCATCTGGAAAACGATAAAAAAAAATCGCATTTAAAAAAAGAAAGTTGATGATGATCCCTTGAAGATGAAACGTCGGATATCATCATTGGATAGGGCGGAAAAAGTGGCAATGCAAAAGTGCAATTAGATTTGAAATACGTTTTTAAATAAGCCCAGGAAAAAAATAAAATGATTTTTACAAAATTTCGTTTTTTCCGGATATCTCCGTAAATACTCGGAATTTTAAAACTTTCTAAACGGCATATTATTAGGCACTCAAATGCGCAATTTTGCCTTAACTTGACCGACACTGTATCTCTTACGGTTTTCGAGTTCCCCATACATAGACACGAATTCGAGCCACCCTGTACATAAAAATACCTATTTAAAATAAATCATACAATCACAAAAAATTTAAAATATACATAATATCTTACAAAGTATCACACAAGGTCCCTCTACAATACTTAAAACATTTTTACAGCAATGTGAGTAAAAATTTAACTTTATACTACATTAATATTAATTTTGTTCTTGAAGGAGTAGAGACTGGGGAAACCATCATGGAACATAGATTTGTCCAAAAGGTTCCACAGCCTCACTCCCATACTCAGTGGTGAGTAAAATCCTATATTAGTTGCATTTAAAGATCCTTTACACAAATAGTGCACTATGTAAAAATCGACCTCTCCTATTGGTCGATCCATCTCGTATTACGAATACGATATGTCTGCATGATCAGTGTTGCCAGATCAGTTTTACAGTTAGGTAGTAGATTGATGTAAAAAAAATAGTAGATTGACTAAAAAAATAGTAGATTACAAATTCACTGTCTAGCTTTAAAAAAAACATACCTATTCATGGTAAAACTGAAGTAAAGCAGAACTAATACCACTAACCACTAACAGTAAACTAATAAAATAACACCTGCTATTCAGTCGGGCCGAGTAAACACGCCGACACAGACACACAAGTGACAAGTCGTAAGTAACATGCTAATGACATTTAAACGATTCAAAGAACGAGCTGGTCAATCCCTTATATACGTTGGGGTTTGGAACCTTCGGCAACATGCACTAAAACAGAGGTTTATCCACAATACCGAAACAGAATATTTGCACTCGACGCGCGTTTCGCTAACCATGTTAGCATCATCAGGAGATGATTAATCATCTCCTGATGATGTGCAAATATTCTACTCGTGTCTACACGCAGGAATATTACTTTGGCTCCCTGGCTTCCGCATGTGCAGAGTATCGGTACGGTCGTTTATAAGTGTCTAGGACTTGACGCATGGCCCTCCGCTCGCTTCGCTCGCTCCGGGGCGCAACCAAACAAAACTAACTGAAACTAACCCAAGCTAACCCAAACTAACCCAAATTAAAAAAAAGCAAACATAATCTTACTAACCCAAACTAACTGAAACTAACTCAAGCTAACCCAAACTTACCCAAATTAAAAAAAGCAAACATATTCTTACTAACCCAATTAACTGAAACTAACCCAAGCTAAAGTAAATAAAAAAAGCAAACATTTTCTTAAAAAAGGTAGGAAAGAAAACGCATTGTCACCGACGGGAATCGAACCAACGCCGCCCACATGACAAGCAAATGCCCTAACCACTACACCACTAGGCCGCTTGGGAAGAACGCGCTGCATCGTAAAGACATAGGTAATTGAGATATTTGTAGTGTAGGTGGCGTTGATTGATTCGTCGCTCGTATTATGCGCATGCGGAAGCCAGGGAGCCAAAGTAATATTCCTGTGTGTAGACGCGAATAAATATTCTGTTTCGGTATTGTGGATAAAACTCTGTTTTAATCCCATAGGTGTATATATAGAACTAGTGGTGGTGGTGCCATCTTTTAAAACTGCTTAAAAATAGCAACGTAATTCCACTTCACAAAAATAATTAAGATGTTATGTTAGAATTTTAAGATTTCTGTTTAATTTTTTTAATTTTTCTTGTACTTTTAGGATATTTAATCAAGTATTCTGTTTTTCTCTAAATAATAGTAGAATTTACCTTTAAGAAAGTAGAATAGTAGCCAAAGGTCAAAAATAGTAGATCTACTATAAAAATAGTAGATCTGGTAACACTGTGCATGATGCAACCGATTTCTGTCAAGAATTCTCGTGGTGTAGAGGTTTATAAAACTGGGTTTCACCTGGCCGGCCTAGGTTCGAACCAATACCTCCTTCAACTAGGCCAACTAGCTGATATTGAAATTAGCAGTGACGTCATGAAAAGTGGTCCATACTTTTTTGCCATAAGAAAAGCATTAAGAGGAGCCAAGAGTTGCCCAGTAAAAGTATTGTTCATTTTATCGCGCCTACTTCCGTATTTAACGTTGATTGCCACGCTGGGCGACTGGAATGTCAATTCCCATCTCGACGTCATGTATCCGGTGCTGCCAGATTGGGCGCTTTATCACAATTTGAGCTACTTGCTATTTGCCACAAATTATTTTTCAAAGAAACGTTAAATATTCGTCTTGGATTTCAAGATTACAATTAACAATATATTAGGTACTTAATGTAAAAATTTGCTTTGGTATATTATAGTATAGTTATATTAAATATAAATAAATATTTAAAATCCGAAAAGTAAATATATAAAAACCGGAAAGTGAAGCAATAACGGAATCAAAACCTTTAAGAAAATAAACGTTGCTAACCAGTAACCTAATTATTGTGTATAAATATTTAGTTCCATTTAAAAACATAATTTCAAATGTCATTCAACAAATGCTGTAAAAATTAAAGTCCAACTAAATATTCGTTAAATAGTTTACATCCCAAATAATGTATGAAACTAACTCTATCAACCCAGACGAACCAAATCGTGATGGTCAGAACGAGACAATTCTACAAATTCGTAACAATATTTATTTTTTACCATTGCGCAAGGACCAACACAAACGATTTAATTTGTTCCAGGATGACGAGACGGTTCTTAAAACTCTGGCAACGCTGCTTACTGTCAGTTGGCGTCCTTTAAAATCGACCGGTTTCTTACTTTCGTAATTTCTCTTCGATATCTATTGATTTTTTTGTTAATTTCTTTGTAATACCGGTACTTTATTGTGTTTAAATTTATGTGAACAATGCCGTCTAGATGTTGTGCCCCAGGCTGTCGTGGAAACTACTCCAACGGACCTAAAGTTCATGTTTTTAGCTTTCCAAAAAGTGATGTGTTGCAAAAGAAATGGCTTCAAGCTATTCCGCGGGACAATTTAGTGCTCAATAAAAACACCAAAGTGTGTGAGTTACATTTTTCTGCAGGTAATATAATTTGGATTAATTCACAACAGGATCCAAAGTCAGGTAAAATCATTACAGTACATTTAAAATACCCTCGATTGAAGGAAAATGCCATACCATCTATTTTTCCAAACTGCCCCAATTACTTTTCAAAAAATGTGTTTCTTCGTAAAAGCAAAGACGAAAAAAATAAGGAACTTGAGGAATTACAATTGTTGCAAGCAATACAACAAAGTAAAGAGGAGTTTAATATCCATAGAGAGGCTACATGCTTTAAAAATTTTGAGGAGTTTTTAAAACTATTTTCAAGTTTTATTGTTAAGGAAGGGTGGTTTCCAGTAAGAGCTTTGGATAAAATAACTTTATTTAAGCTTGAGTATACTCCTGGTCCTATAATAACCTGGGCGATTGTAATAAATAATAATTTAAAATTAGAAACATTTTTATATGGCCAGTCTATTTCTGTTTCAATAATAAATTTAAAATCCCCATTTATAACCGGCAGTTTGGATGAATTAGAATGTTTAATCGATGTAATTGATAATATGATATCAATTCCTCTTAACAATGACCTCCCCATTACTAGTGAAACTTCCAATAACGAGAGCGAGATGAATTCACATCAACCTGATTCTGACCAAGGCGAGAAAACAAAAAAAATTTTTAAATTTGTAACGGATATGCTTTTAAACCTAAAAGGCTCCGATGAATTTACACAAAATCTAAAATTTATTTCAGAACAGCTAACTTTGTTGACTACCTCAAAAGAGAGATATCGGTATTCACCGAGCACTATTGTTTTATGTTCAATTTTGTTTACTATAAGCCCTCATTCCTATAAATATTTACGTAATCATGCTCCTATTATTTTACCTCATCCTAACACCGTAAAATCTATTTGTAATAGATTTTTGACCGATCCCCATATTGATGAAAGACATTTTTTTTTAACCTATGCTCGTAACATATTTCAATATTTGAGTGATAAAGATAAAAATGTTATACTACTTTTTGATGAAATTCATATTGATCCCTATTTGGATTATAAGGCAGGAAACACTGTAGGAACATCAGTAAATAACAGCAATACTTTAGCATCATCTGCAGTTGCATTTATGATCACAAGTCCTTGCTCAAGCCTTAAAGAAGTAATACATATATGTCCTGTAGCTAAACTTGACTCAGAAATCTTATATACTTTTATCAAGACCATAATAGAAAATTTGGAAGAAATTGGCTACCTAGTATTTTGTACAGTTAGTGACAATAATGCAATAAATAGCAAGGCAATGAGTAATTTTTCACCACGGAATGAACTCAGTATTGTTTTCCCCCATCCTATTGCCCGAGAAAGACCATTATTTTACCTTTTTGACACTGTTCATCTACTAAAATGTATTTTTAACAACTGGCTAAATTCTAAACCTGAGCAGGCATTTTTCTATCCTGATTTTGAGACAGGCCAAAAAAAATGTGCTTCGTTTTCAGTGGTCAAAAAACTTCATGAACTAGAACGAGACAAAATATTAAAACATGGGTATTCCCTTAGTTTAAAGGCTCTTTTTCCATCATCTTTAGAAAGGCAAAATGTTAAATTAGCTCTCAAAATATTTAATCCTTTTATTATAGAGGCTCTGAAAGGTTTTGTTAATCATTTGTCACATTCACAAGACACAGCAGAGTTTATTAATATTATATGGACCTGGTGGAGAATAGTTAATGTTAAAACCCCTCTTAAGGGAAAACATTTACTAGATAAGTTTCAAGAACCCTTCACCAGAGAAATACTATCGGCCTCCAACGATGATCCAAAATTTAATTTTCTGCTAAAAATGCAAAATTGGCTAGATTCTTGGCATTCACCTAATTTTCCAAATAGACTGACTCGACAAACCCACACTGCATTAAGCCATACCATTCATGGGCTACTGGAAGTGACTGAATACTGTTTAACTGAACTTAATATGGCATATGTCTTACTGGGCAAATTTCAAACGGACCCATTGGAAGGGCGGTTTGGAAAATATAGACAATTAGCTGGTGGCCATTATCATATCTCTGTTCGCCAGCTATATGAGTCAGAAAAAAGGCTAAGAATTCAATCTTTATTATCATTAAAATCTAAGCATTATGGAGATATTAATGTAAATAAATTTTTTGAACTTCCTGAATATGAACCACCGTCATTAGATAACTCATTAAATTCTGACTATATTATCATTTTATTGCCCAAAATTACAATTACACAGTCTGATACAGAAGCTATAACATCTGAAATGCCCGTAATCACTTATTTAAGTGGATATTGCTGTCATATTGTTTTAAAAAAATTAAGTTGTGAATTTTGCAAAGAAAATTTAACTCTAAATGAACCTTGTGTTGTAGAAGATTCTTACAATTTAATTAATTCCTTAAGTCGTGGAGCTCTTTTATATCCTCGTGAACAAGTAGTGGATGTAATTTCAACAGCCTATATTATATTTAAAAAACTGATTAATGAGTTCGAAGACACATTTTTAGATATTTACAATAAAAAGTCTTTTCTTTGTGAGCTGTTGTTAAACTATCTAAATCAAAACAGCCTTTTGACTCCTTTTGAAAATTGCAAATATCACCTAAAAATTGATGTTTCAAAAATATTTCTTAGCAGCATTTCAAATACACTTCTCAATAATTATTGTTCTAAACATAATCATAATCTTTTGGGTAAAAAGAAAAAAAGGAAACTGGATACTTTTAATAAATAAATAGACCCGAATTATATAACGAGTAATATACCCAATCTAACACAAAAAAGTAAAATCTGAAACCTGTATAAAGCTTTCATGTTTTATCATAAATATTTGAGTATTGCAAGGTTCTTTGGATGGAGAAAACTGAGGAGAAACACTACCAAATTTGACCTATTACCTATTAGGACACCTTTATACCTATAGTGACATTTTACCGAGGGGTTAACCGCTGACTAGAATTTGTACACTAAAATACCATATTTGACAAATAATACCAGAAAATACCAATATTATATAAAAAAAATACCAAATATCGTAAAAATTGCAAAAAATACCAAATAATACCAAAAAATACCAAAAAAATACCAAATAATACCAAATAATACCAAATATTACCTAATAATACCTAAATAATTTAATTACGCGGGCGTGCATCTGGGTGCAATTCTTTCACCAACTCTGTTCCTCATCTATATTAACGACCTGCTGACCGAAACGAAAAATCCTGGTTACAGTTTTGCAGATGACAGTACACTTGTCTCCCAATTTAGATCAGAAAAACCTTTACCAGCGACTGAGACTTAGCACCACAGACAGGAGCAGATTACAGCAATTAATCAAGACCTGGAGAAAGTTCAAATTTGGGGCGACATAAATTTGGTTCAGTTCAACGCAGCAAAGATCCAAGCAGCCACGTTTACCAAGAGGGCCAATACGGCGGGCCCTGACATCATTATGGCATCAGGATCGACCATTCTTTCATCCTCGTCAATCTGACTGCTGGGTGTCTGGGTCAACAGCAATATGTCCTGGCATGGCCACGTTGCTAACATCGCAAAATCAGCCTCCCAGAAGCTTGTTGTGCTACTTCGCAACAAAAAACTGTATACACCGCAGCAGTTGCTCTTGCTCTACAAAGCGCAAATAAGACCGTGCTTAGAATATTGCTCACACATCTGGGGTGCCGCACCAAAGCACACCCTAAAGCTGCTGGATTCCATTCAGAAGAGAGCTGTACGTCTTCTCGGCGACTCGGAGCTGACCCGGAATCTGGATAGTCTGGAACACCGCCAAGATGTCCCTGTTTTACAGATACTTTCACGGCAGATATTCAAAGGATTTGGCCCGCCCCATGCCGCCCCTGGCAACGCCTGTCAGACAGTCACGACAGACTGCAAAAGCGCACCAGTACGGCGGACAACTGGAAATACCTAGAACATCGCTTTACAAGAACTCCTTTGTCTGGCGCACTGCATCACTGTAGAACTCACTCCCAGGACATCTGTTTCCCCCTAATTACAACCTACAACGATTCAGGAACCGTGTCAATCAACTCCTTCGCAAACACACCGCTCGTCGAGCGCCATAGGATCTCCCTTTAGTGTGTGTGTCACTACCATAAAAAAAAATTACAAATTCAGCTTACCTAATAATCGAAAGTGGATAAAATTTATATTGTTTATTGTCCTGTTATTTTTGTAACGGTATTTCTTAGTTAAAAATTATACAAATATTCTAAACAAAACATGTAAACATTCATATAAACAAATACGTACACGTTGCTAATGCTAAACACAGACTTTTGACTGGATTCAGTGAAATACTTAACCTTCGCCAATATAATAAAATAATACACCTAACATTAGCCACCGCCACAAACAATATAGCTACGCAACCGATGTTGGGATCTAGTTTTTCCCAACTTTAAAACTTTCCTGCAAAAAAACGACGTACCACTTGTTAATGAAGATCCGTATCATCCATCCTTACTGATCAATTTTCAGGCGGCCCTCCCTCACATAGGCAACTTTCCTGTAAACAATGATGATCTACACCTTAATAATTTCAGAAAAGTCAATTTCATAGCTGTTATGAGCTAATGTCGAACACTGACTGGTCGCCTGTTCTCAATGGCACAGATGTCGGTAACTCATGTCAGAGTTTTTATGAGATTCTAAATATTATATTCGCTACCTGTGCACTTCCGTGGCGTAGGCGCTTTCCTCCATGGTTTACCAAGGAACTCATGGACAATGTATTCAAAAAAGAAAAGGCCTATCGTGACTTTAAAACTTATAAATCTACATTTTACCTCTCCAGATACAAATCTTTGCGCAGCTTAATTAAATCGAGCTCCGACAAGATACAGGGAATATATCCGGCATGCCGAAACAAGCATAACTTCTGATCCATCAAACTTCTGGTCTTTTATTCAAAGCAAGATAGCTCAATCCCACATTCCAGCCACTATGAAAGACACTAATCGCTCTTACCACGGACCCCAATGTGTCGTTTCGGCTTTTTCCAACTATTTTCAAAGTGTGTACACTGATTCCGATCAGCGTGCAAATATTGATCCGTTAATGCAGTATTCCGATATCATCGACGTTCCGCCAATAACTTCTGATGATATAGTTATAGCAAGTAAATAACTTTAAAACAAGATCACTCTGGCCCAGACGGCATCCCACTTCATTGTTAGAGACTGTTCCATCGTTTTGTGCGAGCCCCAGTGTCATATCTTCAATCTGATCCTGGAACTGGGCATGTTTCCCGAAACCTGGAAGGTTGCAATAGTCTGTCCCATGCATAAGAAGGGCGATCCAATAGTGGCAATAGTTATTGAGAATTATTGTCCTATATCCATGTAACTTCTCCAAAATATTCAAGGTTATCCTGTAGAAATTTTACCAACATCTTTGTTATCAAACTGCTTTATTACTCCTTCGTCAGACCAAGGGTGGATTATGGGTCACTTGTATGGTGTCCGTGGTATGATTGCCACATTGATTCGTTGGAGGCTGTGCAGAGGCGATTTCTCACGTATCTTATGTTCAGAGAGGACGATATTTACCCAGACCGAGGGTTTCATCGTAACCTTTTGTTGTCTAGATTCAGGAAACTGTCGCTGTCTGCGCGCAGATACTCACAATCGCTGATATTCCTTTATAAGTTTCTCCATGATGTGATCGATTGTCCCTTTCTTTTGGAAAGTATAACATTTCATGTACAGCGTTTAGCAGCTAGACAACAACCCGCGTTCAGTCTGAGATTGGCGAGATCTAATATTCTATACCAGTGCCCCCCCCCATTCACAACATGTGCAAACATTTCAAACTTGTATCAAACGCCTCTCATATACATACCAGCAGCCTGTCTAACGTTCTGAAACATCTGCGTGAGGCGTCTGGTGTCTCCTCGGGTTTCCCACCTTAACTGTATCTCCGCATTCTTTATCTTCATTTTTCATCTGTATTTCCCTTGTTTTCATTTCTTTCTTCTTTGTCACTTCTTATTTTGGATTATTTTGTTTTTTTCTTAGTTTCCCTAACTTACTTTGCGTTATTCGTAAAGTTCTTGATCCGTTTCGTTCCTCTCAAGGTTCCTCTACATTCTTTATATTTAGTCTTAGTTTAATTTGCTAGTTTATTTTAATTATAACTCTTATTTATTTTATCTTTTATTATTTTTCTTTGTATAACAATATTTTTGTGAATTACTTGCTCTTAATTTGTATGTGAATTTCCTGTAATTGGGCGTTTGCCTGTTGGAAATAAATAAAGAGCTTATTATTATTATTATTATTATTATTATTATTATTATTATTATTATTATTACCATTGGAATTTTTTCCGAATATAGCTTCTTGTATATATTACTTTTTTTTAAATTAAGCCTTGGATAGTGGGCAATTATCGATTATCAGGATCAAGCAAAAATTATGGTAGATTCCGATAATTATCGGGCATTTGGCAACACTGTTTAGGACATCGAACAGGTAATTGCGACGTTGCGACATGTGCCTTGTGAACTATGCATAGTTATTGCGCATGCTCATATTAGATAATTGTACAAGAAATACCATAAAATACCACTCAAAATACCAATAATACCAGACAAAATACCATATAATACCAAATATTACCAGATAATACCAAATATTACCATTTAATACCAAATATTACCAGATAATACCAAATATTACCATTTAATACCAAATATTACCAGATAATACCAAATATTACCAGATAATACCAAATATTACCAAAAAATACCGAAATAATTCCAAAAATACCAAGCTAGTGTACACCAAAATACCATCAGCGGTTGGCCCCTCGCATTTTACCACCTATCTAAGGTTCTTTGAATGGAGAAAACCGAGGAGAAACACTATCAAATTTGACAATACTATTACCTATTATGACACCTTTATACCTATAGTGACATTTTACCACCTATCTAAGGTTCTTTGGATGGAGAAAACCTAGGAGAACCACTACCAATTTTGACATTACTATTACCTATTATTATGACACCTTTATACCTATAGTGACATTTTACCAGCTATCTCTTAAATAGATTGGTGGTAGGCTAGTTTCAGCTTATCAAAATAGATTCTATTTTGTTAAACTGGATATTCAAAGGTTTTTGCTTTGAAATTTCGTTTTCCTTTAACAAAAATCGAATGAGGCGCGTCTAAGGGCTGAGTTCATGACTCGCAGCCTTGTTTAAACCGGAAGCCCTTAAATATTTATGTATGCAGAAAAAGGTAAGTACTTGAACTGCAATTTAATTATTGATTTAAAAAAAAATGAATAATACACATTATCAGTCATAATAGTCTTGCTTAAAGTAATATCAGCTTTTAGGAGGTCTTATATTAGGCCAATTATGTTTCAAACTACATATGAAAAAGGTAAATTTGCAAAAAAACAAGTTTTTGTTATAGTTTTTCGAGTTTTTTGCATCTAAAATGTGTACTTAATTGTGAAATTTTAAAAGAAATTGCACATTTCAATATACGCCTGTAAATAAGTTAAGACCACTTTTGATGACGTCACGCGTAAGCCGTCTGGCCTTGTTGTAGGAGGTATTGTTCGAACCCCGTCGCTATTTTTGATTTTTTTTTTTTAATTATGTGTCTAAACAGTTTTTTTTCTTGATTATGGGTATGTCTTGGGTTAGTTTGGGTTAGTACTTGGTTAGTTTCCTTTTCTTGAGCCCCCGTAGCGAGCGAAGCGAGCGAAGGGCCATGCGGATCGACCAATAGGAAAGGCCGATTTTTATATAGTGCACTATTTGTGTAAAGGATCTTGTAATGCATATTAGTTCTAGTCCTAGGGGGATCAATCTTAAATTCATGATCATTTCTGCCTATATAGGTAGGCGGATGCAGTGCACTTTTCAAAGCAAACAAGGATGGAACACCCGACTGTACCTTATGTATCATCAGCCTTAGATAATTTTCTCTGCGTTGATGCAAAGTAGGCCATTTTAAAATATTTAATGTCAGAGAAGGGCTGAAATCTCTTCCAAAGTTCAGATAAACCCAACGTACAGCTCTCCTTTGAACCATTTCCATCTCATTTCTAGGGCCTAACTGGTTTGGATGCCACACTGTAGGACAGTATTCAAGAATAGGCCAAACATAAATTAGATAGGCCTTTGCTCGAGCCTCCCTAGAGGCATTCTTTAAATTCCTCATAACGAATCCTAAAATTCGGTATGCATCTCTAACCAGACTGTTTATATGGGATTCCCAGTGAAGATTAGGTGAGAGTTCAATTCCCAAATATTTTAGAGTATTTACTGAAATAAGGAAAAAGATACTGCTGAGAAAGAATATTTACTAAAATTATTTGACCAGAACAATAAATCTCATCAGTGGAAAAAAATTATATAATTATATATCATCTAAGAAGGGTTCTACCAGAAATCTACCATACCTGATTGTCAGTGACAGAGTTCACTCAACTTCGGCTGATAAGGCTAATGTTCTTAATGATTATTTCTGCACCAATTTTTCTAGAAAAAATACAGATTTTGTTGGATTTTCTAGAGTTTCCCTTGTAGGACCTGCAGATACTACGCTTTTTCAGTTTACCAGGGGAGATATAGTCAGGTGTTTAAGAAAATGTAAATGTATAACATTGACCCCTCTTGCGATATTTATGAGCAACTCTACATTTCCTTTTTAGTACTTTTATTGAGCGATTATAATAAATGGGTTCAGCATTAAGCTTAATTTTACGCTTAGGTATAAATAGCTCTCTGGCTTTCAATAAAATAGTCTTAAACTCCAGCTACCTGGTCTCTACATTTCCAGGTTTTTGCGCCCATTCTCCAAACCTGTTGCTAATATAAGCATTCAATAAATTTAAATTGGCTTTTTTGTAATTAAAATATAATTTAGTGGTATTAACTTTATCTGTTTGGGTTTCTAACCTTAATAGAATAGCCCTATGATCCCCAATACCGTCATCCACAAAACAACTGGCCACTAAACTGGGAGGCTGAACAAGAAATACATCCAACAAAGTACCCCTATCGAATGAGGATGGTCCGAGGGATGGTCTGGTTTCATCATTAACAGGATGTACACAATTAAAGTTATTAAAATAGTCACAAACTCTTGCCTGGTTAGATCCGACACTACAACCACCCTCCCACATTACATTGGTCTGCCCCAAGAATGAATGATCTCTCTGCATGCAAATTACACTTTAGCTCAATTAGTTTATCTTGAATACAACTCAAAATAAATCCATCATCCCTAGGACTATAAGCTCTAACAATATATGTACAATTATTACAGCCAGGCAAATTTATCTGCACAATTAAAACCTCAAAAATAGGCTCAACATAAATTATACCAGCTTTAAACAAACAATTTACATAAATACATACCCCGCCGCCACGAGACTCTCTGTCCCGCCTAAAAATATGATAGCCAACAATGCTATATTCGTTATCACAGTTTGTAGGGGTCCACCATGACTCTGTAACAATGAACGATATCAGGAACATGTATTTCCACCAAGGATGTAAATTCCATGGTAAGACTACTAGTTGTGCGGCTGGCGTCTTGAGTTCTGCAATGTGTGGCTCTTCACAAATTTCTTTCTTCCAAAAAACTGATTTTTGTGGGGTTGGTGATATTCAAACTCACCAATAGATACACCACTGGGCCAAAGGCAGGATCGCAGAGTTTTCCAAAATCATTAGCTTTAACACCAACTTTAAATCTTGTAAATTCATTATTTTTGACGAAACTCTCACAAACTAAGTCATCAATGCCTGTTATACTTTTTGCAAAATCAGAAATAATATTAGTGTCTGTGTTGGGTGATTGCTTACCAATATGAATCCACTTTCTAGGCTCAAATGACTTAATAGTAGAAACATTATCGGGAAACTGTGTTCTAGTACCTACAAATCTAATTCTAGCCCTATTTTGGATCTCATTCTTGCCACCAATCATCGTATTTGTTGGCAGAGATGCAGTGTCGGTCAAATTAGGGCAAAATTGCGCATTTAAGTACCTAACACTATACCATTTAGAAAGTTTTAAAATTCCGAGTATTTCCTGAGATATCCGAAAAAAACCAAAATATTGAAAAATTATTTTATTTTTTTCATGAGCTTATTTACGAATTTTAAATTGGATTGCACTTTGGCATTGCCAATGATGATATCCAGTTTGGAATCCGACGTTTCGTCTTCAAGGAGACATCATCAACTTTCTTTTTTTAAATACGACTTAATTTTTTTTATCGTTTTTCACATGATATTTTTGTTATTAATATGAATGTTTTTATTTTTTTTTCATAATTTAAAAAAAAAAATTAACATTACTTATTTTGCTTTGGCGTAATTTTAAATGTTTAAGTGACTCTTGAAATTTTTATATTCTATAAAAATATTTTATTTTGTTTTCTGTGGTAAGTAAAAAATCAAAACCTTTATTTTTATTAAAATTAAAAAATAGAAAAATTAAACAGGTTCAATTAGTTACCCCAAAGCAAAATAAATAATAAAAAAAAATTAAATAAAAAAAAACAAAATTAATTAATTAATATCTCTTTCAGAAGTTTCACTTCAGTTGTGTGCTTATAAAGGTGAGGTACATACTTTTTTACAAAAAGTAATGTGGTCGATCAATGACAAACTTTCAAATCTAACCATTTTAATACTGTAACGCATTTTTTGAAAGGTTATGCTTATGCACTACCCTTCAATTTAGTAATGTAAAATATGGCGTGTTCTATTTAAAATATTACAGAAAAAGGCTTAAATTGAGCATTTAAGGAAATCATTAAGTTGCATAATTTTTATTGAAACGATCAAAAGGGACAATACAAAATCCGGATGCCCCCTTTTCCCAACATTATATGTTATTAAGTTATATTTGAGGCTACTTATATATTAAACATTGAAAAATATTAGTAGAAACTTTAAGACCATCAATAAAAATAAGTTAATTATTTGGCCAAATCAATAAAGTTTATTTTCCTAATGCTGCTCTTATAAGTTAATTTAAATATACCTTGTGTAAATTATCACTTTTTTGTTTTAATACGACTCTGTCTATCAATAGTTTATTTTATCGGAAAATGTCGATACGCCTTAATCCGGCCCTGACTAAGACCCCCGAATGGCCCCGCCAAGGTCAAATTTTCGTACTCTAATATTGCAATGCGATTAACGGCGAGTGAGCCTGCCGATTGTTTATTATGCCGTGGTAGAGGCATTATCATACGTTTGTCTGGAGGTAATTCGAGGAACTGATATCTTAACATTATATTTTTCGCATATTTGTATGGCCTGGCTAAACATTTGCTTAAATTCGTTTACAGCATTTTCTCGAATGTTACGTTATTTCCGCAAGGGCACCAGCGTTACGCAAGTCACTATTTATTGTTTGCAAACTTTTGCATAGTGGCAAACTAATGGAAAAGATTTTAGCAAGTTTTATCTCAAATTCAAATATAAGCAAATCTTTTTTCGGTTTTCCTTTTGTTTTCCATTTTTTTCTTCATTTTTTTTTGTTTTTGGTTTGAACACCCGAACCCCCCCATGGGCACGCCATTGATTCCATTTAATTTTAAGATAGTGGATCCTTCACTGAACAGTGAATTTGCTTTTTCATACCTGTGTTCAGTCGTTTATTGGGTTTTATCTATTTTTATATTTTATTGCCACTTAGGTTATTATTTTTCCGTATTCGCCTTATAACAATATACTATTCATGTAAGTAGAATTGAGCAGGTTCAGCATGCTGCCTTTAGGTGAAATCTTCCTATACAGTCATGATCTCTCTGTTATAGGCTACATTGGTTGGAGGCACAGTTTGGCTTAAAAAATTATCTTGTTGGCGAGAGCAACATGAGCTTACATTTTTGTGTAATATTGTATTGTAAATGGCTACTCCAACTGTCCGATTTTATTAAACAGAACAGATCAAACTCAAAACTCAAAATCAGTCATCGCTTTAACGTCACAAATAAAAGTCAATTGACAAAGCTGGAATAGGTACTTATTAGTTGACTAAAATTAGAAACAAAGAAGGGTCCTACCGAAACAACCTAGGCTGTGTTCATGAAGGCTCTCGCAACGCAACATATTACAAACTCCATAAATGGTCAAAATGGTACTAGAAATTAGCATAAAAATGTGACTAATAATTAAAATGATACGTGAAAATCGAGTAGTAGGCTCTCTCAACAAATAAAATTTTCTCCTTTGCTCTAAATTTCTTTGTATCAGGAATTTGCCTTAATTCGGTGAAGAAATATATGGTTAAACAGCTTTTTACCATTAAAGATAAATGAGTTCCTCGTTAGGTATGCTCGCGAATCATTATTAATTTCACATTTATATTTCTGGTTTATTAGACATACTTGGAGGTTGGAGGTGTACAATTTTTTTGTGTGATTAATAGCGGCTTGCAAGAGTCACTATTTTTTGCTCTGCACATAACACGTATCGTTCGCTTCTGCAAAACAAAGACCGAGTTAAATAATTTAAAGAACAAGAATCCCAGAAGCATATACCATATCGTAAACGGGCTTCGATGAGTGCAAAATATACATCTCTCACAATGACTATACATGTTCCCTTCTGAAATATGCCTAGCCGGCGTCTCAAGAAGAATCGACGCACAGTGTTCAGATGTTAATTGCACCAGGATTCGAGGTCAGCTAGCTGTTCTGTTCCTCATCGTCCAAAAAGTACATGGAAAGTGTCCTTTCATTCATGTAATATCAATTAGATGCAAGGTAAAAATCACGACATAACGATGGACTCCCATTTTTTTGCCCAATGGTTTTCAAAATAACAGAAAATCGTGGCTTTAGCTGACTTATTAATCATATGGTAGTCCCCTGGTAAAAAGTCCGCTAAACCTCGACGTATATTTTTTCTTTTTAAAATTTACGAACGGTAATTACCTTTTCTGGTTTTACTTCATTCTGGCTATTACCTGAGGGTAGATTCGAGAAGGGCAAAGTAAACAATCGCTGGGCTGAGCTCAATTCTCGCAATCTTAGTGATTGCTGAGAGTTTCTCACTATGCTTCAATAAGAACACCTCCTAATTTAGTAGCCCACTATCTTCGTTTTCTCGATGTTACGGCAAAGACCAACGAATTCTTACTAGACGTCGCGTCGCCGTCGTTGGGAAAGACAGTGAAACACACACACCAAGACACACACACACACCATTCTTGGATCATATGTTATGTTAGTTTTAGGTTCTATTTTTTTTTACTGTGTCATATAATAGCGGTATCCTGGGCAAGAAGTAATTCTCCTGAAGTCCCAATACCTCTGCGGAAATCTTGGAAATATATTTTACTTCAACTGTGAATATTTCAGTAACAAAATATTCACAAATAAATTTTAACGATATATGTATAATAAAAAAGGTAATGCATAAAATATAGACTTATTTCAAATATTATTCACTAATTTATTTTTAGCAAATGCATTCTACTAACAACACCTTGTTATTGAGTGGGTATTGAGGACTAGTCCTATATCTGCTCAAATTTTAATAAAGCATGTTTTAAAATTAAAGACTATTTAAATTTATTTCTTCAGCGAATTACCCGCCGCGCCACTGCGATGTGAAGGCTAGTTAATTAAACATACAGGAATAACATGATATGATTTTCTGCTAGTCATCTTGGATAATGATTAAATGGTTGAAATGGGAACCCTCAGTTGAATTATTTCAACTAATTTGAATTTTTGTTAATGATTTTGTTTTTGTTAAAACCAACTTCTAATAGCGGATGCATATAGTGAGCACCATAAAGGTTGGAATAAATTCCTTTGCAATTGAGGTATTTTTATCTGCATATAAAACGCTCGGACCCCTTATTTTTTTATTTTAGTTGCCCCTTTTGACAGTATAGAGTAAACTAAAAGAAGATATACTTTATTTTTTTGAATAAAAAACCCTTAATTTTATTCAATTTTTGAATTATATGTAGAATTCTGATCATTATTAGTAAGTTATTAGTTTCGAAGATCGAAAGAAATCAAAATCGACTTGTTGTGCTATTTGGATAGGTACAGAGAGAACAGGGATGAAAACGATTTGTATTTTCCCATCTTAATTATAAAGAGCTGTCGCATGGTATCAATTACATATGGCGCCAGTGGTCCTTGTTGGTACTATATTATTGGTACCATGCGATCACTTTTCCACTACCATAAAAAAGTTAAGGTTTGCAATACATTTTTCTTATTATAGTTAAAAGGTAAGCAAGTAAAGATTTTAATTAAAAACAAATCTAACACCGGAGAGTCGTGTTTGCAAACTCAATCTTAACTTAACAAGAAAACACAATCTAAATGTACGCATCAATTTATTGGCTTCTAGGTTTTTTCAACAGCAACAATCTTACAGTGAAATTTTTGCAATTTAAAGGCGACAAGAATTTTATTTAGATGAATATTCTAGAAAAAGTTTATGAAATTGTTGAATCTAACAGGCAAAGGAATGTCACAAGACTATTAAGTAAATAATAACAATATGATGATTGTACTGAGACCAATTATGTTGTTAACTTGGTACTGTATGCCTTACACCTAAACGCTCTAAACACTACAATCTGAAATGATCACTTTGGTTTATCTAAGCTTAGTACCTATACCCAAGCCTATACCTATGCGTGCGCTAGTAACTGCACCAGTTATAAATTTAGCGATAATAATATCAATTGACAAAAGGCCACCAATAATTATGTCAATCAACCAGATAAACAAATGAATAAATGAAGAATACAATTATTGAAAGCTATCTTAAAGCTTGGCTGTGAATGCTTGATTTATATTTAAAGATTAAGAGCGATTATATCAATCAATCAGAAAAATAAATGAATAAATAAAGCTTGCTAAATTCATAATAATTGAACAAAAAAAAAAGGAAATAGTACTAAGCTTCTGTACGATACCTCTTTAGATCTGATCGAAGATCGGCGGTTGGTAAGTTTGCCCAGCTCCACTGTACAGGCAAAAAGGAGTACCTCGGGTGAAGGCGCCGGGCACTTGTAGCAAGAACCAAGTACTGGCTTAGCCTCGGTGAACTGGCAGTGGAATAGCCCGATGATAAAACCCTGTAATAACCCAATTCCAATTAGACAAAGCCTCTTACTTCAATGAAAGAAACTATAGCCCTCCTTGCATAAAAATATTTTCTTTATAAAGCAAATCCCCCAAAAATTATCAATGGATTTTTAATGACCATCAGCAAATAAAAGAAATACAAAAGATATAAACAACTTGAATATAAAAAAGAAATAGGTATGAATAACCCCTAAATAATATAAACTTCCCCATATGATTAAAACTAAAGTCACATTAAAATAAAAATTCAGATATGATAGAAGGAAATAGGTAAAATATCTCATGGAACGCAATGCAAATGGTGGTCAATGTAAAAAAAGGTTAACACAGATAAGGCAATTAAATCGTTAAATTAGACAAACAACTTTAGCAATTATTACCTACCTCTTGAGTCGGAGGGTGGCTGGAGAATCAACGGTCTCGATCTTGTAACATGAGCTCGGAAAGCTTCTAGAAGTAATGGAAGATAACCCTTAGCGTCATGGCGTCCATGTGTTTCACAAGCAATAAAAAATAATTCCAGAATTACCATACCTAGTACTCACTCCAGATTCCCTATTAACAGAATACAAAAGTTGAGTCCATTATGACTGCACTAAAGCAACTCTCACACCGAATGGTATTTCTAGAAGAACTCTGCATCCATTTCAGTATTTCTTTCTTTCTTTAATGACCTTTTGTCTTACAAAAAGACGTGACTTCTCAGGCAATTTGTCAGCGCACCCCTGTTCCGGCACTTAATTAGAGGCAAGGCGACCCTCTGGCATAAGTTACACGTTATTCCAGTGTGAGGGGCATATTTGAAGGAACCACCAGTATGACGGGCATATGCCCCTGATGTTTCCCTACTTTTACACAAATGTTTAAACTTTACGAACACAATGATATATTGAGGCACGACTAAGTTCGACTATAAGAAGGTTTCGCGGACTGCAGGTATAAGCACTTTCTGTCAGAGACTCCAAACTCCAAATCCCCGCAGGAAATACCCCCGACCGCCTTCAGGACACGCTACCGCGCACCGAGATAAGCCCTGGAGCCCTAGTAGGGATCACCCTCCACTACTCGTCCCACCCCTTACACCTTCTCGTCGGCACGACTATCCGCACTCCCCCTGAAAGATTACAACTCGTTTTCTAAGCAAAAAACTTCCACTACCCGTGGTGAATTCTGTAATCCGTTTCTAACGTGTTCGTCCCTCTACGGCAGGACCGGAATTGATTTGTTTCAGTCAATTTGCCTTTCCACTTCCATGAGATTAGAAAAAAAACGTCGAATCAGAAAAAGTTTTAGAGCCGAGAAATGCCAAGCGATTCCAACGATTCGATACGAGGAATAATTCTAAGATAATAAACGACTTAGTTCTTATGGTTGTAAAACGACGGCGAAAGCCACAGTTAATGAGCTGAAATTAAATTTTTCAAGAAATACAAGGAAATATTCCTAAACGAAATGATATACCTTTAAAAATCTAAATAGACAGCAACAATTATGGGAAATAGCCCATCACTACCATTCAGGGCCACCAACCGAATATGACAAAAGTTCCAACCGGCCACGTGAAAAAATAAATATAAATATCTCAAAGCAAATCAGCGGTCCCAAAAAGTTATCAGAAGTTATCAGCCGGAGATTGAAATAAAGCAAATCAGTACCCCGAAAAAGTTATGAAATATTCGAACCGAAAATAAAATATGAATTTGACGGATCCAAGAACGCTTTACAGTAGGCTTTATTAACCCAATTCTTAAAAATATGGAACGGCCAGCAAACATAAGTAATGTAATATAAATTAAGCAAAGTTATACTAATAACATAATATCTTATTTCAGTGGTTTGATCAAACCTAAGCGATCTGTGGCTCGTTTATCAACTGAAATAATTTACAAAGTGCCTGAGGGCAACATAGAAAAAAGGGATCATCAAAATAACTGCTCAAGGCCACATCAGTGTTATAAAAGCTAGTACAAATCATTATCATCATTAACCTATATGTAGAATAAAGTTAATATACATTAATCAATGCGGTAACCTTAAGCTTATTGACAACAAATCGAATCAATAAATTTAAAACGTGTAATGAACGATATTTTTCATAATACCTCTCTGAAATCAAGACGTAAACATAAAATTATTATAATTTTACGTATCCAAAATCATGTCATTGTCATTATACATTTTGTATTCAAATGAAAGCAAACGTCAAACTTGCAAGACAAGAAAGACAGGTATTTATCTAATATTCATCAAGCGTTGCTATGGAAATGTGTTTGTATGCTTTGTTGTAATTGAATAGGCAGCTAATTTTGAAGTATTTGTGACAAGTAATGTCAGAATAAATAAAATAATTTTACTTAAAATTAGACTATTGACGCTAAAATGTACTATATTAATCTTGTAGACTGCATCGCTGTATAATTTTAACCCAATTTATTATACTTTATGCTTATTCTGTGGCTAAATAACTGCAAATTTAGCACTTAAAATCAGGGAACGGGAAAACTTTTCCCGCTCCCTAATTAGGGACCGGGAAATTTTTTCCCGTGCCCGGACCGAAAATACTTACTTTCTGTGCTCTACAGAGACGTCGAAAATAATAGTTTTCAGAGAGGTATTATGAAAAATATTTTACACTGGCCAAATCAGACTGTTACATGTTGAAAGTACAAAGTGTGTTAACCGTTTTCTCTGTGTTCCTGTCCAAATTGACCAAAACGTCAATTTCTTTGGGTATGATCAATTTTTTACATGAAATTCAAAAATGGAATAAAGAATAGCGGTTTTCATTTATAAAAATAAATGCCTGTGGCGGCTCGTGATATTTCTACTAGGGTGTAAAAATCCAAGACGATAATAGACACTGTCAAAAAACGTGGCAGAACTTTCGTAAAATTGATTAGTTTACTTTTGCTTTACAATTAATTGCGTACAGCAATGCAGATATTAAAAAGGTATCAGTAAAATGTTAATCTAAACAAGATTTTTTAATTTTATGGCATGTTTACGCTTTTTTTGTCATTTTTTTTGCAGATAAATGAGTAATCTGTAATTATCGTTGCTTAATAAATTAAGCTAGGCAACATCTGCGAGTAGTTTTGCCACGATGTGTTTCTTATGGTTTCACTTTAATATCTCGCTTAAACATTTAATTTTACAACCTACATTCTCGTACCAAATATACTTCTGGCCGCGGTGGCCTTTGTTCGAAGATATTTACATTTTTCTCGATATATTTTACTACAAACCTGATTGGAAATGGCGCCATTTCCCAAAATTTTCGACGAACCCTCGTATACGTAAATGTCAACTCTGCGGAGCCGCTGGCGGGCGCAAAGTAAAAATGGTTTGTGAATTCATGGGATGGCTGCCTGAAAATATAAATGAAGGTTTTATCCACATCCTGGTATCAAGGAAATTTGTAGTGCCAATTTAAGCGTTTTCTGTTATATTAATAGATGGTGACGTTATATTAGGTGGACACTAAATCAGTAGATAGTACGATTCTCGAATTTTATCGTGTCATTATGACGACGGCTTCAACGTTGACAAGATCATATCATTGTCTGCTTATAACCTATATGCTAGAACCAACACGTGCGGCTAATAGTTCAAGTAGTAACACCGAGTAGAACAATGACACTCGGTGGTAGTAAATAAATTACCTTTATGTCATACCAGTACATTATTGTGTTTTTATACCTTAGGTACCATTTACATAATGGATTACTTTATGCCCGTGCGGGCATAAAGTCCACTTTATGGGCCGTGTGGGCATAAAGTACAGTTTATGGACTCAAATAATTGAATTGAATTCGTATTTTTTTAAATATTTACATATTGTGAATTCAATAACGAACTAGTATGACATAAATACGCCCTCGGGCGACTTATAAACCCTCTGACCAGAGGCCCTCGGGATTGTAACATTGTCGCCCTCAGGGCATAAACATCTACTTAATACCCTTGGTACATAAATAACTATATTGATTTGATTAATGTTTATTATAATAGTTCTAATCGACATCGAATACAGATTACAAAAAATACGTGTATACAATGTTGACTATTATACTGGATGAAAATCCATTCCTAATACCACAGAAAATATAGTTACACAAAACTATATTTTCTGTGCTAATACCCATTCCGTATAAATAAATATAGCAGGTGGTACGTCGAAATTCTAGGAAATAATATATGTTTATAAAATAGGACATTTTTTTAATTTAGTGTAGTTTTAATAATTAAAACAAATAATTCAAGTAGACTGCGTTTAAGGATATCATAGTATTTTTTTTAATACATCAGTTTTATGGGCATCTGCGTGTTGGGTCAGATATAAGATAATTATATATAGGGAAAGTATTTGGTGTTAATTATTTAATATGAGTCCTGATTCCTGATCTATGGTTGTCAATAAAAATACAGTTTTACTCTATAAATAGAAACAAGAAATTGTGACCCGAAAAGTCGAGAGACCGTTGTAAACGTGACAGAAGTTTGTGAATATGATTGAATATCGACGTTCTTCTTGCATATCTTTCGGAAATTCAAAAACATTAATGCCTTCTTCTCTATCAAGCTATTCTATGCTTCCTATACTTTCTATAGAGAACAATATATCCATGTTGCGAAATTTACAAAATTAGGAAAATATATAAATAACTCTGGTGAAGATAAATGTTTTTTCCACTCGCGTGCGCAAAGTTCGACTTTGCGCACGGAAACTCTTTGCGCACTCATAATTATTGCCGTGTTTATACTCAATTTTTCAATATTTTAATGCTTTCTGCACACAATAATAGTTAATATAAAATAAAATTTTAGTTGAATTTAGCGCTTTGTAAATATTTATCTTTATTGTTATTTTATCATTTTCCAACGTCGAATAGGCAACAATGATGCGGATGCCACCATGCGGATAATAACATGGTGTTTGTCAATTTAAGCTAAGTACAAACATTTTCTAACATCAGAGAAGTGTACACCAGAGATCTAATCAGAAAATTGCAAAAAAAAGTTTTTCAAAATGGAAAAAGAAATGCCACATGATATTTTAGAAGCCTCAAATTTGGCGAACTTAGAGCTCCTGCCGGCGAAATCAAAAGAAAAACATGAGAAACAGTATTATGCATTTAAAAAATTGCTGTAAAGATAAAGGTGTGAAGATTTTAGAAGAGGAGGTACTTCTTATTTTTTTAAATTAAATAAGCAATTCAGTCCAAATACCTTATGGTCAAAGTATTCCATGCTGAAAAGTGTTTTCAAGATTAAGAAAAATGTAGATATAGGCAAGTTTTATAAACTAGCGGCATTCATTAAAAAACAAAATGTAGGCTTTTAGCCAAAAAAATCAAATATTTTTTTAAAAGAAGAAATATCCACGTTTATAAATGAAGCATCAGATGATACATATCTTGAAAAAGTTGCCACTATTTTCGAACTCGCTGGCGCCTGCAGACGAGAAGAACTCGTAAAAATGATGACAGCTGACATTGACGACAAAGGCAACTTAATTGTGGTAAAAATTCAAGACTCGAAGAATTATACTTCCCGTTCTTTCGTCATATCTGAAGAAATCAACTATGGAAAATATTTGCTGTTCTACCGGAAGCATACAGCATTACGCCCGCCGACACAACGCTTTTTTGTAAATTACAAGATAGGAAAATGCACAAAACAATGCGATGGGATCAATACCTTTGGAAAGATGCCTTCTGAGATCGCTGCTTTTTTGAAGTTGTCGAATCCGGAACTTTACACCGGCCATAGTTTCCGGCGATCTTCCACAACGTTACATGCAAATTCTGGAGAGGGACTCGCAAATATAAAACGGTTCGGCGGCTGGAAATCGCCAACGGTAGCAGAGGGATACATGAAGAATCAACGAACTACAAGAAAGGGTTAAGTAACAAAATTTTAAACTGCAGTCACAAGAAACCTGACGAAATGCCCAGTTCATCAATTGAAATGCAAACTTATTCCATCTCAACAGCAAGCCGAACCATCTTCATCACCGTTCCCAAAAAATCAGTTACAATCGGCCATAAACCTTCAATATGGAACTAGCTGTACTTTTAACATTAGTATTGTTAATAAGAATGAGTAATATTTTTCCTGTATTTGTGCTGAAATAAAAAACTTTTCTGTATTTGTGTTAAAAAAAATGTTTCATTATTTATTTTAGATTTCTACTTTTCTAGGGTACTCGTAGAAAAAGCATTGTTCCTAACACTTGCGCAAAGTGTCTTTCCCGCACTTAAAGCATATCCGAACTCCGCTTCGCGTCGTTCGTCTATCTGCTTTACTTTGCCCACTTGTTAGGAAATTAACTACTTTTTGTTGTTAATTTTATTTAATAAAATACAGTCATACTTATAGGTATTTGCGATTTTTGCAGATTTTTATCACTAGAACGATAAAAGCTTATAGATTAGTTAATATTTCTAACTGATGTGATGCTGAGATTTGTATATGTTCGTTTCCGGTGAAGTAGTTTTTGGTGTTAAAACTTAAATTCGATTTTTTTTTTGAAGTAATTCTTTAGGCGCTCTTAACACATTTTTTCCTGCATAGGAAATTAACCTGAACCGTCATGTAATGCGTCACGCTCGGCTGTGCTTACGTCAATTATTTTTTTTATCGGCAACTGCTGTTTTGAGATTTGACACATTTTTAGGCAATACGATTATTATTTTTGACGATCTTATTTTCAGTAGTATCGTAATTGTGGCGCGTTTTATTTGGCACAATCGCGGACGCGGTGGTGGCATTTCTTTTTTTTTTTGCGCTCCTTACCGGCTAGGTTTACCGTGGAGAGTGAGGATCTTGCAGCAGGTTCCACGAATAACGCGGGAATCTCCAGTTTGGTCCGTAACGAACTCGGTGGCGCCCAATGAACCTTTCTCCGATTAATTGAGCAGCGGGCAAATTGCGCGCTCACTTTACAGCTTGCTACAAGGCCTTGCCCTCCGGCCTGCCGGGTAATTGTTTTAGCTGAGGATATATGGTCGAATTCGGTAAGTGTACACTAATACCAATCTCGGTGGAATTCGTCATAGCTCCACGCAGCCCCGTCTCCAGACTTTAGGCCGCCCGAGGCGAGCAGGATTCGGCCGCCTCCTTACAACAAACCAATTAAGGAACTTTTGTCCGTTCTAGAACAGTGGCGGCTCGTGACCTGTTAAAGAGGCAGTGCTGCTCAGGGTAGGCAAAGCCGAAACATTTGTATATACATGTGGTAAATGTGCCGCAGGCAAAAATTTTGACAATTTTCAAGGTCAAACGGCCCAAAATTATTAATTAAAAATTCGCCCAGCAAAAATATTTCATTAAAAAAATTAGGTTTCGCTACATACATTTTCCCTTTTTTTTTGATACGATTAACAAAATCCTTATCAAAAACTACTTTAAATATTTAATTATCCAAGTAGGGAGGGCGGCGCCCTAGAGCTTTTCCTCACTGGCTTCCACTGTTTTAGCTGTATATACCAAATAACGATCCTACTTATTTGTATAAAAACGTATCGAATGAAACTAGGAAAAATTTAATAACATTTTTAATTGTCATCTTGTCAAAGTCAGTTCAAAGCCTGACAATCTGCAAGAGCTTTTTACTGTTTTATTGTATTTGCTAACCATTTTCATTTTTAGTTTTTTGCTTTTCTTGAAAACGATATCCGACTAGATATCGAATCGAAGAAATTAGGTACACATTTCATTAGGGTCAGTAAACTTGCACTTGTGCGGTTTACATCCTTGAGAGTGGGCCGAAGTGGCTCTATAACAATTCAAACCAAATTTAATCACTTGTGGAGCCAAAGGCAACCAATTCCAGGGTAAGAATGAATCCTCCACAACAATATAGAACATATTTACAACATTTTTAAATTTACATATTCACTAGCGAGTTAACTATGAAATAATACATTATACTTTTTCGTGTCCTCACTTATTTAAACTTAAGCCAACCTTATTAAATTCAAGATTTAGATTCATTAGAAAATTATTTTATGCCGTGTTAAAAGACCGCCGAGGGAGGCATTAACTTTGTAAACAATTTGCATAATTTTGTTTTTCGTACGGGTTTTTAGATTAAACATTTCAGTAAAAAAATTAAACATGTATAGGTATTCATTGCGAGAGTGTTTACCGTATTACATGCAAACACATTAAAACTTTAGAGAAAAAATAAAAACGGCCGCCCCTAAAAATCGGCCGCCCGAGGCGGCTGCCTTGCCGCCTCACCCCTGGAGACGGGGCTGCTCCACGAGCACTTAACATTTTTTTTTTCATTTAAGAAACAAAAAAAAATAATATTAAAATTAATAACACAGAAAGCGTGTTGCAGTCCCCCAAGGCAAGGCTCTCCTCACCATATCGAACATCAACACTACCATGGCAGAAGTCAAGTTTCATCACCGTGCTATTCGTAAAATCCTCAAAGAACTAGATACGCAAAAGGCATCTGACCGGACGGAATACCTGCCATCGTGTTAAAGAACTGCGCCAACGAACTAACACCAGTTTTTCCCCTGTCTTGCCGAAAGGGAATTTACTCATCTTCTTGGAAATTTGCTCGAGTGCAACCTGTTCCAAAAATGGCAAGAAAATCACACCCTCAAACAATCGTCCAATTGCCTTGCTTCCAATAATCTCCAAAGTCATGGAACGTGTAGTCAATCAACAACTACTCAAGGACCTCGAGAACAACAGAATAATCAGCGATAATCAATACTGCTTTCGCAAAGAGAGATCGACAGGAGATATATTGGCCTATGTCACTTATAAATGGAGTAGGGTAATTGAGGACTATGGAGTGACTCGAGCGATTACGTTGGATATTTCGAAGGCATTCGACAGTTTGGCATGACGGATTGCTCAACAAACTGCCGTCCTTCAGACTGGCAGCCTCTCTCTGCAGCTGGCTTCCCAGTTTCCTTAAGAACCGATCTCTGCAGATTGCAGTTGATGGACAAATCTCAGATACATTCACCATTAACGCGGGCGTGCCTGAGGGCGCAATACTTTCACCAACTCTGTTCCTTATCTATATTAATTATCTGCTGACCGAAACGAATAATCCTGTTTACATTTTTGCAGGTGACAGTGCCCTTGTCTCCCAATTTAGATCAGAAAAACTTACCAGCGACTGAGACATAACACCGCAGACAGGAGCAGATTACAGCAATTAATCAAGACCTGGAGAAAGTTCAAA
>MU183159.1:0-23461 GCA_016904865.1 Pissodes strobi
GCGGGGAAGGAGACATACCGTTGACGTGCCGCCGCGGAGAGTGAATCTTCTTATCGTAGTTAATATTCGCTGCTTGTGTTGTGATTTAAAAAGAATTTTCGTTAAGTATTTATGTATCTAAAGTTTTGGGAGAAACGAAAAACAACAAAAATATCTTATTTTTCAACAATATTTATGGCTTAAGTGACAAAGGACCGTGGACCTCAATCGAACAAAAGTTTCCTTCGAACTTGTCGCCTTAACAACATTTATATCGATTTCTCGGGGGCAAATGTTCTTCGTCTGTGGCTTCCCGACCATGGATCTTTCTTCAACAAAAACGGAATAGTATCAATTGGCCGAGCTTGGGGAGTGTTAGGAGGGGTGGTCGTTTCGTGGCACAAAAGGTATGTTATTTGCGGCTAACCAATTTCTTGTGATTCGAACGTACTGACAGGTACTAAATCCGGCTAAAAAGTTATTTCTTCTTCCTGGTGATCATCGTTGTTGAAATTTAGTAATTTTAGAAGACATCTTTGAGTACAGATGTTAGCATCGACAGCTTCACCGCTAACCCGCCAGACATATGGTCCTTTCCGAAATGACCCGAAATCCCAAACTGGCAACTTTAAGTAGATATTCTACGATATTATCTGTATAAAAGCCTTCGTTACCCTTCATTTTTGAATGCGAAAAGTTACATCTTTCTAGTCATCCAGTATTATGACTCTATCCATTGGCGAAATGATTGCGTCGCAATGTTCTGCAGCTTATCGGAATTGTTTTTCTTCTTCTTTCTCAAACTCAAACTTTCCTAGCGTGTTGATTCTCACTGAACACTGGTTGAGGTCTGACGAGCCTATTGTTATCCCTGGTTATGTGTTGGTTTCCAAATGTTGACACAGACAATTTGCACATGGTGGTACACTTATTATGATGAAGATACCATTTTTAGCTAAGTTCAGGTTATTACTGTTTACAGACAGATTTGATCGTTTATTGATTGAAAAGGTGTGCAAGTTCTCCATTGTATTTAGCAGTAAGCTACATTTTAATATTCTAGGGTTATATAGATCTCTATCTTGCAATTTGGATTTGTTTGTGGAAATTTTGGAAAATCGATTTTCTTGTGCAACAACCTATTGATGCAGTGATCAAACTAGCTTCATGGCCTGTGCCGGAGCCTTCGATAGCTAACATCAATTTCTACATCTTTAAATATAAATCTAATACTAAATAAATATCTATTTAGTATAAATAACTTCAAGGGAAGCGTAACCCCATTATTGACTAGCTATACATGAGTATTCGCTTGTCGCTTAAAATAAAAACCTTTCGTTTCAGGCTCAACCTCAGCAGTTAAATTTGCAACCCGTAGAAGAGTTCCTACGGGCGGAAGAACAGCAAGAAGCCGCGGCTCCGTGTACAGGTGCTATCCCCAAAGTTAGCACCGAAGATGCCCAGAAGCGAGCCAGGCAAAGGTTAAGGGAGAGAAGGAGGCAACAAGAAGCAGGGCCTCCGGTCAGAGCACCTAGGCAACCTCCGCCACCGCCGCCACCTCGACCGTTTACCGGCTTTGTGCCTGCACAGGTGTGTGTCACGTGTCTAAAGCCGGCGCCACACGATGTGTCAAATGTTGGAACCAACATTGGATACAATGTTGAAGCCAAGCTTGAACTCAAAATAGACATGAACCATTCGTGTTGTAGCATACCGACACTCGGATGAACGTCTCCAGTGTCCAACGTTGGCCGCGTTAAATTCTATATTACGTAGCCACACGATGCTACAAATGTCGATGTGGCCAACGTTGGAAAACGTTTGACACACCGTGTGGCGCCGGCTTTACAGGCTTGTCCCCCTCTTCAAATAACCAATAATCGCAATACCATAAAATGGCTCTTCCTAATAAATTTTGTCTTATACACCACCATATCTAGTGTGTCTATAAGTGTATGTGTGTGATTCAGATAAACGGTTCTAGCTAAAACAGCCGGTGATCGTCTAATTGCATTTGACAAATATATTAATTTACCCCGTTTGCAATTGTATCATACAGGAATGTCATGCATTATTTTCAATATTTTGTTACAGGTACAAATGCAAATGCCACCTCAAATGCGAGCCGTAGAAGAGTTGGTACCCGGAGGTCTGGGTGGTGGAGGTCGTTCGTGCCCTGGAGGAGGTGGTAGTAGATCAAGACTTCAAGGTTCCGCAAGTACATCGAGCACTCGTCTGAGGGCTCAGTCGCGGCAACGTCAACCTTCTCAACCTCGTCAGCCTCCTCAACTTCGCCAGCCTCCTCAACCTCGTCAAGGAGCAGGAGGATGTGGAGGTAAGTGCGTCACTAATTTTTTTTCAGCCTACTGATTGAAAGGTTTTTTGACATATACGTTTAGGTATATGGGATATTCGCTCAAACGTAAATTGTTTATGGCGGGACTTTTGCCATAGCTCAAGATACAAACTTTAATAAACATTTCATTTGTCAATAGTATCTAGCTCCGAGTTTAGTTTAAAAAATGTTGGCATATAAAAAACGAGTATTTTATTTTTTAGGGAGCGGCCGACCATGCGGTGGCGCCGGATCTTCAGGTAAGAGTACAAAATAACCTATTTTAAAACCTTGGCTGTCATCATCTGACATTCACGCAGTATGAAAACACCAATTAGTACTCATCTATAACTAAAATTCTAGATGCTTTAACTCATCTAGTTGTTTCTCAATGTAGTTAATCGAATAGTCACTATGGTATTTTAATCGTTGTAGTAAATAGTTGCCGATTATATTATTTAATTCCTTCCCGTCTTAGTTTTAATTTAGTGAGCTCGTCCTTTTATTTATTGATCTCGTTTAACAAGTATCGTTAATGACTAAACTGAAAAGTTCTGTTTCATAGATTGAGGCATTTACATTTCGTTGAGCCAGATGATCATCAATGCCGTTTATTCGTGTTTTTCGTCCCTTCACCAGAATCAGATTAACCTTGTTATTCGTAGCCAGCCGGGCAAACGTCTTTTGCATTGTTCAGAACTTACGTAGGCACAAAGATATGTCCCCGACTCAATGATTGCTTCTGACGTCTGCGCTGCACCCTAGGTAAATCTCACATAATTATTCCCTTGTGGCTGATCAATGCTCAATAGACTAGTTATATATAATCATGCTAATAAACTAGGAACTATCAATGGCAATTTGGTGTATTTTTAGTTTATACTGTAAGTCCTCCATAGTGTAGGTTAACAGTTAGCAGATTGAAAACTGTCCTATATTAGTGAGCTATCTTGCTTGCTGGCTGAAATAAATAAATTTCGAATAGTCTTGGAAGTGTATTACTATAAAATCCTTTTAAATAAAGTTCATTTGACACGAACATAAATCACGTACAATTACTTTTTAATATTTTAACTGATCCATAATGTTACCTATATCTCTACTTACACTTTTAGGAGTTTCAAGAACGCAAACCGAGATGGGTCTAGAGGACTTCTTAAGAGCAGGACCAGCCCCAGGTGCTGGTGCGCAGCCACCTCAACGAGAGGGCCCTAGACGCCAAGTCAGAAAGACCAGCTCCAGCAAGAAAATAGTCACTAGGCAAAACTGACTTCTGTGAAAATATGTGATAAATACTGTGATATTATGTAAGACACAAAAATAAAACGTACTATGTCTTTTGCATAATCGTATGTTTTCTTTTCGTGTCTCGATATATTAATTTAAACAATTATTTCATAGATCATAAATTGTTGGAAAAAATTAGACATATCGAGCTTCTCTACGGATTAATAAAAATACTATATCTCGTTGGTAGTCCTACCAGTTAAAGATATTATTATGATATTTGAGCATTTAATGGCAGTTCACTTTGTATTAGGCTTCCTCGTGGAGTCTCAAGCCACTATGTAAGGAACTAAATGAAAAACTTTTGTATTCCATGCAAAAATTTTAATCCAAAAAGGACGTCTAATCAGCGTAACAGAGCGCTTTCGGCCTTAGCCATCATCAGTGTTACCTGCAAAGTGAGTAAAAGAAACACCCATTAGTGGAAACCAGCATAGGCTGTAACATTTTTTTGGGTTGAACAAAGTAAAGTTGCAATAATTGTCAGTGACCTATGGCGAAATAAAAAATTAAATTGAATTTTAAGTGTGACTTTTTTGAGCTCTGAATTTATTAAGATAAAAATGGTAATTAAAACTGTAAATTGGAGAAAGATGAGTTTAATTTTTTTACATGTAATTTTAAGCAGAAAGAAAAGAAAATGGTGGAAGTTTTTTCACTCACTTGTCAGTTGGAACAAAAGATATCCACAAGAGGCACAAACAACATCAAAACGACAACGGTCACATCAAAATTTAAAAAACACTCTACATTATAAGAAAGGTTCACATAATTTAAACATTTAACAAATTAAAGCCAGGCGTGGAAACCACGCTTTGATGGTCGACAAGCTTGACAAGTAAACCGAAGACCGCAGACGTAAAAGGAAATACGTCAAAAATTGGCGGTAGTTTTAAATTTTAAAAAATGGTAATGTGAGAGAGAGGAAAAGTGTTGAGTAACTAATTTTACAAAATTTTAACTTAGATTATAGAAGAAATACCACTGTGCCAGACTAGACCCGACAAATTGATTTGTCTGAGAAAACCTAGATTCATTAATTATCAGAAAGGTTTAGATTTAAATTAGTTAACCAGATGGGTGTAAGTTTGAATGGAGGGATATTTGGTAAAGTAGGTGGCTAGTAAAATGTTAAAGAGATGATATGAATTCAAATTAACCCCACTCGAAGAAAAAAGGAAACTTGACTAATTCGGGGGAGAAATTAGCCTGGCCTATCAGTTCTACTTTGTTCAAGCCAAAAAAATGTTACAGCCTATGCTGGTTTCCACTAATGGGTGGTTCTTTTACTCACTTTGCAGGTAACACTGATGATGGCTAAGGCCGAAAGCGCTCTGTTACGCTGATTAGACGTCCTGTTTGGATTAAAATTTTTGCATGGAATACAAAAGTTTTTCATTTAGTACATTTCGTACATGCACACAGCCTTCACTCTTCATTCACTATGTAAGGAGTTGAAACTCGTTATCTAGACAAAGGATTGTCTGACATAAACAGAAAAGATCTACAAAGGAAAATTTAAGGGGGAAGCTCAATCTATCTGTTCAAAGAGATATAGTAACATATTGACTAAATACATGGATGACATCATTTCACGAACCATAATGTGTTGTATATACAAAGAAGTTAATTTTGAGCGATATCAAATTTTGTTTGGCGTAAGACTTTACCTTACACCCTCACCTCACCTCATAAGCAGAAAAAAGTTTTAAAAGAAAATATTAGTTGGGAAACAACTATCTAACCAAGTAATGGCAATTTCGGGGAAATACCACAGCGATCAAGGTGGAGAGCTTGCTAACATAAGATTTAAATAAGGATGGCCCACTGAAAACCTTTTTTTCAAATAATAGACTGAAAAACGAACGAAGCCGCCAATTTTACTTTTTAAGTCGAAACATTTTTTAACTTCAACCCCTATTCGGGGGTGACTTTCAATCCTGAAATTTTAAATAGAAAGGGGTGTCAAGCGATACTTTCAACTACACCTAGATTTTCAAATTTGAATTACTTGTTTACGAACAATATTGTTCGGAAGCTTGAAGAAGAAAAACCTATCATCATAGATTTCAGTCTGATAAATATTGAAATTGTTCAGCATCAACCTCCATGCAGAAATGGCAACATGTAGTTAAACGAAATTTGAGCATTCTTCATGACATTTATTTACTTACATTCTAAAATTAGAATGTAAAAATGCCCCACACCATTGAAGGAAGAATTAAAATTGTGTCCAAGCCCGAGCTGTAGCTCGATTATTTATCCAGATAAAAATTTATCCCACAATTATATAGTTGGTCTAATGGCGAAATGTAATGAAAGTTATCAGTTCACAATAAAAAAAAATATTGAGAATCCTATCACAAACAAACAGACAGATGTGGCTATTTTGGGTCATATTGAAATAGATCGTACTCTCAGTACAAGAAAATTTCCTGATATTTCAAGTGTTCCACGTATCAGCATCTAAAGAATACTTAAACTACTAAGGCCACCTGCACTAATAAGAAGATAACCATCTGGCTAATTACATGGGTTGGGTCAAAAGATCTTCCTACTTTACACCCCAGCCGAACCCCTTCAATTCCATCATCCCTCAATTTGTTAAGGGAACAACCCAACTTTGATCCCCTAATTCATCTCCAAACACTAATACCTTAATAAGCCTTTCACAGTATCTAGCCATTTTGGCCAATGCACAAAACGATGTAAGAATTCATGATAATATTCCAGAAACATTTGAAAACATTCATTTCAGCTTTAGATCAGCCACAATTTATTCTCAAAGCCCAAAATTTCAATAACTCCAATGGCTAATTTTGTCCAAATCTCACCATCGCATTTAAGAACACTCTTCCATAACGTGAATTAAGACCGCGATATGCAGCCTGAATTAATCAATTTCTGTGTGAAGCATGAGTTTTTTTATTTAGCGAACCTGACTGAAAGGCTAAAGGTTCTCCTCTCCTAATTATAAGGCAAACCCAAAAGGATGGTGGAACAATGATTCTCGGCAAAAAAATATCTCATAACTAACTAATCGACCAACCCTGATGAAGTGATTGAAGACACTTTTAGCAATGTCAAATTAAAGAGCCAAATTCTAAATATCGGTTCAGTTTACTCCAGTCGACGCCGACGCCTCAACTCGACAAACTCGACTGCACTAGCACCAGACAGCCACACCCTGTTGATCACACAGTATATAAGCTGCCGTATATCTCAAGGCAAAACATTTATAGTTAAAGTATGTATGAAGTATCTGGGAAAAAAAACTAACTGATTAACTGTGAAACATCAATAAGAAAAGTTCACCAGTTACCTATGAAAGACTTACCCTTAGAGAAATTGAAATAGAAAAATAAAACACCAAGAAAATCTAAAAATACAACTTAAAATTTTGCCTTAGGGTTTGACCGAATCCGTAGACGCTGATAAATGTCAGCTATTTGTCCTCAAAGATAGTCAAGACAGTTCTCCTGGCAAATACAGTGCTCTATCTCTATAGAGGAGCGGAATCTGGGCATCCATCAAACAACCAAAATCAAAAGATAAGGAAGCGTATTACCCAAAACTCCAAAATATGATCGAGTAAGAAATCCGCTTGAGAAAGAATGTTACTGCGCGACGCGTAGCGGAGCGCAGTAATCTTTCGAAAACGGCAATCTTACTTTGCGCTCGAAAAACACACAGAACTTTTTCTACAGCCGCATTATTCTAAATTCAATGCACATTTTTCTTTATACTTATTCTGAAATTTGCAAATGACTGTCAGTTTTGACATGTTAGGTTCTGGCTTCGTGCCGAGAATAACAACCGCAGAGAAGCGACAACATAAATCCCAATGAATAAAGAATAGGAAGGAAGGAGCAAAATACATATTGACATTAGACCGGAATGGTTCTTGCATATGGCGACCCAGATTACCAGTGGCGTCTCCTAAAACGATTGCACAACAAAAAAATAAATACTTATACTATGTATTTATATAGTTTTGTTGTTTATTACTTACTGGTACAGTGATCTCAAAAAAGTTATAATTTATAAATATTGCCAACATGTATATAAAAATACGTGCGTTTTTTTGCGGATCATATAAATGTTTTAACTTTGCTAGATACTTTAGGTATATTCGAAACATAAAAATTAAATTCCTTAGGATAAATTTCACATGTGTAAACTTCATGTTACTAGCTAAATACCTATGTAAAGAAATCTTTGAAAAATACCAAGAAAAAGTGGTGTGTGAAAAAAATTTGTTTTCCCTATAATGGGTCTATGTTTTCCCATTAATTTTGTTGGAAATATATACCTGTTTTCTAGGTTAATAGGTAACGTGAAGTTTTAAATAAATAACATCACCAATTGACAATTATTCTAAATTACATGAATGATTATTACATGATGGCTACGAGGTATGTAAAAAGCAGCACTTATCCGAAAAGAAACGCAACTTTCTGTTTTTTTTTTCGATAAATTTTGTATCTAAATGTAAATGTAAACATATAAGTTTAGGCACCTGAAATTTACATACAGAAGTTTAATTTTCATATTTGAAATGGAAAAGCGTCAAATATAACGTTAAAAATGTTATCGGAAGTAATCGCACAAGTGCATCAAAATTACCGATAATTTTGCATGACAGCGTGTTGTCTAAAAACTGCATGAGTTCATTTTCATATTTTATAAAAATAGCCCGACACCGAAGGTGGAGGGCTCTTTTTCCAAAATATGAAAATGACCGAATGCAGTTTTTCTAAGACAACATGCTCGAATGCAAAATTATCTGGTTATTTTGATGCACGAGTGTAATTCGAGGGAATATTTCCCGAATAAGGACATGGTTTAAAAAAATACATTTGATTCTTTTTTTAATACAAAAACGTACATGTAACTGTAAGCAAAATAAAGAGACGCATAAATACGATTTTTTTAATCCGAAACGAGACATTTTTAATAATATATATTCACTTGACTTTGACGTTATTTATAAATTGTCGCTGTCATCGTAAGTTTACAATGGAATTACCATAGATACGTAGGATGCAATTATCGCCGTGCTCTTTCGGTTTCTACAGTGCAATTATCGCTGTAATTTTCCGAGAATTGCACTCCTCTAATGGGATTTTTTATACATGAGGGAAATATTCCGTTAAATCCTATAGCAAAGTATATACTTTGCCTATAGCTTGCCTTTAAAATAACACTAAAATATCTAAAAAATTAGTCGGCCTTAAGATATTTTGTACAGTTGTCTGTAAATTGCTGTCATTTACATTTTTTTTTGGGATTTTTCTTTCCAGTAATGCTTTTTTAGTACTTAAACGACTGAGTAAATAAAATGAAAACGAATTTTTGCAAATTTAGGGTTGGATTCGTTTTAAATAAGGCATTACAGTATAGTATATTATATGACTCATTCTGACGTTATGTTTGGGTGTTTCCTACGTTTTAATGGTATTTCTTGTGTTTAAAGGTACTTTTTGCGATTTACTTTGATTTGGAACATTGTTTATTTCTTTAGTAATATTATTGTAGATATTGCGTTAATTCATATAGTGTTTAATTAGATATTTAGTGATAAAGGTGTGTATTTTGGATTAATGAAGCAAAGTAAACATGGTTAGTTGTGCAGCTTGTGGCTCTTCTAAAACTCCAACAAATTCAGAACTTGGAATAACATTTCATCGGTAAGTAGGTAGCTACTTTACCCCTTATTTTTCTGGTTTTTACCATTTAATAAAGCAAAATTTTAAATTGGCTAATTGTTAACAAATAGGTGACAGATCTAATTATGGACAAACCCGTAAAAGAATTGCATTAAAAATCAATTTTTGCAAGAACATTGGACAGTGCTAAATTTAATAAATACTTTTCTTTTATACTTGACATGTTAAAGTTTATACTGCCAATAAACTGCTAAAATTAGTTATTTGAATATATTTGGGCATTTGAAATGTAAAAATAAGCAAAATATGGTTAGATAATAGTGGGGTAGTTTTGAAGTGTGCTTCTTATTAAAAAAAATATATGTACTACCTAATTTTATTGAAGAAGCACCCTTCAAAACTAATGCACTATTCTCTAACCATATTTTGCTTATTTTTGCATTTCAAATGCCCAAATATATTCAAATAACTAATTTTAGCATGTCAAGTATAAAAAACAAGTATTACTTTTAGCACTCTCCAATATTCTTCCAAAAATTGATTTTTAATGCTATATTTTTAGGGGTACGCTCATGATTAGATCTGTCACCTATTTGTTGACAATTAGACAATTTATAATTTTGCTTTATTAAATGGTAAAAAATAGAAAAATAAGGGGTAAAATACCTACTTACTGATGAAATGTTATTCCAAGTTCTGAATTTGTTGGAGTTTTCGAAAGATTACAAGCTGCACAAGTAACCATGTTTACTTTGCTTCTTTTAGTCCAAAATAAACACTTTTACCACTAAATATCTATATAAACACTATATGAACTAACGCATTACCTACAATAATATTACTAAACAAGTAAACAATGTTCCAAATGAAAGTAAATCGCAAAAAATAGCTTTAAACACAAGAAATACTATCAAAACGTAGGAAGCACCAAAACATAACGTCAGAATGTGACATATTATGGTTCCTCCGCAGCCTCCTCGATGTCTCAGGAGTTCGTCGCACGTATTAAGTGTCAAACGGCGCACAAGCTCCTTCCTTTCTCTTCTTTATTCTTTGATAAATCCAGGTCAAAAATTTGGAGTGGGAGGTAAACCGGCCAACTGTCATCTCCACGTTTAGTCCGAGATTTGTTTAGTACAGTCGTCGACGACAAAATTTTTGCGTTAACGCCAGTTTCCTTTGGTTTATTATTGAAGTGACTTCTTAAGCGAGGGTAAAGTCAGAAAAAATGAAACGCTTATCAAATTGAAACGCTTTTCAAAGTGAAACGCCCCTTTAATTAAGCATGTTCCAGTATAGCTAGAGGGCTGGAATTTTTAGGACATGTAGCCGGGGTAAAATAACGATCCTGGATGAAAACTGGCCAGAAGAGGGGGAAGAAGAAAAAAACTAAAATAATTCATTTCGGTAGAACGGGAAGCTATGGGGTCGATTTTTTTATGGTAGGTGCGCCTCCTGGGGGGGGGGGGCTACCTTTGACCATATAAGGGAAGGGGCTCTAATTTAATGGGGGATTTTGGGGTAAAACATTTTTACCGATCTCTGCAACGGAGCCTCGGATCGAAAATATGACGAGTGATGACCCCGTATCACGGGGTCATCAGTGGGGTGGGAATTATACCCCCACCTCCCCGGATATTAAAATTGATTATAACGTATCGGAACCGGTTCAAATGACTAAAATAAGTTGAGACTAAGTGAAACTAACCGAAAGTTGATTGGACGACTAACCCAAATTAAACAAATCTATTGAAATTGATTATAACTTATCGGAACCGGTTCAAATGATTAAAATAAGTTGAGACTAAGTTAAACTAACCGAAAGTTGAATCGACGACTAACCTAAACTAACCAAATCTATTGAAATTGATTTTAACGTATCGGAACCGCTTCAAATGACTAAAATAAGTTGAGAATAAGTGAAACTAACCGAAAGTTGATTGGACTACTAACCCAAACTAACCAAATCTATCAAAATTGATTATAACGTATTGGAACCGGTTCAAATGACTAAAATAAGTTGAGACTAAGTGAAACTAACCGAAAGCTGATTGGACGACTAACCCAAACTAACCAAATCTATTAAAATTGATTTTAACGTATTGGAACCGGTCCGGATGTAAAAAGTCAATCAGTTACACGTACTAATAACATATGTCAAAAGAAACAAATAATTATGTATATACGAATATGTCATGATGGATATATTGTTGTAATGTCATTGTAATATGTCAAAATGTATGTTAAAATATTGTAAATTCATTCCTTATTAAAATACCACTATGTACGATTCTGTCAATCAAACGTTTTAAGAAAATGTCAAATGTGGCAGATGGCAGATGAATATATTCGTCAATATTTCCCTTAATATTACAGATATCGAAAAAATTGTTTAACAAAAAATTTGTATTTTTCGATGCTCTATCGTTTTGAAATAAAATATGGCACGTACAACTGTTACATTTGACAGTTACAGCTGTCAAATTTGTTCATATTAATCTGGCATATACCAAAATACATTGTTAACATTTTGACATATTTAAGTATTATATTTTGACATATATTTTTAATCATTAAAAAATGTTAGCTAAATTTGTGTTACATATTATGGGTTAATATGACAGTGAGAGATGTTACATAATTTTTTTATTTTTTTACCACTACTTTAATATCGTCATTTGACATATGCCATTTTTTTTAATAATATGTCAAAGTTATTCATATTATTCGATCTTCTTAAATTAGCCCATTGTTTTATGCTAACTGTTTGTGTAAATGTGAATATGCTTAACCAATATTTCTCTGTCTTTTCAATTGTATAGTATTACGCTATATTTTATATGATAACAACCATATTTCAACTTGACACATGAAAACAATGAAAAAATGTTATAAAAGAACATGATATATGCTTCAGATATATTTTCAATTATCCATAGAACAATGACAGTTGGAATGAATTGGTTTGTGCAGAAAAATATGTTTTGAATTTTTCTACAATATATCTTAATACTTTTTCGATAGGACCTTTAATAACAAAGTTATTTCGAATAAATCGTAAATGAATCAAACTTTTTCGTTTTCCTATTCATTAATTTTTTCTCACTTAATTATGAACTAAACAGAAAAAATATAAATTTTTTGTCAATTACCGATTTTTTATTTAGAAGAATTCGAACTTTTTTCAAAAATGTTATGAGAGAGAGGCGCAGACGCATGTCTGCATCCATTACGTCAAAGATTTAGTGAATGTTTGAGCCCAACGAAGGTATGGTATTTTTAAATGAAACATATCAATATGGTGATCATCCACCTACTTTACTTGTTTTAGTTTCGGACCCTATTGCATTGCATTCTTTAATGATTAAAAATATATGTCAAGATATAATACTTAAATATGTCAAAATGTTAACTATGTATTTTGACATATGTCAGATTAAAATGAACGAATTTGACAGCTGTACCTATCAAATGTGACAGTTGCACGTGTCATATTTTATTTCCAATCGATAGAGCATTGAAAAATACAAATCTTTTGTTAAACAATTTTTTCGATATCTGTTATATTAAGGGAAATATTGACGAATATATTCATCTGTCACATTTGACATTTTCTTAAAACGTTTAATAAGGAATGAATTTACAATATTCTAACATACAATTTGACATATTACAATGACATTACAACGATATATCCATCATATACAATACACATCATTATTTATTTCTTTTGACATATGTTAATAGTACGTGTAACTGATTGACTTTTGGTTAGTTTGGATTAGTTGTCCTATCAACTTTCGGTTAGTTTCACTTAGTCTCAACTTATTTTAGTCATTTGAACCGGTTCCGATACGTTATAATCAATTTTAATAGATTTGGTTAGTTTGGGTTAGTAGTCCAATCAACTTTCGGTTAGTTTCACTTATTCTCAACTTATTTTAGTCATTTGAAGCGGTTCCGATACGTAATAATCAATTTTAATAGAGTTGGTTAGTTTGGGTTAGTCATCGATTCAACTTTCGGTTAGTTTCAATTAGTCTCAACTTATTTTAATCATTTGAACCGGTCTCGATACGTTATAATAAATTTTCATAGATTTGGTTAGTTTGGGTTAGTCGTCCAATCAACTTTCGGTTAGTTTCACTTAGTCTCAACTTATTTTAGTCATTTAAAGGGGTTCCGATACGTTATAATCAATTTTAATAGATTTAGTTAGTTTGGGTTAGTCGTCGATTCAACTTTCGGTTAGTTTCACTTATTCTCAACTTATTTTAGTCATTTGAAGCGGCTCCGATACGTTATAATCAATTTTAATAGATTTGGTTAGGTTGGGCTAGTCGTCGAATCAACTTTGGGTTAGTTTCACTTAGTCTCAACTTATTTTACTTATTTGAGCCGGTTCTGATACGCTATAAACAATTTTTTTTACTACTAACATGATAAATCACCATTATTTACTCCATTCCTCAAATGAGAAGTAACATTTCTCACCCTAGGTAAATAATAATATTAAAAAAAACCTAGGTCAATAATGAAACGGAAACGGAAAATGTCAAAATGTCAAACTTGTTAGTTTGACAACTAGTTGTCATTTCGGATTATTTGAAAAATGAGTAGGAAATGATTAATTTCAAAATCTAATCACTTCAAATAATGATAAGGTTTGTATCAGTGCTATTACTAAAAAAATGATATACAGGATGACTCACTTTTCATTACTCCCCATAATATTCTTATTAATAATGCGATTTTGTCAAAATTTAGATGGAAAGAAAGTACTTTTGTATGTATGGAGCTGTCAGGAGATTATAAGGTCTGTTCTAGCAGCGATTTCAAACGGTTTCAAACCGTCCGGAGTTTGCGTATAACGATATAAACGTCGCTTATATGGCTATGCGCAAACTCCGTACGGTTTGAAACCGTTTGAAATCGCTGCTAGAACAAACCTATGTTACGATATCTGTCAATTAGACAACTGAACTTCCAGGTTACTTGATATTTCGAACTATTTGAAAAATAAGTAGAAAATGACTAATATAAAAATCAAATCGAATCAAATATGGTAATATATCAGTGTAAGTAGGAAAAAAAATTCTATATATACCTCGGTTGAGAAGGCCATTATTAACCTCGCACATTATATTGTCAGGATATAAAAGTGCTCGGTGAATAATGGCTTACTTCTCAACCTAGGTATATAATATACTATTAATAGATTTGGTTAGTTTGGATTAATCGTCCAATCAACGATACGAAATCTTCGTCACGCGAGACGAAAACATAAACCATCTCGTGATGCGACCTTGAAAAATCACTCTCATGAAACCAAAGAAGTATTCGCTTCAAAAAGGTTAGAACGCGACAAATCAGTAAACTCTGAGTTAAACCGTTAAATCCTAAAAGATAACTTATTCATAATACATTTCCAATAAAGTAACTAATAAACATGTAGTTAATTACATGTTTTATCGGTGTATAGCTTTTCTTTTCCCTTCATTACATTAATCTCAGTGTATTAAACCGGCCATCTGTCACATATGACAGATTGAACTTGGCTCTCCAACTTCAAAGGTGCCGACGGGTTTTGTCGCTTCTCTGCGGTTGTTATTCTCGGCTTCGGGCATATTTAGAACAGGAGTGCCAGCAACGAACTGTAACAAACGCACGACTGTAATATATTTATCTTCGGTTTCCATGACCATTCAGCACACTAGACGGAAAAAGTGAGAATTTCCTTTTCCATGCTCGCGCTAGAGCGCAAAATAAGGATCCACGGCATTCGTCGATTTTGCGATTTCATTTGTATTTAGTATTTAGTTATTTTGCGCGCGGCAGTAGAAAAATAGTATATTATTTTATATGGAGGAAAAGTAATACTTTTCATGGCGCGCTCGTGTTTAATAGAGGGCAAGCCATGAAAAGTAACTTTTCCTCCAAATAAAATATGCTGTTTTTTCTTCAAATGTCGACAAATTAATGCAAAAAGTCTCTTTTTAATAGTAATAATAATTATTATTAAAGATAAGTGGGTTCGCAAGGCGGCTTAGACCGGTGCGGTGTCGGTGAATAGGCTCAGGTTGTTGCTATAGTAATGTAACATAAAGCTGTCAGTGGACACTGTCAACAATAATTATATTTTTAAAATTGCGTTTTCGATTCCGTTTTAATTCCGTATTGATAAGCAGTTATTGAGTAAGTTCGATTAAATAATAACCAATTTGTTCCTAAATTAGTGATTTTTAGAAATGCAGTCACGCATTGAAGGATAAATACAAATTTTAGTTTAATAACTCTTGAGTTGTTGACGCTTATTTTGAAGTTTGCTTGTATTGCATCTTATGTTACTATGATAACACTTTTACCTCCGCCGGCGGAAAAGTGAAAAGTAAAGCTCCGGCGGAGGAAAAACGAAACTTCACTGCCGCCTACACAGTCGAGTAATGACGGATTTACTGACGTTTGAAGAAAAAAATATTTACTCTTGCCCTTTATCACTCTTACATAATCGGCATCTAGGTATTTAACTTATACAAGTTAGTTCAAGTAAAACGGGACCGTTATACGATATCATATTTTATTTTAACTTGGATTAGGTATTGAAAAGTGGTTAAAGGCTTGACCTGCCCTAAAACTCCAAAGTCGGGAGTCGGCGTTTCCTAATCTCAGTCTGATCCAGACGGAGAGTTGTCTAAAAAATGGGTGACACAACAGTTACTAGTTTAATAAGTTCTATAGCATATTGAATAGATAACATATCGAAAGAAAACTTCACTTTTGTCGTGTTTCTATTATTGCAGGTGGTACTAACAAACTAATCATAATTAAGATATGGCAAATAAGGCATAATCTTGAATTTTAATAGTCACTGACAAAATATTCGTAAAAGCACATATTTTATTGTAATCTCATATTTCTCCAAAAAGTATTACTGCTTTCTTTATTGGCATCCGCTTATACTGAGCAGCTCTTGAGGACATTCGATTTCAAAAAACTCTACGTCTGGATTGTTCACCCCTTCGAACCATCCAAATCGCCATTCGCATCCGGGTTGCAATTCTTCAGGTAGCTCAGAACATTCCTAAAAACAATAGAAGAACTAATCTAATGTAGGTACTTATCCACTTACAAGAATTCGAAGAACATAATGAAAATGCCGCAAAACAGCCGTAAGATATAAAGCAATAACTATAAAATCCAAGAAAATAATATTAGTGGGTCCACACTATAAAAAGTTGTCCAATGAACAGTGCATCACGTAAAAATTGCAAAAAAATAGGTGTCTATGTTTTTTAATGCCAGATAGACACCTTCTCATAGAACGCAACTTGTGAGGAAGAGACACCATGTTACCTTGAACAATACTACTTTAAAAATTTATCAGCCATTTAAGCACTAACGATGTTTCATTATACGCAAGATTTTTTGTACAGTACCTATCACACCGAGAGAAGAGCTCTCTAATATTCGCGAGTAACGTTTAGATACTCAACCTCTCGTAAATCATGATGTGTTAGATATAAGTAGCAGTTACTAGGTATTGATGGAAAAGACCATTTGGGAAAGCCTAACAAGTTTATCGTAACGAAATAATATTTTTAATTATCTTGAATTAATTCCCATATTTTCATCTTGCATTCCATCGAAATTGATTGAGATATTTTTTCCTGCCAGAATAAGAATCACTAACTGAATTATTAAATACAAAATACGTAATAATTTTATTAATATTTACCGCCTCAGAGGATACTCCGCTGATTGGGTCTCCCCACCCACCGGTGGGAGCATTCCATTGCTGTGTACACCCAGTGGCGTACAGTCCTGCTCCACCTCCCGGCATAGCGACATCAAAATGGTTCTGGGCCAATGGACTGCCGGTATTTGTAATTTGGGCGATCAACTGCTTGCCAGCTAGTTGGCCCTGGAATTGTAGTACGACACAGGCACAACACTTGTGATAATCTGATCCACCTGTAATGAATTAGTATAGTCTAATCTTGACGCTCATGAAGGAGTATTAAATAAAACAGTTGTCTTATCGATTACACCTTTGAATATCACTAATTTTGAAAATAAGCGAGAGCGGTAGGTCCCTTTTACAACTGGTCAGCCCCAGCATAAAAAACCTACTCGGAATCAGCTATGAAGTTCTCCTGACATCCTCTTTTTCAACAATTGTTGGATCTTGGTAGTTTAACGGTTTAATGTGTTACTAAATTTTTAATCACAGTTTCGGTCTCCACGTGAAAATATACAACAAATAGTAATATTAATTATTTATTGAAATGCTTAAAATTATGGTCCTGCATAAGGCTTAGGCTCACTTAAATCTCGACTCGTAGATAAACCTTCTCAATAAGATGCATCGCTGTTAAAACTTATAACTAATTTGAGGATAAACTGCTCAGCTAGATTCAATTAAGGTGAGGCTTAAGAATCGAATACAGGTCATAGAAGAAACAAAATAATATATTAGAAACTGAGACTCCTCACACGGGTCGCATCACTTAACATAATAATAATAATAGTCACCTACCTGTAAAAGACGCAGCTACCCATCCAAAACTGATAGTCTCATTGTACACCCAAGGTTGCTGGTCGTTGCACATATAGGCAACGTCTCCTGTATCGGTACAACCTGATTGTGTTTCGATGTCTTGAGTTGATACTCCATTGGCGGCGCAGGAACGTACTGGCGTAGTAACACCCGTACCTGCAAGGTTCTCCTGCCAGGAGCAGCCCGGCTTACAACAGTCCCAGTATCTAGTTGTTATACCGGAACCGCTGACACCGTCTGGAATCGGAATAATTTCTGGATCTGCTTTAGCGTGGGCAGCAACTAAAAATCGGCAAAATCTGTGATCAACCAAATTTGTACCTTGTTTCAAATTAATAATTTTTGCAGGATTTGGACTAGCAGCATATTTGAGAGAGACACGTAGTCGGCTCCCGAATCTTATTTGAATGTTTTCAAATCAATATCAAATTTAAACCTATAACAGAAACATATATATCTAGAAAATGGGATATTTCATAAAAGTAAAATGAGAAATAAAAAAGAACAATATGACTAAATGCGTATTTAAAAATATAGGTGCTCCAAGCCCTAACTATGCCACTAGATTGAGCACTCACGAGCGTGCTTATTGTATCTAGATTTCTAAATTTGTAAGGCTTATGGGCTACTTTGCGTAAGATTGATTAATTACATTTTAATAATAAATTTCAGCTCTAACGATTTTAGGTGACAAGAATTAGATCTAGTCGGGACTTTGAGGAGCAGAATTTAGTCACGATTTTAAGTGTGAGGATTTTGATATAGACGGGATTTTGACCTTCGGTATTTTGGTATTCTGAATTTTACCATAGACTCTAGAAAAATATTTATTCATTTGCCAGCTCGCATTATTTAAGACTACTGGCTCTCTTATGATTATCAGAAGTTATTGTCAGAATTTATAGAAAGAGATTGAGTAATAATAATTTCACTTGATCCATATAACCTACTTCAATACTGTTTTAGGTATTTTAATTTTATAGATGTAATATGGTTATATTATAGTTTATGGTGATTTATATTAAATAAAACACCAGAAAGTAATAAAATATATTATTCGTTCATTCCGTCGCATTTCGTTGTATATAGTAAAAATTATTAAATATAGTCATATACATTATTAAGCTAGCGGAATAATTTAATAATATCTACTTACATGCCACAAGGGCTAATAAGACAACAGCGGTAGTAGTCATTGTTATGCGCTGCACAAACAACCAAGATAATATTTTTGAGGACGTTTTTTCGATAACTTAAATAGTCAAACCCCCTTGACTTGATAATATTACAAGTGGTTTGTTTTTATGCATGTTTTTATATATATCTTAAGACGTTTACATAAGATTTCATTATACAGGGTGGTGCAAGCTTGCAAGCTTTATTCGTGCAAACATATATATATATATATATATATATATATACAGTGTGTCCAAAAAAGTATGCAACATATGGAAAACTTCTTTATTATTGTGTTCTCAGGAAATTTTATTCTTCATAAAAGTTGGTGCTTGCCCTAAAACGGTTGACGAGTATTTCAAATTTTAAGTACTGCTTTTAGTGCGGACGCAAATGTCATTTTTCCGAAATCGCGTCAAGCGTAAAGTACCTTAATTTATAAAGATACAGCAAAATCTTATAAGGAAAAGTCCTTCCAAATTAAAAACTATTCTAAATATGAAATTTGAGTTAAGTACATCAATTTTTAATTTCCCTTTTTTTTCTCGATTTTTTTCTCAAACGTTACGCCATCGGTGAATGCTTTGTTCTTTTTTTATTAGTATACTTGCCAAGCAACTTCAAAACTTATTTAAAGTAGACATTAGTTACATAGTTGCATGATGTTTCAGTTTTTACAGAGATAAAAGCCAGTTTAGGTATCAGTGTGTTGCAAACACATTTAAACAATTTTGGTCCAAAATAATTGTCCACAATAATTATTACAAAATACAATTGGAGTGACTGACTCAATAATAATTAATTTCATATGTCAGAGTGAAGTAAAATTATTGCTAGTTATTTGTTTTTATTCCAAATGCATGGCCTACTCTTCAAGACCAAATATTTTATATGGCTTTTTAGGATACTTGGGCATATTTTACTCATCGGGTGCAAAAGATAAATAAATTATTAGTTGTTTTACATGAAATGAAAAGAGTTGGGTCTATTCATGATTTTGAGTGGAAAAAATTTCGAATCAAAAGTGTTTAAATGTGTTAGCAACACACTGATACCTAAACTGGCTATTATCTCTGGAAAAACTGCAACATTATGCAACAATGTAACTTATTTATATCTTAAATAAATTTTGAAGTTACTTGGCAAGTATACTAATAACAAAAGAACAAAACATTCTCCAGTGGCGTAACGTTGAAGAAAAAATACGGGGTCGAAATTTTCATGGTAGGTGCGCCCCATGAGGGCCATCTTAGACCATACGGAGGGCACCGTGGCTCTAATTTGAGTGGGGAGTTTAGGGAGAAACCGTTTTTCGCCCGTATCTCTGCAACGAAGGCTGATATCGAAATTCTGACAAACGATGGCCCCGCTTGTTGAAGTTTTCATTTCTATCGTGCGGTCTTAAGCACCCACCAAAATTTTTATTTTCAACGTTTCGCCAAGGTATGTTTGATAAGCTATTATCTGTGATTTCCTATTTAAATTTATTTTTGATTTCGTTCTAATTAGTCAAATTACTTCTTAAATAAATTTATCATTAGTGATTCATAGTCGTACGATACAATTTAATGGATGTAGTACGTTTTAAGTATGACAAAAATTCCACTTTTTGTTAGGAGTAGGTATGTGTTAACAAAGTTACATTTGTAAGCAAAAAATCTTTGGATGAACCTAGATAAATTACTTTGTGTTGTGAAGTCACACCAATTTCATTTACTTAGCTCTTTGAAAATATTGATATTATTTTTGAAATGAAAACTTCTTTAGGCGCGTTTTGCGTTTTTATGTGGGGGTTGAATGAGACCGAGCCGTCACGCGTCACGCTCGAATAAGTAACGTAACGCTCCTTCTACTGGCATGTTCCCGTATAGGTAGAGGGATGAAATTTTCAGGGGATGTAGCCGGGGTAAAAAGAAAAACCTGGACGAAAATGGGGCCCCGTACCCGCCTCCGTTTGGCCAGGGAAGCGGGAAGAAGGAAAAATAATAATATATAAATATAATTAATTTCGAGAGAACCGGAGGAGGTACGGGGTCGACATTTTTATGGTAGATGCGCCCCATGGATGCCACCTTAGACCATACTGAGGGGACCGGAGCTCTAATTTAAGGGAGGATTTTGGGGGAAAAACCGTTTTTCGCCCGTATCTCTGCAACGAACGCTCGGATCGAAATTCTGACAATCGATGATCCCGCTTGTTGAAGTTTTCACTTCTGTTGTGCGGTCTTAAGCACACACACCATTTTTTTTCCTTAAAAACATGCTGCTATGCTGTTATGAAATCTACAAAAACTCTTATTGAAGTGAAAACTTCTTTAGGTGCGTTTTGCGTTTTTTTGTGGGGGTTGAATGAGACCGAGGCGTCACGCTCGAATATGTAACGCCACGCGTCACCCTCCTTCTCTGGCATATTCCCGTATAGTTAGAGGGCCGAAATTTTCAGGGGATGTAGCCGGGGTAAAAAGATGCTGGACGAAAACGGGACCCCGTACCCTCCTCCGTTTGGCCAGGGGAGAAGGAAAAACTTAAACAATTAATTTCAGGAGAACGGGAAAAGGTACGGGGTCGAAATTTTTATGGTAGGTGCGCCCCATGGGGGGCACCTTAGACCATACGGGGGGACCGGGGCTCCAATTTAAAGAGGGATTTTGGGGGAAAAACCGTTCCCGTATAGGTAGAGGGCTTAAATTTTCAGGGGATGTAGCCGGGGTAAAAAAGAAGATCCTGGACGGAAACGGAACTCCGTACCCTCCCCTCGTTTGGCCAGGGGAGGGGGAGAAGGAAAAACTGAAATAATTAATTTCGGGAGAACGGGAAGAGGTACGGGGTCGAAATTTTTATGGTGGGTGCGCCCCATGAGGGGCCACCTCAGACCATAGGGGAGGGGCCGGGGCTCTAATTTAAGGGGGATTTTGGGGGAAAACCCGTTTTCCGCCTGTATCTCTGCAATGAAGGCTCGGATCGAAATTCTGACAAACGATGACCCCTTGTAGAAATTCTCACTTCTATTGTGTGGTCTTAAGCACACACAAATTTTGAAATGAAAACTTCTTTGGCGCATTTAAACTAAATTTTTTATTAATGTTTATCAGGAGCCTGACAAGTCGCTTTGACCGTGCTCGGATTTTAATATGCTTTATTTAGTTCCATTTTTTTGAATCTCTATGTGTTGCCTGAAACTAAGCGAAAGTTGATTGGACGATTAGCCAAAACTAACCAAAGCTATTAAATTTGATTATAACGTATTGTAACCGACTGAAATAAGTAAAATAAGTTGAGACTAAGTGAAACTAATCGAAAGATGATTAGATGACTATCCAAATCTATAAAAATAGATTATAACGTATCGAAACCAACTCAAATGACTAAAATAAGTTGGTACTAAGTGAAACTAGCCGAGAGTTGATTGGACGACTAGCCAAAACTAACCAAATCTATTAAATTATAATTATAGCCGAACAAATGACTAAAATAAGTTGAGACAAAGTGAAATGAACCAAAAGTTAATTCGACGACTAACCAAAATTAACCAAATCTATTAAAATTGATTATAACGTATCGGAACCGCTTCAAATGACTAAAATAAGTTGAAACTAAGTGAAACGAACCGAAATTTGATTGGACGACTAGCCAAGCCTATTAAAATTAATTATTCAAATAAGTTGAAACAAAGTGAAACTAATCGAAAGATGATAAGTTGGCTCTAAGTAAAACTAGCCGAAAGTTGATTAGACGACTAACCAAATCTATTAAAATTGATTATATAACGTATCGGAATCGACTCAAATGACTAAAATAAGTTGAGATTAAGTGAAACTAACCGCGTTAGATGGGGGAGCCGGGATCACACTCTTTCTCTCTTATGGAATTGACAAAGAAGTATTCATTTCTATCACGTGTACATGGTGGCTCGAATTCGAATCTATGTATGGGGATCTCGAAAACCGTAAGTAATACAGTGTTCAGTCAAATTAAACGCGCGTCGAGTGCAATAATTCTGTTTCGGTATTGTGGATAAAACTCCGTTTTAGTTAGTATTATATGACAATAAGGAATATATTATATTTGACAATTACTTTACTGCTATTTTATTCCAAGAACTGATGTAGTTTTAGTTTATCAGGAAAACAGATTGAAAACTACGTAACTAATAGTAATTCCAGTTAATAGGACTAAAATAAAATCACATACCTAAAACGGTAATAGGGGTAAAATAAAATATCTACATCTGAACAGACAGTGCTTCCCTTCGAATTTCAACTGTCAAATAAATTATTGTACAGATAAGATTTATGATAATTCACCTGGGTCCTCCTGTTACATCTCAATGTGTCGTAAATATAGTTGCATAGTAGTTTTGACAAGATTTAAATTTCATTTCGATTTAAGCTTTTATTTAAAAAAAAAAGTATGAAAAATCATATCTATTTTGTTAAAACTTGCCCTATTTCCCAAAGT
>MU183159.1:38461-62993 GCA_016904865.1 Pissodes strobi
CCCAAGTATCCTAAAAAGCCATATAAAATATTTGGTCTTGAAGAGTAGGCCATGCATTTGGAATAAAAACAAATAAATAGCAATAATTTTACTTCGCTCTGACATATGAAATTAATTATTATTTAGTCAGTCATTCCAATTGTATTTTGTAGTAATTATTGTGGACAATTATTTTGGACCAAAATTGTTTAAATGTGTTCGAGAAAAAAAGGGAAATTAAAAATTGATGTACTTAACTCAAATTTCATATTTAGATTACTTTTTTAATTTGGAAGAACTTTTCCTTATAAGATTTTGCTGTATCTTTATAAATTAAGGTACTTTACTCTTGACGCGATTTCGGAAAAATTACATTTGCGTCCGCACTAAAAGCGGTACGTAAAATTTTAAATACTCGTTTACTGTTTTAAATTTTCTGAGAATTTAATAATAAAGAAGTTTCCCATATGTTGCATACTTTTTTGGACACACTGTATAGGGCCGGATTTATGAAAAATGATTCTATGGCAATTTTTAAAATCAGGTTTTTATTTTAGTAGATAGGAAGAGTATAAAAGTTTGGTGATCGTCATCATCATTCATTATTTGATTTCACTTAATGTTTTATTTGAGTGTTTGACCAGTCGTTCGAAAATATCTCCCACTGTCTGCTGGCCGGAAATTTTGGGAACGCGACAGAAAACACGGAGCGCATACGAGAGCAAAGAAGATAATTCTAGTCTGTCTCATCATTGACCAATTAGACATTGGTCGATGGTCTCATCTAACGTCATTCAATGGAATACTTCCTCCTCTATTAGACGGTGTGCCATAAAAGTAAGATTCCTGCTAAAAATAAGGAGTGTGGAGCATTCTTTATTAAGTGGCTTTAATTTTATCATGCATTTGTAACAGAAGCATCAAACAAATAACAAAAAATCGGCCACCGCTATTTCTTTTGTCTCTTTCGGATATGATAAGTTGTAATTAGCTGATCTCTTCTATCCTCCCTCCTCTCCCATAAAGGTGTTGCAGTGCGCGAACACTTCAAGTTACCATACGTAGACCTTACTTTTCTGTTTTTCACGCAACGTGAGCCCCTTCCCCCGTTTGTATACTTTCTTTAAAACTGTAGCACTGTCTACTACACACCAAGCACTATCTAGCACCCAAGTTACAAAGCTAGCACCAACCCACTTCTCGAGTTTTAGGACAGTTTTACCGGGGGGGCTAATGTAACGCTGGCTTCCTCATTATGGTATTGATTTAAAATTTTAGCACCAAGTACGTTACACCCTTTTACTGGGGGGGAGGCTAACGTAACGCGAGTTCTCCCCCCCCCCCCACGTTTTTATATTTCCTTTAAAACCTTAGCACTGTCTACTATACACCTAGCACTATCTAGCACCCAAGTTACAAAGCTAGCACCACCCCACTTCTCGAATTTTAGAACAATTTTACCTGGGGCGGGGGGCTAATGTAACGCTTGCCTCCCCGTCATGGTATTGATTTAAAATTTTACCACCAAGTACGTTACACCTAGCACTACCTAGCCCCCAACTTACAGAGCTAGCACCACACCCCCAGCGAATAACAGATAATTTTTACAGGGGGGGGGGGGGCTTATGTAACGCGAGCCCCCCTCCGTTTTTATATATCCCTTTAAACTTTAACACTGTCTACTATAAACCTAGCACTATCTAGTATCCAACTTACAAAGCTAGCACCACACCACTTCTCAAGTTTTAGTACAGTTTTATCGGAAGTGGTGTGGTTCTTGCTTTGTAAGTTGGATACTAGATAGTGCTAGGTTTATAGTAGACAGTGCCAAAGTTTAAAGGGAAATATAAAAACGAGGGGGGCTCGCGTTACATTAGCCCCGCCTTCCCCGGTAAAAATTATCTGTGATTCGCTGGGGGGGGGTGTGGTGCTAGCTGTGTAAGTTGGGTGCTAGGTAGTGCTAGGTGTAACGTACTTGGTGCTAAAATTTTAAATCAATACCATAACGGGGAAGCAAGCATTACATTAGCCCTCCCCGGTAAAACTGTTCCAAAACTCGAGAAGTGGGTTTGTGCTAGCTTTGTAACTTGGGTGCTAGGTGTATAGTACATAGTGCTAAAGTTTAAAGGGAAATAAAAAACGGGGGGGGGGGGGGGGGCGCGGGTTCCCCCCCCCCCCCCCCCCCCCCGGTAAAAATGCTCTGAAATTCACTGGGGGGTGTCGTGCTAGTTTTGTAAATTTGGTGCTAGGTAGTGCTAGGTAGGTGCAACAGGGTGCTAAGAAACTAAAGCTATTGGACAATCGGGGGAGGGGGGCACTGTAACGGACCCATCAAACCAAGCCATATCTGGTTATCAAGCTGGCCACTCGATGCTACAAATTGTCTTTATCGATCGATTGACATCTGATCAAGGCTAAACCGTGCTTAATACGCAGTATGTTTTATTTAGTGTCTACAAATTATTTAGCTATGACTGTATATGTAAAGATAAAAAAATCTTTAAATGAACATATGTACATTTTGAAAATATTTGGAACTATACAGGATGTTTCGCAATAGCAGGTCAATACACCATATATGTTTTACCTGAAATTTATTTCACTATTTGATGACTATTCAGCCTTAACTATAGATAGTTTTGATTACTTTAGGCATTGCCAAAGTCTTTGAATTTGACTTCAAATTTTTTGCCATTTTGTCATTAAATAAATCTAAGACCTTATCTGAATCTGAAATATTTTTGTAATACTTTACAGGGTTGCCAAGTTATGATATATTTCTTTAATTATTTGGAGCATTTAAAAACAAGAATGTGTTTATAAGTATATGGTACGATTCAAAAATTACATGTATGTTGTCCCTTTTTTATGATACGGCCTGCAAAGTTGCAGAAATTTTTTAAATGTTCCCCTTTAAAAAGCTGTCAAAAATAGAGTTTTTTGCTACCCTGTATATTACTGGTGCACGAGATTGAAACTGACCCATGGAAGAACGCGTGATGTATAATTAATTGTCAGTCAATAAAGATTACACTCTAAAAGGCGATAGATAACAATAATTATTATTAAAATTCATTTCTGTTTACGTCACCCGTATCGTAGTCAATTTAATTCAATTGACGATAGTCAGCGATTTTTAAATCGGCAAAACGTTGTGACAAATGCAATAGAAGTTGGAGTTGGGCGAAAACTTTAACTAAAGATCAATGATTGATGTCACAGTTTTATTAACTTCGAATCAAAAATTTTAAAAAGTATAGGTACGTACCGGCAAGAATCAAAACTACAACAGAAGGCTTCATTGTGAACTTAAAACAAAACTGTTTAGAATTCCATTATATACCTACCGTATCAATCTCAATAATATAAGTACGTACTCAACTAAATAATATGGTAATGTTATAATAAAATCTATCAAAGCATTATCTTATCTAAGTTGCGATGGCAAGTACACTACGCAAGCCAAATGAAAATTACGTTACTTCTAAAGGTAAAATCGAAAACTGCTAAGATGGTATGCACCAGTGCGTAATTTGAATACTTTATAACTAGCAACTTAAGAATATGCTATTATGTTTGCACTTGGAGAATGGAAAATTAAAACGAAAATAAATAAAAAATAATGTCGGCGAGTAGGGGTCAGGTGTCGGTGATTTTCCTACGATGGTTAAGATAAATGGAAAATGCCTACATACATATTATAACCAGGCATGACATTCGTTAAAATAACATTAGTTTTGGAATAAGTACCCGCTTTCGGATTCTTTTACTTTTTTAATAACATACACACAAGCAATCTGGTATCTTAGATTCTTGGGTGCCCTTACGAATGCCGCGCTGGCATCCCATAGAAGTCACCGGCAACCACCGGATTTGCCTTGCCACTTGCATCTAGCGGAACTGTGCAAGATTTCAACATTCGATCATCGAACCGAACGTAATGTTGCGCATGCGTATTTCATAGATTGAATATCTCACTGCTGCTCTTCGGTTGGATTTAAGTACAGAGTTATTCCTCATATTTTAACACCCACCTAGAGCCTTTATTTTCGGAGATAGAAAAAAACTTTAAATGCAAAAGTTATAGGATTTTTTCAAAACCGCCAGAATCCGTCATCAGATAGAACAAATAGACATCGTAAAACGTCAAAAAATACGAACTTTTGTTTTTTTTTAAATGAAACACTCTGTACATTGTTCGCTAAATTGAAATATCCTTTCGTCCTGATTTCAAAAAAATATATATAGACATATTCTACATTTGTTTTGACCGTTTTTGAAATATTTCAAAAATTTTCAAAAGTAGAATAATAATGCACCTGTATATGCGCTTAAAAAATTATCGCTCTTAATTACAGTATGTTTCTATAAAATTTGTTTTGCTGTTCTCACATGAAGGGTCTTTGGCAATTTCCAGGAAAATAATTCAATTGTAAAGGAATGAAATTATTCCGGCCTGTATTAGTTTGTAATAGTATATTATTTTATATGGAGGAAAAGTAATACTTTTCATGGCGCGCTTGTGTTCAACAGCCGAACGGAGTGAGGCTGGTAATAGAGAGCAAGCCATGAAAAGTAACTTTTCCTCCAAATAAAATATGCTGTTTTTTCTTCAAATGTCGACAAATTAATGCAAAAAGTCTCTTTTTAATAGTAATAATAATAATTATTAAAGATAAGTGGGTTCGCAAGGCGGCTTAGACCGGTGCGGTGTCGGTGAATAGGCTCAGGTTGTTGCTATAGTAATGTAACATAAAGCTGTCAGTGGACACTGTCAACAATAATTATATTTTTAAAATTGTGTCATCGATTGCGTTTTAATTCCGTATTGATAAGCAGTTATTGAGTAAGTTCGATTAAATAATAACCAATTTGTTCCTAAATTAGTGATTTTTAGAAATGCAGTCACACATTGAGTGATAAATACAAATATTAGTTTAATAACTCTTGAGTTGTTGACGCTTATTTTGATGTTTGTCTGTATTGTATCTATGTTGATATGATAACACTTTTACCTCCGCCGGCGGAAAAGTGAAAAGTAAAGCTCCGGCGGAGGAAAAACGAAACTTCACTGCCGCCTACACAGTCGAGTAATGACGGATTTACTGACGTTTGAAGAAAAAAGTTATTTGTTGTAAGACCTGTGTTTTAGATTTAGTAAGCCTGATATTTTTCATATAGTAACCTAAAAAGAGACTTCCAGTTCGTTTTCGGTCAAGTCAACACGTACCCTCAGTGTTTTTTGTCATCTGGTAAAAGTGCTCTCTTATGCACACCCCCCAGGTGGGGGGTAGTGTTGGACTCGCTGCAGTAGCATACCAACTAAAACTTCGAGGTATTGCCGACTTTTGCTAGAACCCCTCTAGGGGATCATCTGCTGCACGTCAGGTTAAGAACTTCCGGGATAGAATCCTATTAAGTCCTGATCATCTTGCGCATCTTCATCACATGCGGTTACTTGTCCGCGCATCTCTGGTACAGTGTGTCGTCTCTTTTATTGTGTTTTTATCCAATTAGACTCCTGGGTCTATTGTATTTGGCCCATCTTCTGGTCCTTGGGTCATCTGGGTGATAGTTGATCACTTCTCTCAGTTCTTCATTGGCATGGTTTTCAGCCTTTAGGAATACGCGCCTGACTAGTTCGACTATAAAGTCATCAAAATGCTGCCATTGTAGATCTCGTTGCAGGTCAGCATTTCTACCGAACCAAGGTGCGCCGACTGCTTTCCTGATTAGTACGTTCTCTATGCTCTTTAGCAATTTAATGCTTAATTTCGCTGCATATCCCCAAACTTTTGACCCATACGTCAGTTGAGTTCTCGCAATTGACTTGATCATTACAAGTTTGGTCTTCAGTGCCATTTGGCTATTCTTCCCGATTAAATTAAGGGATTTAGCAAGGCCATTGCCCTTTTGGTTGTGTCTCTTGCAGCTTGGATGAGTCTTTTCCATATGAGGCCACGTTCCAGGTGCACTCCAAGATATTTAGCATCATTGCTCCAAGGAATATTGGTGTTCTTTATCCTTATTTGTGGTTCTGCAGCCTTCCTGCTTCTCTGAATGATTATGGCTTGCATTTTTCTCTCGTTAACTTTGATCTTCCACTTGATCATCCAGTGTGCTTATCTTCGCGGTGTTGTTGTGAGTGTATTGTATCATTGTGTCGTCAGAATACAATTATACCTGTACGTCATCGATCTTTGGTATATCGTAGGTGAATATTGAGTACAGGGCCGGTACAAGATCTGAGCCCTGCGGTACTCCTGCCTCAAGTATTCTAGGCTTTTGATGATCTTGATTATTCGTTCAGAGTAGCCCCCTAATATCATCTTATAGTACAGCCGATGGTGCCATACTCTGTCGAATGCTCTTTCTACGTCTAGAAGGATCGCACCTGTCGCTTTCCCGCAGTTGAATCCTTTGGTGATGTGTTCCACTGCCTTGAGCAGCAGTAACTCTGATGCATGTCCTGCCCTGAATCCATACTGTGTACTTGGGATTGTGTCCTGCTCTTTTGACTCGTTGTTAAGTCTCCTTAGTATAATTCGCTCTGCCACCTTGCTAACAGCCGAAAGGAGACTGATAAGCCTGTAATTTGCAGGATTGGTCTTATCCTTACCTGGTTTAGGTATGACTATTACCTCAGCCTCCTCCCACCTGTCAGGGCTGGGTCCGAGTCTCGTCATCGCAATGATAATGTAAACGGTTGCTGTTACACCTCTATCTTCACAATAATGTGCCAATCTTCGACCGATCCTGTTAGTGTTGGAACTATTCCACTGCTGATGTTTGCAGTTCAAGTTCCCAATGATGATCTTGGGGCTTGGGTCTCCTATTAGTTCCTCTATGGGCTCTTCATGTATTAGATACATACATAGATGGGGCGGAAGATAAACCGAAGTTATCTTTATATCTCCACGTCTCGTGGAGACTTTTATGGAGACCGCCTCAATCTCTGAGTCCATTTCGATTCCTAGATTTGTATGTTCTATTTTATTGCTACTCAACTAGAACAACCCCACCGCCAATGGGGTTAACTCTGTCGTGTCGGTAGATGAAATATCCTAGGAATGTGAAATTTATCGATCGGTTGATCCTGATCTCTTACAAGGCCAGGACCGCCGAATTATGTCGTTGCAGGAGTTCTTGGACTGCAATCCTGCTACGTCTAAGGCCACAGATGTTCCACGACATAATTATGAGGTGATCGATATCTTCACTGTCCATTCAAGGCAGAAAAAGCTTCCTTTACCATTTTTTGAAGCAATGGTACCATCATGGCCATAACCTGATCTTTAATCAGGCTCTTTATCAGTGCCATGCTGCTCTCTGGGGCTGCAGGCGATGAGTCGGTCCCTTTCACTTTTTCTGTCTTGTTTTTGTCCGCCGGCCTGGGCGGAGCTTCGACTCCCTTTTGCCCGAGCAGCGAGTTGTTACACGTCGGTTTCTGCGGCGGGTGGGTTTCTACCCGCCGGTCTAGGCTTAGGGTTTGGGTTTGTCGCCGGCCTAGGCGTTTTTTGGGTCCTCACTTGCTGTTGTGGTGTCTTCTTGGGGAACTTTTCGCATCGCTTGTAGTTGGCAGAGTGGTCCTTGCCGCAGTTAGCACACTTGGCGTTCCTGAGTCCCTCCTCCTCTCCCTCCTCCCTCTTTCTTTTGACTGGTGCTTATCTCCGCACCTGACGCAGATGTAGGGGAAGCAGCATCCGCCATGGGTGTGGCCGTACTTCTGGCAGCGGTAGCACTGCCTCGGGCCTTCTTGTTTGATGTATTTCTCTATACGAACAAGCGTGCTGTATACATATCTCGCTTGGAAATTTTCGCTGCTCTTGATTTTCACCACGAACAGCGGCATCTTCTTCTTGTTGCGCCTACTAGTCATCTTGGCTACCACGACCCCCTTGTAGCCCATTTCCTGAAGTTCAGCCCTCAGGTCATCTTCGTCAGTTTTTCAGTGGCAATCCCCTGATCACCACGTGTATCTTCTTAGCTTCAGAAGGCCCTATCCTGTCTATGCTGCCCAACATTCTGTAGTCTTCTATGGTCTTGGTATAGACCTGCATATTTTGTCCTCTAGTCTTTGCGTAGTGAATCTCAATATTCTCTGCTTTCATGGCTTCTCGGAGCTGTTTCCAATCTTCGTTCCCCTCCATGGCGATAGGGCGGATTATGTCTTTAGCCGCTGGCTTCTTTGCAAGCGTAGGAGGTACGCTGATCCTCTTCGGCTGGGGCTACTTCTATAGCCTCCGTTGTCGTCTTCGGCGCTTCCTGATGCGTCCTTTTCTGCGGCTGGTTGGTTTCGCGCTCCTCGCCTGCGGTTTTCTTGTCTCTTGTTGTTGTTGTGAGGGGCTGTTGCCGGGGGGGGGTTGTCTTCGTTATTTGAGACTTGACAAACTTTTCCAGCATGTCTACTGTCTCCTTGAGGCTGACGTTTTCCTCTTGGGTCTTCTTGTATGCTGTTAGTATTTTCCTTAGTTTGGCGTCACTCTCGGCTTTTTCAGTCCTCATCCTGTCGTTTTCGACTTTTGCTTTCGCAAGTCTTCTCGCTGCTCTGGTGGATCCGGACCGTCCCGAAGTTTCAGTTCAGAGCAGTCACTTTCGCTGTTGTTGTCTTCATTTTCTTTTCTAGAAGGGAATTTTTGCTTCCTGGCCGTCGCCGACGCCTTGAGCGCCCCCTTTGGCGAGGGAGTGGCCGGGAAGTCATTAGTTTCGCTAATGCTAGCCATAGGGATAGCGCTGCTAAGCCTTAAAAATTTCGTATCTACTTCTACCTTAAGAAAGTTAGCATTAGAAAATATCAATGTTTTGTCGCTTACCTAATCCTTAACCATCCTTGGTTGTTCTATGTCCTCTTGAAGACTATTGCCTGAGCAACGCTCCGTCGAATTGCACCCCTTGCTCCGGCTGCAAGGGGTTACATATCTCCTTGAACTTCACTCGGACCTAATCCTCCCTCGTCTCGCTGATTTTTCTTATTTCGCCTAGCAAGGCAGTGGTCTTCGCCGAATACTTTGACCGAAGTCACTCACTTTCCAACTTGGAAATTTAGTCGTACCGTAAAGCACTAATCGTCGTCCGTAGATGTTCACTCATCCACAGTCGAACTCAGTATGATCCACGTCAGTGTTGCCAACCGTACCATAATTATGGTACATGTCCATAATTTGGTCCGTTTTGAAGTTTATATACCATGTACCTATAACACGTATTAAGGTACGCTTGTTGTACCATAATTCTTTCCAATCCAAGTTTACATCATACAATACAACAATACGTCTTTTATCGTACAATACAAAGAGATATAGATAATTTGACGCCTAGCCAGGGGCCAGGGATGCCATTTATGGGCGACATGTCGCCAAAATTACGACTTTGTGCCTTGATTAAATCGTGGCGACGATGTATTAAAAAAATGTGAAACAGTTGATTTAGGTGGGTTAGGCCAACAAATAAAACGTCCGTTTGGTGAGCAGATGAGGAAGGATTTTATTTGCAACGGAGATTTATTTTTCCAGTGTACAAAAAGCTGAGAACAATTAACAGGATCTTAGAAATACGAAATGCAATGTACAAAAATAATAGAATAAATGATTCTATAAAACAAGTCTGATTTATTCAGTCCATAAATGGCCACGAAATATTTTGATACAAATATTAATTAATTCAACTTTTTTAAGCACTTACTTGGCACTTGATTTATTATCTGGTCTAATTTGATAAACAAAACCTTACTAACAAAAATCAACAGTTGTCAGCTTTAAGGTTTGGAAAATAAGCATTTAAATTGTGAAATTTGCCTGTTGGCTTGCGGTACGAATTTGATTAGAAACGAGAAAAAATTTACAAAAAATAATACAGGTATTTGAATCAGAGCAATTATTTTCACTGAAAAGATACAGGTGGTTCCCTCTAGATTAAGGAAAACGAACCAACGCGAAAAGTACGAAAGACCCTGAAATTATAACCAGCACCGTTTCAACCAAGTGCCGCTATCTTACGGTTGGTTGGAAGCGGCGCATAACATAAAATAAACCAATTAAGGTCCTGCTCGGTATTGCTACTAATATTGGTAAAACTCTCCAGAGGGCACTAGTCGGTAACAAAAGCAATAGTAGAATTGAAACCAGGTAGGTATTCAGGATTTATCGACATATTCGGATAAAAAGTCCCGCTCAATAATTGTAAAATACTTGCTGCCTAGAGTAGAACGTTCATAAATTCCGCTTTGGTGGCTTTTTCATAATAGGACATTTTTAATTATCACATGGAAAAATTGACAGAATTTGGTAATCGATATATCAGTATAATATTATCATTACGCTTTATGCAATATTATATTAGTTTACTAATGACATCACAATCATTCCTGACTTGAGAGCCTTAGGTGTATCTGAACGCACCACGGTGTGCTTTGGATTGTCAAATTGCGTATATTGCATCATTATTCAATATTCATTTGCAATATTGCATCAGTGCATTGTATCGGCAAATTGGAAATCGGTATTTTATTTTTTATTACGTGCTACATTTGGCTTTTTCTGAAGTTATTAAAATTGAACATTATTTCACCTCCGAATAAGAAAAATTATTAGAACAGAAATCGGTGGTAGCATGAGCTAGGAGAAACAAAAAATTTTAATGATACATTTACATTTCAAAATTTATCGAAAATTGTTATAGCCGTCTTGATTTCTTGATGATATTGCAGATGTTGAAAGAGTGTTCTCAATTATGATGTGATATACGTATTCTATAACTGAATTTAAAATCAATATTGACAGTTTGCTGTCCCGAATATTTCGAAGAAGATGTGACGACAAAATAACGATTTTTCATACTTATATCAGGAAAGGGAGCCTTATCTAAGTTTTCGTACCAGTCGGTGGCGACATTTTACTTTGTTACTCTGGCAACAGACACGAGAGACTAAATAACAAGTTGCGATCCGTCAGGGAGTATTATTATGGATTTGTATGGCCCTCCGCCCGCTCCGGGGCTCAAGAAAAGGAAACTAACCAAGTGCTAACCCAAGCCATGCCCAAGACTAACCCACACTAACCCAAAATTATGGATAGCAATTTGATATTTAGCCGCTCCGACCAATTAAATCATGGAAAGTAACTTGCATTTTAGCCGCTCGTAGCCCGACGAACAAATTAACAAATGAAAGTTAGCCAGAGACAACAACTCTGGGTTAGCCGCCAAACTCTCCTTGTTACAGGCAAGGGAGATGGGAAACAGCAAAATTTTCTTAGTTTATCCGGAGTATTTGTTTTTTATGTATACATACATATAAATACATATGTTTTGTTTTATGTCTTTTTATTTCCCAAAAATTATTTGTTTATTTTTTGGTATGGTTAAAAATAAACTGCAGTTACCTCGTGCCGACTAGGTATATTTTAAGATTAAGATATTTTGTAACAAGCAAATTTTGGAGAGGCGACGTGCGACATTCAAATAGGCGAGGACGTGACAACCCTGGAACACGAATGGTGCAGCAGTAGAATCGAATCGGTGTTATAGAATACGGAGTATATAGATAGATTAGAAATAAGGCGTAGATATAGTTATTGTATGATAGCAGAGTCGACTCGTGGCGTTATGTAATTATGATAACTGTACTGGCGAAGGTGTATTGGCGAAATAAAACGTGTTACTAAAAATTAGTCCTTTACAGATCAGAAGTCGGGATGACCTACGTATTGTGTTATTTGTTGTGGAGAACGGTCAAATACGCGATACCAGCGAGTTAAATCGCAGTGGCAACTTCTTCTTTTTTTTGTGAGTGGCGATATCACAAAAACTCATAACAAAATGCGGGCGTTTGTTGCTATCCTTGACAGTGGATTGACATTTGGCGAGTTTTCAGATATTCACGATAATAATAAACAAGTGTGCTAATTAATTAGTGATTATTGTAAAAATTGTGGCGTATTTTAACTGTGCTTATTGGCATTGGTGTTTTAAAGGCGTTTTTCCTATAAAGGAAGGCAGAAGTGACGAGTTAGAGCTCGATTACGAGTTGGAATTGAGCGACGGTGACCACGGCGAAGGCGATTCGGCGATGGAAGACGAAACAGTCTCCATGGTACATAAGCTGTTGAAAAGCGGTTTGGCAACTAGTATCCAGCGGATTGTGGCGGCCGAAATGGCAAGGGCGGCGAAGCAAAAGGCGGCCGAAATGGTAAAGGCGACGAAACAAAGGGCGGCCGTTAGTACTGGTGGTACCAAGGGCAACAAGAAGGGCGAAAAATCAGGTGAGAGCGTTCCTCAGGCGGTAGTAGAGCATGCTTTTAGCGATAGGGCGGACTCCGCTTGCAGTTTGAGCTGTATGGGTTCAAGGGCAAGGGCAGGCGGCGACATTCTTGACCTTTTCGATCCTGACAGACAGGACTGTAACGTAGTCAGGTGGTTGAGCAAAATTGATCAGTTGGGCGATATTCATGAATGGTCGAACTATGAGAGAGCGTATTTTATGCAGGTGAAATTGCAAGGCGCACCAGGGGCTGGTTTAATCGGCTCAATGAATATGACCTCTCATGGGAAGACTGGAAGGCGGCTCTTAGGAAGGCGTTTCCTAGATTGCATGACTTTGCTCAACTGCTCGAGGAGATGATAACGAGGGTTAAATTGGACGGCGAAACCATGACCCATTATTATCATGATAAAGTGGCGTTGATCGAAAGGTGTGTGCTTTCAGGCACAAAGGCGCTTTTGTGTCTGATTGACGGTCTACCTCTCGATCTACAGGCGAATACGAGGGCATTTGGTTGCTCTTCCCCTGGCGACTTGTATACTGGCTTTCTTTCCTCTTTGGACAGATATCGGCATCCATCAACTGATATTGTGGAATTGGAGGGGCAAGGAAGTCCAGGATCATGCGAAGGCGACGACGACTTTGCGGTCTTCTGAGGCGATTCTCAAATTGGGAGAGGCGTTTGGCGAATTTTGGGTATCCAAGGCGTACTATTTCCAACTGCTGGCGCGGGCCGGCGTTTACGAGCAAGACGTTTGTTGACTTTTTGGCGAGGCGAGGTGTACAACACCGAGGGCGAAAGCTTAGGTTGAAAGGTTCATGCAAGTGAGTCTGACTGGCGAGGTGCAAATGGCGAATGCTCCGTTAGCGGAAGGCAATACCTATGACGATTTAAGGTCCAAACTTCTATTGAGATAGCAAAAGGCGAGTGAGAACCTGACAAAGGCGTAATATAAAGGTGATATTCGATAAAAGGCGTAAGGTTGCAACCACAGGCGAAACCCTTAGGGTAGGCGATTTGGTGTTATGGCGAATGCACAGATCGATAAGTTCTGGTTGATTTACTGGCGAGTTAAATAATGAGTGCATTAATTGTTGCAGGATGGCCGAATGTAACAAGCAAATTTTGGAGAGGCGACGTGCGACGTTCAAATAGGCGAGGACGTGACAACTCTGGAAAACGAATGGCGCAGCAGTAGAATCGGATCGGTGTTATATAATACGGAGTATATAGATAGATTAGAAATAAGGCGTAGATATAGTTATTGTATGATAGCAGAGTCGACTCATGGCGTTATGTAATTATGATAACTGTACTGGCGAAGGTGTATTGGCGAAATAAAACGTGTTGCTAAAAATTAGTCGTTTACAATTTTTAAGATTTTTCCATTTGGCGTTTTAGGGTAATTCAAAAATAAAGTTAATAACAAAAATCGCGATTTAAAAAGATAAACAAATACGGCAGAAAACTGAGGTTTTCACTGTTCAATAGAGCAAAAATGGCTCTATAGATCCTGAAATTATCAGGTTCTCTTAGGTTGTTTTATGTTTTCTATAGACGCTCAAAGTTGAGCTAAAAATTGTGAAAAACCGTACTAATAAAAAAAATCATATCTCGAAAACAAACAGTTTATGCAGAAAACAGTGATCATTTTCGGATTCAGCGGGTTCGAAAGTGTAGGTAGCGAATCAGAAAATGGCACTTTTCTACAACAAATTAAAAAATCGATTTGTCGATATGAAATATTACTCCAGACCGACCCTCCCTCAAAAAATCACGATTTAAAAATATAAACAAATACGACAGGAAACTGCGGTTGTTCAATAGAGCAAAAAGGGCTCTATAAATCCTGAAATTATCAGGTTCTTTTAAGGTATTTTATTTTTTCTATAGACGTTCAAAGTTGAGCTAAAAATTGTAAAAAACCGTACTAATTAAAAAAAATCATATCTCGAAAACTAAGAGTTTATGCAGAAAACGGTGGTCATTTTCCAATTCAGCGGGTTTGAAAGTATAGGTAACGAATCAGAAAATGACCCTTTTCCAAAATATTTAAAAAATCGATTTGTCGATATAAAATTTTACTGCAGGATATTTTTTTTATCCTTACTTTACATTACAACGATCTTTCTTTGGTCTATATAATCCTACATTTAAGAAAAAGTTGCATAAGCTAAAGGTGATATTTGATTCCCACACCAGCTCCAAATACAATTTGAATGAAATTGCAAGACAGTAATGAACTCCAAATTAGACAGTCAAAAAACTTACTTAGAAAGCGTTTTCCATGATATGATTTGCTACTAAATCAACGCTTTGTAGAAGATCTGGCTTTGCCGAATTTTGATAACCCATACTCCTACTGCCAAGGTATTTAGGAACATTTTCCTACAAATACGGATCCTTCTACTTTCTGTTTTAAAATAAAATTCTGTTGTTAATTGTCTGGAAATTTCATCCAATTATTTTACTTCCATTTGAGTGGCCCAAATCTTTTAAATATTGTTTCGCGGTCTTGTTCGGTTATAAACGTGCAGTTTCATTTTGGTTCTTGCTTTGCTTAATTTCCAATCACACCTTTTCTTCATTTTCTTTGGGGTTTTTTCATGGTGATATCGCAACTATATTTTTTCTCATTTATTTCTGTCCACGTTCCCTGTTTTCTGTTTTGAAGTTTCAACGATCACTTCAGTTCATTTCATTGACTTGGCACCTTTTGAGTCTCTTTCTTTTTTATCGGTCTTCTTCCTTCGATTTTCCACATCTTCCGCTATCACTGTGTCCTATTATTATGGTCCTCGACTCTGCCTCAGATTGATCTGCGTCAGCCTAATCCTCTACAGAGTGATCTTTGTGATAATTATCTAGCTTTCTATCACTGGCATTTTCTTCGGCTAAACTTTCGTGTGATGGTTTTAAAATTATTGTTTTTCTTCCATATAGCTCTGTATTGCTTGGCAATTCGTGAACTTCGTAGGTTTGTACATCAAATTAATTCTTCCCTAAACTAATATCTTTAATTTGATGACAGTTATTGGCTTCAGGCAAAAAACGTATAAACCTTGATTTTCAACCGTACTGTCTAAATTGTGTATTAAGTCCAAATTTGGAAGAAATCTTCCGAACAAACAATATAGGAATATTTTCGAGATCCAGCAGATCTCTGGTGATATGAAATTCAACAAAAGTATTAACGTTTTTAATGGAGAAGAAACGTGTATTCTGTTCAAAAGTATTTAAATAGCAGCCTACCATAATAGAAAGTATTTAAATATTTGCGAAAAGCTGGTACCTAACACTGGTCTATTGGTGATGTGTGTGGTAATATACTACTTCTAATTTACTATTTATATTTTTTAAGTGACTGTTTTGACAATATCCCGTATTTACTTAGAATTGTAAGTCTATAGGAAATAGAGAGATTATTTATTTATTTATAAACCTTTTATCTTCTACTATCTTTCATTTTAAATATTTTCACACCACTTTTATAAAAGTTCCCGAAAACTGTCCAAAAAAGTTAAAGAGTTATGTCGCAGAAAATATAGTTACATATTTTCTATGGTTATGTCCATCTAGTTTGCCGAAATTGCCCACTGTGCGTCGCATCAATCATCTTAAAGTCAATAATAATGGATAATTTCAAGGCGAAGATTTGCTCAAACAGCAGAAAAAGCCATTTTAATATCCGACGGTCCATGGAAAACATCTGCCCCGCGAATTACTCACTTGATTCACTTGACAACCTTCATCGCATGACGTAACCAGAATGCTTTCCCCACGCCCGTCGCCCAACACCAACTTTGTTGTTAACCTCAGATTAGCGTTAAACCTACCTTTGTAAGGTAAACAACGTCAGACCGTCGAGTAGTCGAGTGTTGGTTAACGCGAATAAGACTGAACCTACGCAATTTTTGGACCCAGGTGGCGTTGAAAGTGAGAGTGAATTTTAGTGTGTAAACATGGGTGTTGCAACATAGTGACATATGTGAAGTTTGCGGAGTTTATTCATCGAGTAAAAGGGCTTGGAGTTGTCAGAGCTTTGAATGGTACGTATACAAGGCAGCGCGCAGGAATGCCAAGAATTCACTTGTTTCCTTGGCGCATTGTGTTACTTTGCGTCCTTATCGGGAGTCAAGGATGATGTGATTGTTGTCCTTTTCCGGAGTTATGAATAATGTGTTAATTAGTATGATAATGTGTTTGATATTTTAGGCTATTTTACTTATAAAACATTACACCTTTATATCTTTGAGATATTTTATCTAGCAGATTTTTTTTAATTTGAATTTGAATTTTCAATGGTCATGAGAGACGAGATTTCATTAAGTGATATAATACCTAATATACTTATTAGTATATTAGAAATAAGTAATTAAAAAATAATTCTCCACGCAGCAAAGTTGGAAGCATAAGTAGATGTCAAAATATTACTACAGCAATAAGAAAGACATTGTTTTGTGAAGAAGTTTGGGCCACCCAAATCAGTTAAGATTTATTTTGGAAATTAAGATCTATTTGGGTGGCCTCTTGAAATTGTGCGGATAGTATTAATTGAGAAACTCAAGTCCCCTAATGATCAATCTAAAAAACCTGAGGAAATGAAACGAAGAAGTACATGTTAAAGGGAAAAAATTAAAAGCAACGAGAGCGGTCTGACGAGGTAAAGACACTAGAAAAGGGAAAATGTAATATACGAATAGAACGGGAAAATATTAAAGTAATTAAAGAACTGAATTCTTGCGAGAAGCCATATTACGACAATTCGAAACAAAAAAAAAATACGTTAAGAAAAAGAGCACGACGCGGAAACACGTCTGTATTCTCCAGCTTCAGATATTGTTATATCAATCAATCAATCAAATAAGGCTTTATTATCATAAATTTGAAGAAATTCATTGACAAAGCAGGAAAAAAAGGTCATCAGTTTGCTAAATACTTAAAATAGTCATACACTAAAGGTTATAATACAGTAATAAAACTAAACATGTCAATAAAACAAAAAATTGGTTAAAAATAAATTAAGAGTCAAAAATATAGTTAAAATCAATCACTAACAGACAGAATTAGAAGTCTTCCACACAGACCCAATTACCAACGTTAAAAGCAGGTAGGTACATAACAGAAACAAAATATTTAAAACTAATTTAAAACAATAAAATAAGACAAATCAATTAAAATTATGCCCGTAGTACTCCTCAACAGAATAACATGCAAGTGACATCAGAAGGCCTCTGACCCTTTTTCTAAATTTCACATAACTGTTCAGGCTTCTCAATTCCAATGGCAAATGATTAAACATTTTCTTGGAATTATAAAATATAGAGTTTTTAGTCAGAGAAGAAGAAGGAATGGGTAAAGAGACAAAGTGTGAGCTTCTAGTATTAACAGCATGTAATGGGTGAGAGGGATTGAAAATGTTGTTTTTGTATTTTCGAAACATTATACATGCAGATTCTAGTATAAAAAGAGATGCCAAGCTCAAGATACCTTCTGAAATAAAATGAGGCCTACAGGATTCATCACGATTCAGACCACAGAGGCATCTCAAGGCTCTTTTCTGAATAACAAAGACCCGTTGAAACAGACCTAGTGAACAGTAACCTCAGAATGATTAGATGAGCAAAAGCTACTAAACTTTGCAACTAAATTCAGAATCTTCACGATGGTCTTTAGCCAGAAAAAAAGTCACGAAGAAATATAAAATATTTAAAACAAGAAATTAAAAGTACTAAATGAATTGTATTCCATGCAATTTTTGCTTGGAATACAAAAGTTTTTCATTTAGTACATTTCGTACATGCACACAGCCTTCACTCTTCATTTAAGAAATTAAAAAGCTGAAGAGCCCGAGAAAAATAATTAAAAGAGAAATATGAGAAAAGGTTATGTTATGTTTAAAAAACAAACTTTTAAATGAAACTAGCAAAAGAGAACTGAACAGAACGATGCAATGTTAAAGGAAAAAAGTTAAGAGCAACCAAAAAAATATATATTCCAAGAAAAAAGAAGTCAACCCGGAAACGCGGCCTTATAGCTTCAGATAATGTAATGTTAGATGAGCATTGTAATATTCTGCCAGTATTATTATTTATATTTTATAACTACAAAATGACAAGTAAAATTAAGAAAGATTCATTTTATCACTTCTCCATTAAATATAATATGCAATTTGTAAAAAATTGGTGTATAATACCATGACTAGCCATAATATTGATCATCTAGACTCGAGTAACTATTTTTGACAAACAAATAGAAATCTGATGCCCTTCTACAGTTACTCAAAGTCAGCTAGCCTAAAACTTCTATTTAAACGGTTCTTTCCAATGAAAAGAAACGTCATTTTAAATCTTTTAAATGAAACTAGCAGAACACATTTCAGGAAAGGCTAGAAAATCTAGCTTCTTCAAGATTATGTCACCGCAAACCAGGGCCAAATAATGGCATAAAATCAGCTAATCGTATTATTGAAATTAGAAAAAATTCGCTAGACTTTTATGAAAATACTGACACATGTAAAATTTACGTCGGAAAATAACACACCCTCAAACACACCATTACTTTTAAGAAAACAAAAAAGTAAAATATGACTTATAGGTAAGTATGTCAAATTGCGAAACTTTTATTTGGCGATAAAAATTCGTTCCGATTTTTTTTTGTAAATTAGGATCTATTTGGGTGGCCCCTTTAAACTGTGTAGATAGTAATAATTGACAAACAGAAACCTCCTAAAGATAAATCTGAAAAGAAACTGAAGAAATGAAACGGAAAAGTTAACAATGCAATGTTAAAGTGAAGAAAATAAGAGCAACGAGACAGGTATGAAGAGGTAAAGAAACTAGAAAGGGGAAAATGTTATACACGAAAAGTACGGGAAAAGATGAAAATAATTAAAGAACTGAATCCTCGTGAGAATTCGGAAAGAAAAAATATATGACAAGAAAAACAGCACGACACACAAAATGGAAACGCGGCCTTATTCCCTGGTTTCAGATAATGTAATGTTAGATGAGCAAAACCTAGAAGCTTTGCAACTAAATTCAAGATCTTCACGATTTTCTTTAGCCAGAAAGAAATAGAAAAACTTTAGAAGAAAAGGTGAAGAGAGCGAAAAAGAAATTAAAACAGAAATATAAAAAAGGGATTTATTGAAATAAGCGAGGAGCGGCTCACTCCCGAAATCGCTGCACATTTTCTTCCAAAATCTCGTGAAATCATTTCGAAATTCTTCCGAGATCGGGAAATCCACCGAAAATCGATTCGAAATCGCATCGCCAATCCTTTCGAAATCTGGAAATCGTATCAGAAATCCAAATAGATTTCTCGAAATCCTTAATGGTATCGCGTCAAAATTCTTGAACAACCGGTTTTTCCTTTTTTTCTTCTGATGATATAAAAATGACTTCTTAAATTTTTGTTAGTAATTATTGGCATTAGCATGTGGACTGTTTTTTCGGATTTTTTTTTGCATACCCCCTATTTTTGGGTCGTAGAACGCGAATCCAAACTTTTTGTCGGTTTTTCCGGAAAAATAGATTTTCAATGTTCCAATTATTGAAACAAACTATCGCCGATCGTGAGGAAATTTGGCGTCATGGTAGATTTTGGGATGCTTATCACGAATCTGAAGTCAATTCGTCTCGAGATATTCATCCTGAAATTTGAAAACCATTTTTCCCGATTTTCTCTTCTTTTAGTTAAAACCAACACATTTTAAGCACTTTATCAATCATTTAAACGTATAAAGTGATTTAAATATGTTGGTTTCCATTTAAAAGGGAACACCATGACAACTATGGGGGAAAACGTGAAAAACCATTGTGTTCTGTGTTCAAGCAAGACAACAGGCGTTTTTCAAAAGATAATTTCGAGAGTGAAACAGCTACAGAAACTGAAATTCCCGTTAAAAGTGAGTTTGAGGAAGAAACTCTCAGATGATACAGAAAGTCATTTTGAGTCCTCAATAGATAGTAAAGTTAAAGTTAAAATGGAACACTATTACCTATATAGCTATGACACATGGTAGGTTGGAATGCTCGAGATAAATGAGACGACTTTTGTTGTAAAGTTTTTAAAGCTGAATTTAAATCAATACAATTGGTCTAAAGATGAGTATAATCAGACTGTTTCGAAAGAGTATATTTTTTTGGATCTATTTCTTTGAGATAAAGCAATTTCAAATTTTTGAAATTGAGAAAATATAGACGTAAAAAAAACTAAAGAATGAATAACTTCTAAATATGTTTATACACCTCGCTATAAACCATATAACCAAAGAATAAACACGTTTTAAAGATGTCTGTTTTATTTTTATTTTTGGGGGTTGAAGAAAGAAAAGTAAAATAAAACAAAAGTCGAATTAACGCGATTTTTTGCAAAATAAATCAGAACGCTAACTTCCTTTGTCCCTTTGCTTTTACCCGAGGGAGCCCACTCCCGAAATCGCTGTAAATTTTCTTCCGAAATTACAAGAAATCCTTTCGAAATTTTTCCTAAATCCATCGGAAATCGATTTGAAATCCTTTCGAGATTATATCCGAAATCCTTTCGCAATCTCTTAAAACCTGTCGAAATCGGTGTACAAATTTTGGAGAGTGAGCGCATCCCTCGGAAATAAGCAACTAAGAAGTAATCTCCAAACTGCAAAGTGGGAAGCATGTTTAGAGGCTAAAATATCACTACAGCAGAAAAAAGCATTGCTTTTTGAAGAAGTTTTGTCCACCGAAATAAATAACAATATTTTAAATGACACTAGCAGACGAGAATACGCATATCAAGAAGGACTAAAGTATCTAGCTTCTCCAAAATTATGTCCACGTAAAACCGAGCCTAATAATAGCATAACAATAGCTAATCGTGAAGATAACGACACATGTAAAATTTGCCCTGGAAAAATGAACTATTACTTTTAAAAAAATTAAAAAGTAAAATATGACTTATAGGTTTGTCAAATTCCCAACTTCCTTTCCGGCTATTGATGTTAATAAAACACATACTCATATTAATAACGCCAATACCATCTGAAAAACGATAAAAAAAATTAAAGCTCGTATTTAAAAAAAGAAAGTTGATGATGATCCCTTGAAGACGAAACGTGGGATATAAACTGGAGCGGAAAAGGTGGCAATGCAAATGTGCAATTCAATTTGAAATCCGTTTTTAAATAAGCCCAGGAAAAAAATAAAACGATTTTTCAAAATTTCGTTTTTTTCCGGATATCTCCGGAAATACTCGGAATTTTAACACTTTCTAAACGGCATATTGTTAGGCACCTAAATGCGCAATTTTGCCTTAATTTGACCGACACTGTATCTCTTACGGTTTTTGAGTTCCCCATACATAAACCAGCCACCCTGTACAAAAAAGTACATAGGACAAAAAGGGAGAACATTTAAAACGAGAATCAAAGAACATGAATCTAGTTATAGTTTAAAAAAGGATAATTCTCATTATGCCAAACATTTACTTAATGAAAATCATAATTTCAATCAGGATTTCGAAATCTTACATTTGAAAAACAAAAACAAAAAAATAAACTTATTAGACACATGCTTGAAGAGGAACCTTATTTGTAAAGATAAAGAAATGGCAAATTTGAACTTTGATTTAAATGATGCCGCAAACATTTCTTGGAATTGGGAACGGGCCACCCCGGCTGCAGGCTGCAACAAATAGACCAACAATTGACAAAAATTCTGGAGTAGCTAACAGAAATAGAGTACCTAGATTGTGGTCATCAGAAAATGTTTTAAAGATTTAGCTTGAAGATGACGATCAAAATAGTACTAAATAAGCAGATATAGATATGTCAAATATTTTGCTTTTATTTATTCAAACTTCAATATAATATAAATTAGCTGCGTAATGAAAACATTAATATTTTAACATTCTGCCAGTGTTATATTTATGAATATAAAATGACAAGTAAAATGCATTTCCCCACTAAATATATTATGCACCTTGTAAAATAGCATGACTAGCAACAACATTGATAATCTAGCTAGACTCACGTTAAAAGCTGAGTCCCGCAAGTACTTTTGACAAACAAATATAAATCTGATGCCCTCCTACAGTTACTCAGTGTCAGATAACGTAAAACTTCCATTTAAACGGTTCTTTGCAATGAAAAAAACGCCATTTTTGTAACGTTTTCCCTCAAGACAGGCATGCCTTTACCGGTTACCGTTAGTTTAAACCCAATTAGAATTTCGTTTCGCCGAGAAACAGGAAAGGCACTCATAAATACGGAACTTATCTTTTATCTATCTTCATCAGTGGCGTGTAAATGGCGATTCTTTTTCCTGCTTCCTAGAACAGCTAATGACGCCTATATTGATATTGACTAGTATAAGGATTATATCTGATATAAATCACTCAATTAAGCTTAATCCAATGTAATAGTCAGGGACGGATTTGGGATATTGTCATTGTTCCACTGTAACATGATGATTGGAGCGATCGATGATGGGTAAGATACGTTTCAAATCACTTTCTTTAATCGGGCATTTTACAGAAAAATAGGGGTTGATCAATAATTTTTTTAGGCGCGTTCAGCCGACTTTTTCCTAGATAGTAAATAAATAATGCTTGGATATATGACGGAGCGATTTTAGTTATCATAAACCTATTGTTTCACTCTTAATTTTCTCGAAAACGGCTGCCAATGGAGATTTAGGTTTTTATGCACACTTAGGGGCCGCCGACGGTATATTGTTTTTATTTGGCGATCAGATTTTTCCGAGGATTTTTCGTTTGCAAGTTATTACGTCCAATATGCGATTTTTCAAGATGTCCACTTGATGCACTAAAATTTAAACATTTTGATGACATTTTCTCGGCAGGTACCTGTTGCCCTTCATAGCTATAAATACAACAATTATTCCAAAGCGACCTTAATTCTTTCTGCAGGAAAAGAAATGGGAATTGTATGTTTCTTTAAAAAAATTATATCTGCCTCAAAAATCAGAATATTAAATCGAACTAAGATAATTAAATCAATGTAGTAATAGATATATGACTAAATCACATCTCCATCGCTATACAGAGTTTTTTAAAGTAAGAGTTCTTGTTTCAACCTGTATATTACGGACTTACGAACTTTCTTAAAATCTCACACCTCACACATGTTTTCGATAAATTTACCTACAATATAAATAAAGAATAATTAAACTCGGAATTAAAATAGAAAACTTATTCAGGATCAAAACCGACACAAAGATTGCGGGGATGTTATTTTGGCTATTAGTACATTATATCAAACAGTGACAAGTTAACTGTACAAGATTTGACGCAGCAGAAATTATAGATTTAATTTTCGAGCTTAATCCATATTTAAATGAATGCCAAGCTATTGTAAACTACTAAAACGTATAAACTATTAAGTAAATATCACCCTGTTCTGAGTTTGAACTTGAGCTTGAAAAATATTATGTAAACATTCAAGACAAATTATAAACAATGCGGTTATGAACCCTAAATGTGCAACGGTCAGCCAGTATTATCATATAAATACTCAAGCAAACCACCAGTTCGACAGACTTTGTTTCTCGCTCAATGCTGCTGAACCAGTTTATTACAGCACACATTTGTGTAGTGTTCGGAGGGTTTCTAACCTGGAACCTAATTTCCAAGCTAAAACTCAGTGACAAGTTAACTCTATAAGATATTGGAGCAGCAGAAATTATTGTTTTAAAGAAATTCCAAGAAGAAACATTTGCAGAAGAAGCTATAGAATATTGCAGCTTAATCCATATTTAATTAAAAAAGTCCACTGGATAACTTACATCTGTATGTTATGCTATTGTAAACTACTAAAACACATAAACTATTAAGTGAATACCACCCTGTCCTAAGTTTGAACTTCAATTATTGAAATATTATGTAAATATTCAAGACGAATTATAAACAACGCGATTATGCACCTTAAACGTGCAACGGTCAGCAAAGTTTATCATATAAATACTCAAGAGAACCACCAGTTCCAGAGACTGTGTTTCTCATTCAATCATGCTCAACCAGGTCATTACAGCACACATGTGCATAGTGTTCGGGTGATTCTAATCCGCAACCTAATTTCCTAGCTAAAACTGAGTTTCATAGCACACTCATGCGTAGACTTGGAGGTTGTCCACCTAAAGTATTAAAGTCGAATCTACGGTAAAAATTTCTAAGAAATATAATTTCGCCGTAGAATCTGTGCAGTATAAACTCTGAATAAAATTAACCCCAAAACGAAACATAAATAAAGTCAAAGCCAAATCAGAAAATTGCTCAGCATAAGTTGCATATATATATAT
>MU183159.1:73784-103546 GCA_016904865.1 Pissodes strobi
TAGCAGGCTTATTCTGGACCCGCTGAGTGAAAGAACATATATCATCCCTCACCAAACGTAGCCGATGGACTCATAATAGCTCTCCAGATAAAGAAGATGATATGGTCATTATGGTCAAGTCAAATTCGCCAAGATGGTCGTGGCCCCTTCAGTTTATTGGCATTATAAATAAACAATTTTCTGGGAGAGTTAGAAGGGCGCAGGCTGTGGTATTAAGATCAAGAAATAACGTATTTTAAAGACCCGTTACCAAAATTTTCCGCATGGATTTTCATAGTGAAAAGTAATTTTTACCGGAAAAAGGTTAATATGTGTTACCTTTTTAGGTTTTAGACAAAAAATTGTCAAATAACAAGCGCGTGGCTTGTGTAATCGACAATCAGACCAGTAATTGTAATGACGCACATGAGCTACATATTTACTAGTAAGTACTCAGAAAATTATTAGTGGATAGAGTAAAGAAATCTAGATTTATCAAAACCCAGCCACTTTACAAGAGTTTTAATCCCCTTCTTTGGTAACACATGTTGTATCAAAAAAAAAGCATCAGTTTGTTTAGTTTTCTGTAATTCTTCATAAAACATCCACTTATAGGATGACCTTAAAAATCTGCCAATATATTGTAGGATTTGTGAGTTTTACTTGAGATATTTTAAACAGATCAGTAGTCTGATTCGGTGTATATCCTTTTCAGAAAACATCTTTATATTTACCTGTTCCCGTGAGTAAAGTACCTTAATCCCTTGAATAATTATTGATCGCGGGATTAGGTGAGTCACTTTAGCCCCTATACAGTAATGGGCTAAAATATGGAGCAAATTCATTTAAAAATCAGGTATTAATTTTTTGAAAAACGCTCGGACACGTCGATGATAATTTTTTCTTTCGGATTTTTTTCCTCAAAAAGAAATTATACAGGGTGTGTCAAAAAGTAGATGTAGCAATTTTTTTTTTATTTTAAATAGAACCCATTTTTTTTCAGTCGAATTGAATTCTACGTCAAATTCTGCACATAATTCATACCCTATCCTTATCTCTAACGGTTTTAGAGAAAAATTACATCATGAAACGAAAATCATTTAATTAATTGTGGACAATGCCAACCATTAACTTCTTGACAATATGCCAATCTACTTAAAACCCCTTCTAAAACATTGTAAATATTTTCATTAATTTGCCTAATTTCATATCTAATTTAAAATTTTAAGCTTTCCAAATTTTGTGGGTTTTCCTTATACACTTTTGATTTCAAATAACCCCAAAGAAAGAAATTCATTGGTGTAAGATCGGGAGAACTTGCAGGCCATTCTATGGGTCCTCTTCTACCTATCCATCGTTCGGGAAATACAGTATTCAAATACTCTCGTACTTGTCGAGCAAAATCAAGTGGATCACAATTCTGCTGAAAACAAATAGACGCTTCTGGTAGACTAGGCTGATTCGAATTTGGAAAATCTGCTGCTAGTGTGGGAATTAACTCATTTTGAAGAAATTGTAAATACCGGTCTCCTGTAAGATTTCCGTCGAAGAAAAAAGGTCCAATAATTCTATCATTTAATATCCCTGCCCAAACATTTACTTTTTTTGGGCTTTGCGTGGGCTGTTCTCTCATCCAACGGGGATTATTTGTACTTCAATACCGAAAATTTTGTCTGTTTACCATTCAAACAAAACGAGGCTTCATCGCTAAAAAGTACGTTGCGATGGAAAAATAGATTTAAGTTGCAAATTTCCATCATGGTTTCACAAAACTGTAGTCGGCGGTCGGGATCATCTTCGTTTAGCAGGTGCAGCAACGGATGGTACTTTTCTTGTTTCAATACCCGCAAAACAGATCGTCGGCTCACATCATTATTAAGGGCTACTCTCGGGGCTACTTCAGTGGATGCACTATGGGGATTATCTTCAACTTCTAACAAAATGTTCAATTTTGTGTTTTCACTCATTTTTGAATGACCTGACCGTAGACGACCCTTTACATTCCCTGTTTCCCTGAATTTCTTCTCAATTTTACTCACTGTAGATCTTGTAATCGGTCGTTCTGTATACTTAGCGCTTAACAAGTTACAAACTTCTTCTTGTTTTGTGTCCACATCCAATTAAAATTAAAATTTCCATTCTTTGAGTTTCATTAAATGCACCATGATCACCGTTTTTCAAAATTATACCTAAAATTTTTTCTGATTGCCACATGACTTGCTATCGTAGTGACAATTCATTTTAATTTACCTCTTTACCTTTAACTAGGTACATGTACCTTTTTTAAAGAAAAAAATCGTTTTATGATGTAATTTTTCTCTAAAGCCGTTAGAGATGTGGATAGAGTATGCTACATGAATTATGCGCAGAATTTGACGTAGAATTCAAAATTCGACTAAAAAAATAGGGTTCTATTTAAAATAAAATAAAAAATTGCTACATCTGCTTTTTGACACACTCTGTATAATTTCTTTTTGAGGCAAAAAATCCGGAAGAAAAAATTGTAATCGACGTGTCCGAGCGTTTTTCAAAAAATTAATACCTGATTTTTAAATGAATTTGTTCCATATTTTAGCCCATCATATCCTGTTAGCGTGGACGTAGTCTCAGCAAAGGTTTAAACATATTTACAAACCCTCTGTTATGTCACACCCGATTTGAAATATTCTAAAAAGTATTAGTTTAACATAAATGCAACCAATATAGTTATTTTTGTTACAAGTACCTAAAATGGAGTTTTTCAGGACGAATCATTGCTGTTTCCGGACGAGGCATTAGCCGAGTACGGAATAGCAGATGAGTCCTGAAAAACTTCATTTAGGTACCTGTGACAAACACTATTTTTTGTCATACGCTCCCAAAATTTAATTTTTATTTATACGCTTTTTGCAATTCTTCAGAACGCCTAAATTTGCAAATTTACCATAATTTTTGAAATCATAATGTACGACAAAGTTAGCTTAGAATTTGATATCGTAGAAACTATTTGACAGTTTTGTCATGTCATTCGATTTTTTTTGACATTTAGACATATTAAGGAATTTTGAAATAGTCCGTAAAGGTTGCCATGACGACTTTTAGGGACTAGTCCTAAAAAGAAGCATTTTACGGACTCATTTGAGTCCGTAAAACGCTTCTTTTTAGGCCTAGTACCTAAGAGTCGTCATGGCAACCTTTACGGACTATTCCAAAATTCCTGAATATGTCTAAATGTCAAATTTCGAATGACATGACAAAATTGTCAAATAGTTGCTACGATATCAATTTCTAAGCTTACTTTTTCGAACATTATGATTTCAAAATTTATGGTTAATTTGCAAATTTAAGCGTTCTGAAGAATTGTAAAAAGCGTATAACAAAAAATAGTGTTTGTCACACGTACCTAAATGAAGTTTTTCAGGACTCATCTGCTATTTCCAACACCAATGATTCGTCCTGAAAAACTTTATTTTAGGTACTTGTCCTAAAACGGAGTTTTATCCACAATACCGAAACAGAATTATTGCACTCGACGCGCGTTTCGCTAACCATGTTAGCATCATCAGGAGATGATTAAAACTAAATTTAAAACTCTACCTAACTCGTTTTTATACTAAATGTTTGCTTAATCAAGCGGAACCAAAGGAACCAATCCTGGAATCCCACTAGTCACGCTTGATCAACCAATACAATGGACTATACGGAATAGGCCCTCTATCTCTATTTAAACTATTCTTACATTTAATAATTTCCATACTTTCATATGCGTCTAATAATCTCCTATCAGTTATATTATGAATTAATTTTAAATTTTTAATTGTTATTCTGTGATTGTTATCAAAAGCATGCTCGGCAACACTTGATTTTTCTGTTCTACCATACTTTAAATGAGCTATGTGTTCCTTGAATCTCGTTTGTATAGATCTTCTAGTTTGCCCAACATATTTTTGGTTACAATCCATGCATCCAATTTCATATATTCCACTTCTTTCTAATATTTCAATTTTGTCCTTTGGACCACCTAATAATTTCTTAATGTTGAACTGAGTTTGGTATACTAATTTTAAACCTACTTCCTTAAAGACTTTTTGAAGTCCTCTAGTATACTGAGGATTATATGGTATCGAGACATATTTTGTATTTTCATCCTGATTGACGAAAGAAGTGGAATCACGAATGGTCTTTCTAAACAAATGCCTATTAACTAGTCTATTTATTAAGTTAGTATTGAAACCATTAACTTTCGCTATATTTCTAATTGTCTCCTTTTCATTATTAAATCTTTCTCTGCTGAGAGGAAAGTTAACCATACGGTGTACCAAAAAATGTAAGCTGGCCAATTTGTGTTGGTCGCAGTGGAAGGAGTCATTAGGAATATATCGGTTAGTGGCAGTACTTTTTCTATAAATATCAAATTCTAGTGTGTTATTATCGTTCCTAATCACTAAAGTATCCAAAAATGGAAGTTTGCCATTGTTCTCGACTTCATAAGTAAATTTAATGGTGGGGAAACGGTTATTTAGTTTAGTTACAAAATCTTCGATATTAGCGGTTTTAGTGTCGAAAATCGCGAAAATGTCATCCACATACCTGTACCATACCCTTGGAAAATATTCGAACTCCTGACTGATTTCATTTTCAAATTTACTCATGAAAAGGTTAGCTAAGAACGGCGATAAACAGTTGCCCATTGCCGTGCCTTCAAGTTGTTGGTAATAGTTATTTTTATATTGAAAATAATTTTGATCCATGCAAAGTTTGGTTAAAGTTAAATATTCTTGTTTGATTTCGTTATCAAAACTGTTCATCTCAAGTAATTCCCCAAGGTATTGCAAGGTCTGTGGGATTGGTACACTAGGGAACAATGAGCAAACATCAAACGAGATTAAAATTTCACCTTCCTTAAGGCTCGTACCTTTAATTTTGTTTATGAAATCTAAGGAATTTAGTACTCCTGAGTTCTGTTGTTTTATAGGTAAATTTTCAAACTGGTTTGCTAACCACTTGGATATATTATAAGTTGGCGATCCTATTGAACATAGTTAGGTACTTGTAACAAAAATAACTATTGGCGGCTGGTTCTTTACAAATAATGAAAATAAAATAAAAGGTACTGTCTAAAATACAGTTTGCTATTGCTTTACTGTATTTCTCTTTTGCATATTAACTTATTGGATTCCATTTCATAAGTAGCTCTTAAATAGTAAACCAGTTATTTTTACCTAACACCAATTATATTCAATTCTAAACGTATGAACTGAGATGGTGCAAAATACGATCCCTATAATATCTCCAATTTTATTGTAGCTGCTGAAGAAGATGAAGATCATTAAATTCGGTGTCAAAGAATATTTTTTATCTAGTAAGTAATAATGGGCGAGATCTTCATCAATAATAGGCTATCAGATAAATTCGCACTTTAAATAAAAACCGTTTTAAAATCGTCCTTGGGAGGTTATTAATCTCTGAAGGAATTTCTCTCTAAAAGATCTTAATGGCCATGTTGTCATATGTAATGAACGCATGTATTTGTGTATGTTTTTAGGAGTTTATCGAGTGTGTAAGCTGTGCGATTGCGTATTATGCAGATATTAGTATAGTTAGTTTCATGGGGTTTCTAGCATGGTGGAGATCTCACTTATTTCTTACTCGAAAGAATGAATGCATGACAATTCTCGTCATGATGTCCATTAAAAAGTTCGGATATTAATCCCAGAGCCCAGCCGTTTTGGATACCGTCAAATTCAAAAATTGCCCTCATGTGACTAAAAAAATACTTATGCTTATGCTAATCGGGCTGATCTACCATTTTTACGGAATATGCACAGTCTCATTTGAAAGATGCATGAGCATCTAAAGGAACTTGAAAGTAATTATTGAAATTACAAATCGGCATTCGTCATCTGAAATTTGGTATTAATAACATGTCAAGGAGCAGAAATGCGTTCTTCAGAAGCCCATTAGGCAGCACACGTATTTCATTAAAACTGTCTATTGAATAATTCAACCATTTTATAACAGATCTCCAGAATACTTGTTATTTTATTGCCAAATGCGACATATACCTTCTACTTAACTTCTATATCCTCATACCAATCCCACCATTATAAATTATGATTATTATTATGCTATAATCTATGCCAATAATTGACTATTAAAACGACCTTTGCTATTTAATATATCGTCCTGGCGTTTACATTGTCTGCCCAGCTAGACTTAAATTCTAATCTCATATAATCGATTGTACCTCAACACTCTTAAAGACGACGGGAACCATTTGTTAACCGTCAAGCTTGAAGGTCTCTTCATGTGGGTTGCCATATACCGCGTGGACTACGGATACCTTTTTTGGAACACTGATGGCAAGAGCATGATAAAATAAATAATCATTAAAACAGCCATGGATGCAGAATCATTTATGTCTTAAGTTTTTATATGATCTTTAATTACTACTACCTCTGTTTTCCTCAATTGACCTAAAATAATTTAAAAATACAAGACGACGTAAAATAAAGTTATAGCGATGGTCAGTCCATGTCTTTTGGTGGTAACTTTTGAATGATTTCATATATTGGGTACGTTTTAAATTTAGTATTCTCTATAGAAAAGGAAAAGTACAAAAAATAGGTTTGGAAATACTCTATTTTGAAATTGATAGTGGGTGAATGATAAAAAAATACAATCTATTGTTGCAAGTGGTTTAGCTGCTTGATAGCTTTAGCTATTTTTTAAGAATAAACGAGTAAAGTAATAGATTGGCTTCCACTAAATTTGCAATTTTTGCTGTAGATACTCGTTATAAGAGTAATATGTTAGGTAAACAATAGATACCAATTGGCTTTTGAACTAATATTTTGCAAGAACATTAAATTATTTAATAAATACGTAAATAATATAACATAGAACTTATTCTTCTTAGTATGCATTTTCCATATCCCACGAAAATCTGATTACCCGGTTGGGCGATCTATAAAAACATATTTTTGATGGTGACGATCTTGGCTGGTAGGTATTGCGGTATTGGTATTCCCTTGGCTTCCATGCAATTTTTGCGAGACGCAAATCTATAAACAATTAAATATCAATTACAAAAACTATTAAAAGAAGAAATAATTGTCATGCTAAAACCTTGACCATAATATTCACTGGTGAAATACTGAGGAACTTTAGTAACCATATTATCAATATTAAGCGTGAAATGATATAAACGGTTTTTTTGATTCACACCAGTAATTCTTTGTTTATTTTCACATTTCCCTGCGCGATTAAAATCTATATTAAAAGAGGCATTGTTAATTTCTTAATTGGACCGTTTCAACACGCTTTATCATGGGAAACTACAAAGGTGGATTATTTTCCAAAGACTAACGATGTTTCACAATATTATTGTTTTTTATTGTGGGCTTCTGGTCTCAGATTCTTTTTATTTTATCTTAGTTCTTAGAAAATTAATTTGGTAGAATAATGTAAATAGACAATAAAGTTTTGGTAATCGGATCGGAGATAATAATTAATACTTAAACCTAATTCCACTCCTTTCTTGAAGTGCGTCTAGTAAATGTACTATGTAGTGCTAATCCATTTCGAAATAGTCCAGAACCTTGCACATTGCTTGCACTCAAGGCAGCAATATAAGAAAACAAATACAATACAATACAGTTCAAAGCAAAATAAACAGTGGTAAAAAGCAGTCAGAATAGTACAGCAAGATTAAAAGCGGGAAATCATCAAATCGCCACAAAGATATTGACCACAACAGCAAGCACAATAGTTGTGTTTCAACACAAATGTTGAAACGAGAGTTCTTATTCATTATCGAGACGGATTTTATAGAATTTGTCCACATAGTAAAATACTCTCTTAACCCATTATATATTTTCCAGAAAGTTTTTTTTCTTTAAATTCTTAGTAAATGCCCATAATTAAGTGCAAAACATATTTTAACAATATCTAGCATTTTATTATCGCGAAACAGAGGGTCCTTTTAAAAGGACAGTAGGCCTATATACTACTCACATAAAATGAAATAAAAAATATAGGTATGTGATTTATTTCAAAACAAACATCTAAACAAATAATAACAGTCTATTACAGTAATTCTAAATTTATAATTGAATTAAAAAAATTAAGCTTTATTAAAGTTTCAAAAAGAGTCTTTTGGATGCCGCATATGTCGCATTCGCGACATATGAAATTCGCTTTTTTTATGACATACAAAGCATCGTCGCTGACTTTCATTGTATGAAACTAATTGATCCTATCGGCCATAACGAGAAAACTCATATAAATTTCTTGGCGGTTTGGAAGGCCCACTTTTAGTTGCTCTTTTGTGTGTTTCCAGCAACTCTGTGGCAACTGATCTTCGAAACTAATTGATCCTGTTTTCCATCGTTATGCTTGTGAATACGCCAAGAATTTTGCATAGCCATATCAATACAATGGGCAAATAAGGGGAAGTACCATTTCTTTCTTCTAATTAGTACCCTGTACTCACTTAGATTCTGATCACCGCGATATACACCTCCCATATTTTCGTTGTAAAATTTAAATAGTCGTGGTTGATCTATATTCTATATAAATATTTTTTTTTCGGAATATTGACAATAAATTTGAGGCTACACTAACAATGTTATTGTCATGCTATTTGCAACTATAAGGATGTCATTATTCGCAGTTACATACTCAAACTGTCCCCATTCTTTCTATTTCATGGTTACAGCACTTGATAAAGGTGATTATGGAATTCTGCGTTCTCCCTCATCGTCCCTGTGGCTTTTATGCCCCTTAGTTTCAGTTCGAGCAGAAGAGAAAGTGATGTAAAATAATTATCAAAGTATAAGTGGAACGATTTATATGATGTTTTTTGTAGGGCGTGTGTGCATAATCTAAAACTACACAAGGCCCATGTCCCATGTGCTTATATTTTTCTGGCAGTGTCATAGAAGAGCATTGATAGGGATCAAAATGAACTATGTATCCTAAGAGCAAGGAACCAATCCACAATTTGTAACCCCATCAATAGGTTTTCCCTTACTAAACTGTTTTCGACTATGACGTCCGAAGTAGGGAACCATTGAGTCGTCACTACTATGATTTTCTTGAATCGGAGCATGATCAAAACATTTTTTGTTTAGAATATCAAATAGAGGTCTCATTTTTGCATATTTATCGGCCGTAGCTCTTATGGTGTTACCGTTGCAATGGATATTGCTCAGAATAAATTGAAAGCGATCACGCGATATCGCATCCCATATCAATTTAATACTAGCGTCGGCCTTGTTTTGCCAGAACATTTTTTACGCGGAAAAGTTACATAACCACTAAGCATCAAACACCCATAAAGAAAAAAGTTCATCTTTTCTTCATGGTTTTACTGCTGAGCAAATAGCTCTATATGGACGGATTTAATATTCTATATTTTGGAGATGTACAAATAAGAGACTTTTTAATAAGTTTCTTTGTGAAAAAAAAATGGTGATCCCTCTATGGCACGACTAGGAAACTGAGACCTCAAAATATCATTTCTTATGGAAAGCCTGAAAATAGTTTGTTTTATCGGCAAGATAAATACCTACTTTGCATGTATAGCAGTGCCATTTAGTTCGAGGCGGTTGCAATCGTGTGCTACAAAGTGTACAATGAATTGGTATGGGAGCAACTTTATCGTATCTCCTTTCGGGTGGCATTGATGGATTCGTACCTATAATTCCAGTTGCTACCGCACAGCGATACTCCTTTAGATTCAGTCCTCTGGCGTTCAGAGAGCGTACTGCACGATGAAAGCATTGCCCACTGTTAAGTCTACGAAATGCAAAAGAAGTCTTGGCCAACATTTTTATGACTTCCTATCCACCTACTGGTCATCTATCTAAAAAGTTCATGTGCATGGTGTAATCCTTCACCAAGGCCAAACATGGAATATCAGTCGAAGTTCGATCCTTTTGCTTTCTTGGAAGAGTAAAAGTGTCTTCAGGATCATGAAAAGTGCTTATAAACGAAAGTTTTGTGTCTTTCCAGTGCAAATACACCAGTTCTTTAGAGCTCATTCTCCAATCTGAATTACCCCTCTTTTTCTTCCTTTTCTCCGACGTTAGATCCTTTGGTTCACCCTGGCGCCCTCCTCTAGCAGTCCCACACGCGTAAATCTTATCTGCCAATAGTTCCTGTTGCAGCTGAAACCCCTTAACGAAGTTGTCGAAGTAAACACGGCGATATTTCCCGACCAATGAACGAGTGAGATCTTTCACAACTCGGTTGCCAAGATTCGATTCGAACTTATCGTTCACAAGCGCCCTAGTGGTCCCAAAAGAAACCACAAATATTTGTGATGGTAACTGAGAAAAAAACAGAAAATTTTAACACCCTCAATGTATAGACGCACTCATATCATCATTTTTCAATCAAAAATAGTGTTCAACTCACCTTTCATAATAATTCTGTTGATATGTAAATCCTCAAAAATTAGCACTCGTCAACAACCTTGAAAACATTGAAGTTCCAGAACAAATATGCTGCGGGAACGTGGCATGCAGAAAAAACCCGCCTGCGCGGCTGGAATTTGGCAATATCAAGCTACACAGCGTGCAAGAATGGTCACATCCAACGCTCACTAGGCCGCATAGAAAATTATTTTGAATTGTGGTTCCACTGTGAAACCACCGGCACCGAAAGGGATAGGTTAGTGAAATAAAGAATTTTATCCATCACTTCCTTGTCACAAAACAGTTAGAAAACAGCTGCAGGAGAAACATCATTACGCACAGGGCTCCCAATTAGGAAAATTAGGCTTTTCCAAGTCAACCTTCTGGCAATCAAACGATTTCACCAACTTCGGCTCTCTTTCAACACATGTAGATAGAGGTTTGTCGCCGTCACTTTCCCAGTCACTTTCAGACACACTTGATAAACCTCTATTTCAGCGTCGACTTCAGTTCTTCGTTGAGAACCCGGCAAATTGTTGATATCGACATTTTCGTCTCCCTAATCTTCATCAGTTTCACCATCTTCGTTGGCATTTTCCAATGAAACAATGGTTATTCTCTCTGGAACGTCAGCATCGTCGTCTTTTTCAATTTCTTCGAGCAGCACACCGGTATTTTCCAATAACTAAAAAAAAAAACAAAAAATTACCTGAAAGTAGTGTATAATCTACCGTCGTTTTAAAAGAATGGACACGCATTTGCCCTCATACTACGGAAATTGTAAACTGAAAAGTGTGGTTATGTTTACTAAAGGCTAATTCAAGTGCTAAGAAAAGCAGAGCACACTTATAAGCTTTTAAAAGTGCCTGATTCGACAAATAAACTTACCTCCAATTAGCCATCGCCAATAAGCACAAAATAATAATAAGATAAATACAAAAATTTTAATGATCGAAATTAATGGTGGTGTCATCTGTGTTTGAGTAGTCTGATTTTGCTAGGATGAGTAGATTTACAGCGCCCTTTGAAAAGGACGGTAGGGCTAAAGGGGTTAAGCAGAAAAATGTTTTATTTTTGAAATAAAAGATTTCTCAGGGTGATCTCTTATCTCTTACTCATTTTCAGTTCATGATAGTTAATTGAAAATCTTGACTTATTTATTCTATGGTAATCAATCAGAACATTACCGTTATTTCTAGTGTCATGTGAACGCACACTGTTGAATCTTGCATATTGATCTAAGTTTTGTTTAACATACTTTAAGCATTCCAGTACATATCAGGAGATGTCAGTAATTTATTTCTCCTAAAGGTATCTTTGCAATCTACTCGATGTAAAACTCTGTTTATCACTCTCATGGCCTTAGACTGCAGAGAAAACACTCTAATAGCATCCGTCGCATGACCCCAAGCAAGCAAAGCATAAAACATTTTTTCTGAATTATTTCGTGGAAGGTCATCAGGAAAACCTTCCCAGAGACATTATCTACCGGATTTTTTAATACAGAAGAAAGTCGGCTTGCCAATCGGAGGTCATCAGAAAAACCTTTCCAGATACTTTATGAAGGCCTTCAATTTTATTGCAAACTAAATCGCGGAGCCAATATTTAGTGGCACCAAAATTGGCACGGGATTTTCTATGGCCAGTCTGAGATGCCCCACTCGGTAATAATGTACTCATTTCTTCGCAGTGGGTAGGAGGTGAATGTGAACAATTAGCCTTTTTAATAATTTTTACATAAAGCGATGTATTTATTTATATTGATTTTGAAGAATTTAGAAGCTTTTCAAAAGAGACTTGATCACTCTTTCACCCTCCTAGTTACTAGTTACGGTAAGTAAAGTTTTATAAGCAATCAGGAAACACCATGAAATAAAATGAAAACCAGGTATCTTTGCAACCTAAGACTCCGCTGTTAATCTAGGTGTTCTACTATTTGTTATAAAATTTTTATGTGTTATTAGAGATAAGATTAAATCTATTTCTGCCCACTCTTGCAATTGCGGTCAATTATTATTGTGATCTTCTTTTTATATGATTCAGTATTATAAACCCAGATATGTCAGTACAGTTCGATATCACAACAAATGATCTTTGACACAAATTTATTTTTGTTACTACATCTTCAGAAAGATAAGCAATGTTCTTTTGAGTGATATTGTGTGCACGTTATTTCAATAATGCTTCCGGATAATTACAAATATTTTTTTTGCATTAAAATGCAGTTCATAAATGGCATTTGAATGAGTCTAACAATCGTTCAAATGTATTACGAGGGACATTTGCTTCAGTTTTCGTTGGTTAGCCAGTAAACTTAGAATATACCTGGGAGGAAGCATTATGGATATTGGGACCTTTATTTATATGATGTGAACCAATGTGTTTCCTCGAATACTTTATTATTTCAATTTTTTTCTTAGTAGAATTGGTCGTGTCAAGAAAAGTAACTAAAATATTACTCTTAAATTTTGATAAGGACATAGAATGACTAATTTATACATCGCGGAAAGAGATTGTTAGTGGCAATTCTTGAACATCTATCTAATTATTGATAAATGACTGGTCCCCTGTGTGTGTGCAACCTAAAATAAATAGCCAAGTTCATAATGCAAATGAATTTATTTTATTTCAAAATGTAACTTGCGTAACTTACTGGCATTTTCAAAACCACTTCTAAATGTTAAAAAGGATAATCGTGCAAATAGAAATATTATCATGTCTTGTAGTGAGTGGACTTAACACATTTTATGTCTTGAAATAATAATCTTTACGAATCAGTGGATATAAGAAATATGAATTAGAATTAGTAATTAGTATAGTGAAATGGGAATCAACTTTTAAGAATCATATATCTGATGATATTTTTAATTTGCAATCATGCTGTAATAATGTGAAGGATATTCTAAAGTGATAAAATACACTTTCTTCTCCTATATTTTAATTGATTTATTATACATTTACTAAACAGCTACATAACATGGCGCACTTTTACGGTTTTCGAGATGTATCTTTGCCTTTTTTGAGTCTTATTTAACTAGAAGATCTCAACTTATTAGTATAAATGGTATCAACTCTGAAATTAATTAAAAGTGTAAGATATAGGGTCTCTCATTCACTTCTCCCTTTATATTAACGACCTTTAATCCCTGATAACTTTGTTTTTATGCCGATGACACCACACTCATATAAGTCCTCACATATTGCAGATCATTTCTATACACCTTGATAATAAAGCAGTCGTCCGGTTCCAACAGAACAAGCTATCTTTGAATACAGGTAAAACAAATATAAATAGGCAGACAGTTACAAGTAACTCTACTCTCAGAAAGCAAATTATTTAAATTGCTTGGTATCACCATCGACGATTCCTTAAAGTGGACGGGCAATGTCGAAGTCTTATGTGGTAAAATGACATTGCAATAAAGGATTAGGCAAGTGTAATAGTGAGCAAAGATCTAAATACAATATGGAAGCATATTTCATCTTCTTCTACAATTCTTAATCTCAATTTTAATTTTTAATTTTCATCCTAAAAAGCCACATAAAAGCAACAAGAGTTAGAAGTTTTTATTTCTTAGGCATTTTAGAATTGGAAAAAAGGTTGGATGTTTGTAGTGTTTTATCCATTTTATTACAACAAAAACAAATGAAGTGTAGTCATAACCAAAATCATAACAAGCAAAATAGACTAGCGGCTAATTTAATAGTCATTTATTTATCTTAAGACGAATTCGATTTACTACGGAGAAGTATATCAGTTGGCATTTCATAAAATTATTGCCTTGACATTTTTGTTTATATACGTGTGCATAAAGATATTTTAAAAACAGGCTGACAAAATTTAATTTCGGATACAGGAAATTCCCTCAACTCTTCACAACACGGTTTCTCGCCAAGCTAAGGGGTTAGTTCGATGACAAATCTCGTTCTTTCTGTATAAATGGTATATTTACTGGAAATGTGTGCCCCATTATCTATCATCTACTTTAGTGTTTCAACACTATAGTTATTTCTGACTGATTATTTTAGAATATACATACATCCCCAAACAACATGGGACAGAGTAGAACGGATGAAGCAACTGAAAGTAAAGGGCCTTCGAAATAACGAGGACAAAGAGAAATATGCAGCACTGAGCAGAGGCATCAAACAAGAATGCAGGAAAGACAAGAACAAATACCTAAACGACATTTGTCTCGAAATAGAACAACACACACACAAAAACGAAACTAGAGATATGTTCAAGAAAATTAAACAAATAACCCGCAGCTTCACTTCGAAACACACAGCAAAAGATCCGAAGATGGTGCACTGTTGACTGACAAATCCCAGATTAAAAATCGATGGAAAAATTACTGTAAACAACTAATGGCAGACAATAGCGACCGAGATAACCGACTGCAAACAATAAAGATCGCTGAAGGGAGCCCTTAATCCTGAGGGAGGAAGTAACGGCGGCAGTCAGGAAACTGAAAACCAACAAGTCACCAGGCGAGGATAACATCGTCTCGGAAATGATAACAGCTCTAGGCGATCCAGGGATCGATGTTCTGTATAGAATTTGCCAACTGGTGTGGAACTCGACTAAATCAATTTATGTCCCGCTCTATAAAAAAGGATCGCGAGAGATCTGCGACAACTATCGAACAATAGCCCTCATCTCACACGCAAGCAAAGTGCTGCTCCAGATTATATCAGAACGTATAAAGCCTCACATCTTGTCTCAGCTTCCACCAGAGCAAGCCGGTTTCGTGCCAGGACGTGGTACGCGTGAACAAATATTGAACATCAGGCAAATTATAGAAAAGGCGAGAGAGTTCAATGTGCCAACATACTTGTGTTTTATGGATTATACCAAGGCCTTTGACTGCGTTCAATGGCACGACCTTTGGCGTATTTTAAATGAAATGGGCGTACCAAGGCACCTCATATCTCTCATCAAGAGTCTCTATGTAAATAACAGAGCATACGTAAGAGTGGAAAACGAGCTGATAGACCCATTCTAGGTAGAGAAGGGTGTCAGGCAAGGATGTATACTGAGTCCTCTCTTGTTCAACATCTATGGCGAATGGGTTATGAGGAGAGCTTTGGAAGACTGGACTGGAGGAATAACACTGGGCGGCAAAAAGATCAACAACCTTCGCTACGCTGATGACACTACAGCAATTGCGGCATCAGAGGAAGAACTCTGCGACCTGATCAGGCGAATAGAGCATTTCAGCAAGGAGATTGGTCTGAAAATAAATAAAAAGAAAACCAAAATTATGATAGTTGACCGAGCTAACAACAATAGATCAGAATTAAAGAAAATAAATAACATCGACACAGTTAACACTTTCATTTATGTAGGTTCACTAATATCCAACGAGGGCGGATCCAATGAAGAGATCAAAAGGAGAAGCTCCATAGCAAAGGAAGCTATGGCTAAACTAACAAACATATGGAGAAGTCATGAAATCTCTTTGACAACAAAAATGAGACTGGTAAGGAGTCTGGTCTTCTCAATCTTTCTCTATGGGTCGGAATGCTGGTCACTCAAAGTAACGGACAAAAAGAAAATTGACGCCCTGTAAATGTTCTGTTGGCGTCGAATGCTGAGAATCTCCTGGACACAAAGAAGAACCAATGAATCAATACTTCAACAAATTAAACCAAAAAAAAAAACTAAGAACAATAGTAGCTGAAAACATCGCTAAATTTTTTGGTCACGTAGTACGAGGAAACGGCCTTGAAAAACTAACCGTTTAGGACGTGGTAGCCGGAAAGAGACCCCGAGGTAGATCCCCCACTAGCTATACGGACCTCATCACTAAAATCACAGGACAAAGTCTAGCCTGCACATTCAGGATGGCGGAGAACAGAGACGAATGGAGACAATTTGTGGAGAGCAAGTCTTGAAAACACGATTCTCGAATACGAGATAGCGACTAAGAAGAAGAAGGAGAGACTTTAGTGTTTCAACACTATAGTAGTTTCTGACTGATTATTTTAGAATATACGTACGTCCCGATATATTTTTCATTAAATTTATTAAGTCCAAGCTCCTCGAAGTCCGAAAAAGAGTTCCAACACAACAGCCAATCAGTAACTACTCGAACAGTATACAGTAGAGATGAGACGTTGTATTGGTAAATATACTTATTATTAATTAAATAACAGCATTCACCAATACACCAACATAAATTTGAATTTCTAAACACATTAGGCCGGTTATTACTTCATAGATGGCAACATATGATTTCTTTTGGCCTCATTATAACTGAACGCAGTTTCTGCTCAATACTGGTCTAACTCAGATAGATCTGCGGGTTGGTCTAGTTGAGCACTCATGTCTACGTAAACCAAAGTGTGAGGCTTCACGCATAGGAGATTTTCTTTTATAGTAAAGGAACAACAAAATGAATAAAGACTTTGTTTAATTCTTTTTATATATTTTTACCTAAAAACTACTATCGTTTGTACTGATTTAATTAGATCTTTCTGCGAAATATCGTAGACTAAGTAAATAAAACCATGCTTACTTTTATCTTCTTTAAACCTTTACCAAAAAGTGGGGAGTGCAAATATGACAGCTTGGCCATGGCCAGTATTATACAATGTATTTCTGTTATTAATTCATCAGGTTTTGGATTTCTCAAAGTGGTGGCCTACCAATTATAAGAAAAAAACATGCCTATCTGATGAAAGTTTTGGGAAGAACGTATCAAAAGGACAGATTACCTAGAACAGATGCCAATCCTTTAATATTTTTCCTATATCGCGTTTTCTTGACCTTGGCCGCTTGTGACTTCCCGTTCGAGTCCCGAGCGGTAGGGTTGAAAAAGTTTGTTGCACCAACTACATAGTTTAACCGGCCGTAAAATGTGATGAATGACGATGTTTTGCCTCACCGGTTTTGTTTTGTATAAAACAATTCTAAAATGACTATGAAAATAGATTGCTTATTTTAGGCTCTATTAAAGCATGTGAATCTGCATCTTTTACACTCTATTAAAGCATGTGAATAAGGTATATGTCGAGATTTAAATGTTTCAAAAACAAATCTGCATCTTTTGCATTAATGACTACTGCGACAATCACTTTTTGTCGTTATTTGTTCAAAATAAAATCAGTGAGATCATTTATTTGAGCTTTTACATTAAAGGTTGTGAAAACGAATGTCAGTTTTAGCCATATAATGTTTTTATTCACCAAAAAAATTTAATATGGGGTAAAATATTAAGTTTCCTATGGGTGTTTCCTTTTTAACTTTTAAGGTCTCTGTTTGCATATTTTATAGTGTTAATAAATAATTTAATTACATAAATAAAGGAAAGCCCCGAACATGGATGTTTGAAGGGTATAGATTTCATTTTTTAAAAATAAGTTTTGGAACGTTTATCTCTACAGATATTTTATCAAACTCACTTACAAATGTTTTTCCTAGTTTAGAAACAAAATAGATGAAGCCTTCGATGGCTGGCGTTAATTTTCTAAAATCATTATTTTCAGAGTCGTATCCTTTGAAATGTGTGAATAAGAATGATTTGTCTAATGTTTCTACTGCATTAGAAGATTGAAGGCAATGGCATTCATGCACTCATGCACTTCTGAACCCTTTTTAACCACACATCTAATTGAAATCATTTTGAAGTGATATATTTTCACGTCGATAATAATCTGGCAGATTAACAGCTGCTTCTAAATTTGGAGTATTTTCGTAACTTTCATCTAAAGTCGGATTAGTATCTCTTAGTTGGGATAGTAGAGCGTCTATGTCGTCCTCACAATTCATATGATGTGAATGCACAAAAGTTTTGGCAAAATAACTAGTCGCCTATATGCTGTTTCAAACTGAATCGGAGTAGGGTTTACACAATTCCCACTTTGTTGTCGAATACTCCCAATAGTTCTCTAAACAGTCTTGAAAATTACTAAAGTAAATAAACGAACAAGACCAGGAAGAAAATTACCAAAAATAATTTAATATTTATTGTCCAGAATATTTAGCAACGCAGAAACATAATTATAGCCACGAACTAGATTAAAGCGGCCGCGGCACGCCGATTTAGCTCGAGTACTCATAGAACATCTGACTATATAAGTAGGCGTCAGCCTCCTTAGGAATCAGGAAAACTTCGTCCCCCGGGTAATTGGTAGCTTTCGCATCTGTTCTAGGTAATCTGTGCCAAAAGAACAAAAACATATATTTACTCCGTCTCACTATATATGTTCTTTCAATATGACCAAAGTAAAATCCGAGTTGATCATTCAACATAGCTACAAGTAAAGCTGGTAATGTATGCTTACCTCTCACCCAGACTTACCCTGATGGTTGTGTTCCTATAAACCCCAGGAAAATAGAGAACAATAAGCAAGCAAGAAATAATATGATTCTACAATATATTTGATTATTTTATAATCGGATTTTTGACTGGCAGACCGTGGAAGAAGCTGATGCAAGAAACCAATGTAAAAAATAATGAGAAATTAATTCAATTATGTATCTTAGGTTCTTCCAAATATTGTAATTCATGTTTTAGTGAAATTTGTATGACTTTTACATACATTTTTCTGTCACGAGTTTTGTATTTTAATTATGGAAACAAAAAAATTAAATTTTTACACTGTGCGAAATCCTGTGCTTTTTTCCTAATATGAAAAACACCCGGTATTTTTTCTCAGATTTTTTCTTTGGGAATATTATGTGAGAACCGTAAGATATTCAATCAAAACTTTTACAGTCTTAGTTTTAATCCTTTTTTTTGTTGCAAATTTCCATTTTCACTATATTAGAACCTTCTTAATTCGACCTTTTTATTTAAAATGTCTCTAACTTGAGGCTTTCCTAATTGACATTTTTCGGCCAAAACACGAAGGGCACAATTATTATTTTTTTAGACGAATCCATCACTGATATTCTTTCGTCACAACTCAAAAGCATTCTCTTTACTGAAGACATTATCGCAACTAAATTTACGAAATGCATAAGACTAATAAATACTAAAGTAGATTTTTACAAAGATGATACGATTGAAAACTTTGTTAGAGATTTTACCTAATCTCTATTAAAAACCGAGCACTAAAGTGCCTACCTACCTAGGTTTGTATTTCCTGAGTCAAATGTTTAATAGTCTTCAGTCTTTATATTTATTGACCATTGTTGGCAGGCAAAATTGCAAGAATTAATAGAAAAATGTAGATAAATTTTGTGTTGTCCATTGTCAATGGAGCTATGTGCTCACATATGGTATGCTCGGTGGCTTGAAAATTGTCCGTTAAGTAGAGGTTTTCATTCTGTATGTGTCCCTTAATAGAATTTTCAATGTATTTTTAATACCCCTTTTATGTAGGTCTAAAGACGTCCCCAGATGCGCACGATACATTGGATCCAATTAATCCTGCACTAAAGAATGTGGAGGAACATTAAATTCGATTTTGTTTATGTTTCGTCATTACTTTTTTTTTATGATTATACCTTTTATTATAAAGAAATGTTTATTAAAACTTATAGTTTTTCTTGAAGTTCAGCAGGTTATTTGTTTTTAAAGTACCGAATGTGGGCCAAAATGACCTAATCCAAATTTTATTTATGAAAAAAATCCAAATTTTTTTACTTGGTATGACTTACTGCACTGCAAAATAACCAATGTCTTTATTAAAAATTCTTCGTATTTGGTGCGTTACATTTAGTGGAAGTTCAATTTTCTCCGTATGTATTACTGTAAACAAATATTTATATGTACCTGATTTCGCAATGATTGAATATTGTTGTGCCTGTGTAAATATAACTACTTACATTTCATGATATGCAAAGTTCGTTAAAATCAATTTTCAATTTTAATCGTATCTTGCTTAACTGAAGATAATTTTCGTAGCATTTACGGAATTAAATAGCCGTTTAGTAGCTGGATAATTTTAATTTGCTGAACTAAATATTACTTTCACGTAATCGCCGATTGCATCTCGCTAATTATCAGGTTATGCAAATTAATTATTATACACGTTGTTATTCATTGGTGCTAACATTGTTGTGCGAAGTTGGTGTGAAGGAGATGAAGTGGCACAGTTTATTAAGGATCTATTCATAAGCCGTTGAAAATATATACTTCGTCACTGAGCGGTACTGAGTTTTGTAAACATTCAAATATTGACTCTGCATGATGGTTTTAAAAATATCAAATTTGACTTAATTCATTATTTAGTGAAAAAGCAATTTCACAGCGAAGGTACCGATAGGTCACCTTCCTAATGTAATTTACAAATTTAGAATCTTATTTAATGTTGCATTCGCATAATGTAAGCTATTAATTTCGTGTTATGCATATGTGTATCGTTCGCTTGAAGTACGGACGTGTTTTTAATTCGCCCTGTGCTTAAAAGGTGTGTTTTTTTTTTTGTTAATACCAGTGAACATTTATAACAGAGTACAACATGGATTTAAATAGTGGTGGAGATAGTAATGTTGACAAAAAAAGGCTAGCAAAACGTTCTATTACGGTAAAAAGAACCTCTTCTCTAGGTTCAATAAATATTAGTCAGGCAGAAATATATAAAATTATTGGAATTGGAAAAAATGTTACTACTGATAAGGAAATAAATAGTGAAATATCCACAGAATTAAAAAATGATAAGCAAGTGGAGAGTCTTAGCAAAGACGACGTTAATTCAACACCAGAAATTATTTTTAAACTTCGAAAATCTGTACTACGAACCCCGCCAAATACAGATGTTACCAAGGTGCAAATGGAGGCAGACTATACTGATAACGCATTCAATGATGGATCGTCAGACGCGGCCCATAACGGTACGCAAAAAAGGTCTCGCTCTGGTTCTAGCCCAGGGTCCCTTGACAGATGCAAATCAAAAACCAAATTCCCAGGACAGCCAAAGTAGTCCATTGAAGGAAAATATTCCCACCAGGACCAGGGTCCCTTTAATGCAATCAACTGAAGAAATTTTAAATGAAGTTCTTAACTCCCTTCAAAATATCCATGATAGCAGCAAGCTGAGTAAAGGTGGAATTCTCTCGGAGCGGCTGTAGCTGACGACAATTGCGTAGTGATTATCGCTCAGCGATAATCCCCATAGGTATGTTTTTCAACCAGCGTTCGCGACATTAAATTTCAAGCGTGTATCGGTAATTTTCCTATTAGTTGTTCGTTCGTTCTGTGTCAGTCAAGTCATTGGAATGAGTTTAAAACGCAACAGTTAATACAAATCCATTTGAAGCCTGACGATAAAACATTTCGAAAATGTTTCAGATTGAATCGACTCAGTTTAAACTAAGGAAAAGTCGTTGGTCGCAGCGACTATATTTGCTCTCGGAGAAGGCAATTTGCAACGCACGTTGCCCCCGACAATTATCGCGTAGGCTGTCGCTTGGAGGAAAGTGTTTCCATAAAAGAACAACAGTATCAGTCTCAGCGCGATCGTCGCAGCGACGCGACGATCGCTGAGCGATCATCGCAGCTATCGCTCGGAGGGAATTCCACCTTTATCAAACCGATCCCAAGTATATTGCTGAGGCAGTATTGGGCAAACTGAAAAAAGAAATCTGGAATTAAGCAAGAAAATAAAGGAGCTCACATATGATGCACAAAACCTATTACCGTTACCAACTACATCGCATGCATCCCAGACTCCTTTAAACAATAGGCCCTCTTTTAGTGATATTCTAAAGGTTAGCATAGCCAGAAATAATCCGGGGAATGCTAAAGGTATCACAGAATGGAAAACTTCGCCGCCACGGGAAAAAAAGCATGAGACAATTATTAAAATAAATGGTCTGACAGATCCCAGGATTGTCATGCAAGAAATTAAAAATAATATAAAGAGTACTGGAATGAGTGGGAATTTTAAAAGAGTTAAACAACTTCAAAGTGGGAGTGTCATAATTGAATGTGAAAATGCCCTTCAGCAACAAACACTTAGCGAGAGTTTAACTCATTCCACAAAAAAGATAGTCGTTAGAAGCATGTCAAGCACCGATCCCATGGTAATTATAACAGGTATACTAAAAGGATATACACCCGAGAATTTTATTAATGAATTTATAAGTGAGAATCAGCTGGCGGATTCTTTTGGCGTGGAGAGGAGCGCAACTTTAAATTTATTACCAGAAGAGAATGCAGAAATAATACGAAGGAAAACTGGATTTCCAAACAACTCCTGAAATATTTAAATGGCTAATTAGAAATAACAACCTCACTTTTGACCTGTGCCCTCCATTTATGCAGGAATATAGAAGTGTGGTTTTGGGTTTTAAATGCTGTTTATTTGGACATGTAGCAAAATAGTGTACAGCTAAAGTATTATGTTGCTACAAATGTGGAGGAGATCATAGTTCCACAGAATGTGACGCAGGCAAATAGGAATGCCCAAATTGCAGGAGGTTTAAGATTGCAGAAAGAGATCACTCAGCTCGTGACTCCAGTTGCCCAATTTACATCCAGAGACTTCGAAGACTACAAGAAAACACAAATTATACAAAGACAGTACCTTTTTTAGCTCCAAAGTGAATACAACTAGTAGCTGGGTTGCTTCAAATCCTGCACCGGAGAAACTGAGGCACAAAGAATACCCCGATAAAGATGAGTTTGCATTGGTACACCAAAACCTGCAATCCATTGGAAACTGTGTGTTGGAAATAGAAACTTTAACAGAGGACACTCAGTGTAGTGTATTATGTGTAACAGAGCATTGGAAGACTCAAGAACAGTTGCAAAACTACAATATTAGTAATTTTAGAATAGCTAGTAGTTTCTGTAGAAAAGAAGAAAACAGACATGGACGAAGTGCTATTTATGTAAGAAAAAATTTTGTTTATAAGAAAAGAAATTACTTAAACAAACTAGGTTTAGAGGACCACATTGAATGTTGTGCTTGTAATATAAAAATATCCAATAGAAATGTAGTAATAGTTGCTGTTTATAGACCACCCAATGGTAACATGCAAGTTTTTTCTGATAGGATGGAAGAGTTGTTAACAACCAATACGGCTACTGGAAGAACAATTTTTATTCTGGGCGACTTCAATGTAAACTTTATGTCAAATGACAAAAAGGCTGCGGATCTAAAATCGTTAATTGGCTCATTTAATGTAAAGTACACTATCACGGACGCCACCAGAATCACCCCCAATACAGCAACATATATAGATAATATGTTTTGCGCAAGCATAAACGCAGATTATGACGTCATTGCTGTCACCGAGTCCTGGCTCCAGCCAGGACTCGGTGACTTTTTCCAGACTAATATATCATATACCGCTCTGATAGAAGAACAGACCGAATGGACGAATCCAGGGGAGGGGGAGTCATACTCGGTCTTCACAATAGGATCAGTTCTGAACTACTGGATATTTCAAATATCAGTAACACCGTGCCAAATATAGACTTCTTAGGTTGTATGCTTACTTTAAATTATTTTGAATTTTACGTGTTTATTATATACATCCCTCCCTCTGCCACCAGCGCCGGCGCCGAAACTTTTTTTTACCTCCTTTCGTCACTAAACATAATGCTTTCTAAAAACTTAATTTTTCTGGGCGATTTCAACATTCCCTCCTTTTCATTCACTGTTCCTTTTGGGCCCAGGCACAAAGATTTACTAAATCTCAGCGAGACAGTACAATACTGTCCGAAATTTAAACAATCGTTTCCTTGACCTTGTTTTCGCCAACTTTGCGGTTAATGTAGCTCATAATGATGTGCCTCTGGTCGAGGAAGATCCACATCATCCTGCTCTGTCTCTTGATTTTCAAGCGGTACTTCCTCATGTCGTCAACTTTCCTGTGAACAACGCTCAACCACCCCGCTTCAACTTTCGTAAAGCTGATTATCCCAGGTTGTATGCATCGTTATTACACACTGACTGGTCTCACGTTCTTGAATCTCCTGATGTTGTCAGCGCATGTCAGTCTTTCTATGAGATTCTTAATAATAGCTTTGCTGCCTGTACACCTCTTAAGCAACCCAGAAGAAGGCGTTTTCCGTCTTGGTTTTCAAGAGAATTGATTGACAACATCTTCAGAAAAAAAAGACTGCGTCGTCAGCTTCGGACGCGCCACTCTGCCTTCTACCAGACAAAGTATAGTTCTTTGCGTAGGCTAATTAAATCACTAACTCAGAGGGACTATAAGGACTTCATTGGGACTGCTGAGCGAAATATAAACAACAACCCCTCCAATTGTTGGTCTTTCGTTCAAAGTAAAAAGGCTCAGTCTCGCATCCCAACCACTGCGAACTACGCCTCATAATATCGTGTCTGCCTTTGCTGACTTTTTTCGAAGTGTCTATGGGCGACCCGAGCACGTGGATTTGTGCGCTCAGACGGAACACTGTGAGCTCATTGACATTCGCACAGTCACTTTCGAGGAAGTAGAGTCGGCTTGCAAAATGCTGAAAAATAAATCAACATATGGGCCGGACGGAATTCCCAGCTTTCCTAGTCATGAGTGCTCCTATTTGTCATATTTTCAACTTGATCTTAGGCACTGGTGTGTTTCGGGTGGTTTGGAAGATTGCCAGAGTTTGCCCTATTCTCATATTATGCAACTTCTCCAAGGCACTAGAGATTGTCTTACAGAAATACCTATTCTTCAAAATATGTAACAGATTGTCAGTTCATCGACACGGCTTTTTTTCCAGAAGATGATGTATGACTAATCTCTGCTCTTTCTCCTCTAATGTCTGCGACGCCCTTAACCGCAGAAGTCAAGTGGATGTCATTTACACAGATTTTTGCAAAGCCTTTGACCAAATTGATCATCACATTTTACTACGGAAGGCATCTGACCAGTTCGGTTTCTCCAACAAACTTATCTTAGTATTGGAATCTTATCTCTTCATCGGAACCTTTTGTACCGACGTCAGGTGTCCCCCAGGGGTCCAACCTGGGGCCACTGTTGTTCAACATATTTATCAACGATCTGGTCTCTCTGATAGACTGCAGCTCTCTCGCCTATGCTGACGATCTGAAAATTTTCCACCGCATCGATGCATTCGAGGACCACGTGTCTCTTCAAGCCAGTATTACTACGGTCAGTAGGTGGTGTGTGGCTAACAGAGTTCGCTTAAACATCTCCAAGTGCAATGTTGTTTCCTACTCTCGATCTAAAAATGCAAGTCTTTTTAATTACACCATAAATGATTCCACCTTGACTAGGCGCACTACGGTGAGGGATCTAGGTGTTGTTTTCGATGAGAAATTCTGTTTCACCAGTCATATCGATCAGATGGTGGCTAAGGCTTCTAGAGCTTTGGGTTTTATACTGAGAACTTGCAAACACTTTTCAAACGTATCCACCCTTAAGCCCTTGTATTACTCCTTCGTGAGATCAAAGTTGGACTACGGTTCCATTGTTTGGTTCCCTATATACAACTGCCACGCTTACTCGGTCCAGTCAGTTCAGAGGCGAATCCTAAAATACTTAATGTTCAGGGAAGATGGCTCTTATCCTCAGCGAGGTCTGAACCATGATCTTGTCCTGTCGAGGTCTGCAGAGTTGCCTTTGGCGGTTCGTCGCGACTCTCAGTCACTCTCATTTCTCCATAAGCTTCTTTCCTCTAAAATCGACTGTCCGTTTCTGTTGGAGCGCCTATCTTTTCACGTACCCCGCAGTGGTGCCAGACATCAACCTACTTTTTCGCTTGAATTTGCGAGGTCAAATATCATATCCCAAAGTCCCATTTACAAAATGTGCAACAATTTTAATCGCATTTCCGCTTTTTGCGGCATAAACTTCGACAGCTTACCAACTGTTTTGAGGTACCTGCGAGAGGCGTCTGGTTACTCCCTTTAGTTTATTAGTATTATGTATACCAATATTATATATATTTCTTTTTTTATATTTAAATATATACATCTATTAACGTTGTGATTTGCTGTTATTATTATCGTAACTTATTATGTGCTTGTATGATTAGTTAGCATTTGTAGGATTTTACTTCTTATTGTCATATACATACTTATTTGAATTTCCTGTAATTGGGCCTTTTGGCCTGTTGGGAATATATGCCTATTTATTTATTTATTTATTTATTTATAATATTCTAACAAATTGTGATCAGCAATATGTTACTATGGTCTTACACACGCATATCTCGGATCATACTTCCCAAAAAATTACAGTTTTTATTGATAGGATCACCCCACTGTTTGTTGAAAAAAGATCTTTCAGTGAGGCAAATAAAAAAGAATTTCTTAAAAAATTAATAATAAATAATTGGGCGACGGTATATGCTCACGAACCAAGTTCTGTAAATGAGCAGTGGGAGGATTTTATTAGTATGGTCCTAATACACTTTTATGAATCTTTCCCAATTAAGAAACGAAAATTATAACAAAAGTAAATATAAACAGCATGTCTCTGAGGTACGTGAGTGTAAGACACAATTAGATAAGTTGTACATGCTAAAAAATGTAAAAAGTGATTATAAGAACCTGTATATTGAAAAAAAAAGAGAGTATGATAGAATATTGTTGGAATGCACTAAATTGATCTTGTCAAAAATATTAAAAATAAAAAATAGTAGTGGACATGATGAGATTTAAAATACATTGTTAAACTATATCATAGAAGATATTATGAGACCTTTGGTATTTATTATAAACAACTCCCTAAAGTGTGGCATTTTCCGGACCAATTAAAAACCGTCTTAATTGTTCATGTGTTTAAGAAGGGTGATGAATCAAAAATTGAAAACTATAGGCCAATTAGTTTACTGTCTTCTTTTTCAAAGTTATTTGAACGAATAATGTGTAATCGCATCATGGACCATGTGTACGACAATAGTTTAATTGGTGCGAACCAACATGGCTACCTGAAGGGTAGGTCAACACAAACGACAATCTTTCAGTTTTCATACTACATTATAAAATATTTGGACAGTGATGTTTTGCCTTTGGGGCTTTTTCTCGACTTGTCTAAGGCCTTTAAATTTTGATATACTAATAAAAAAACTAGAACTGTATGGAATCCGGAGAGTGTCATTAAATTGGGTATTATCTTATCATTCATCTAGAAAACAGCAAGTAATTGTAGGAAAGGGGAATAAAAGTGCTGCATCTGAAGTGGCTGAAATAACACTAGGTGTACCACAGGGAAGTGTAATAGGATCTATTCTATTTCTTATCTATACTAATGATATTAGCGACCTATGCAGTGAGAACTGCAAAATTACTAACTATGCAGATGACACACATATCTTAGTTACAGCTACCTCTACACCAACTATGATTGAGTCTGTCAAAGAGGCATTGAAAAGGGCCTATGAGTGGTTTGCAAAAAATAACCTGGTATTGAATAGCGATAAAACAAATATGATTTTATTTAAAACAAATCGTTCAAAAGTTGACCAACCGCAATATCTAAACATTAAGGAGGTGGATTTAAAATTTTCAAATTGTATTAAGTTTCTAGGAATTATGATAGATGACCAACTCTGTTATGATAAACACATTGATTACCTATTGGCCAAGATCAACAAAAGTTGTTATTTTCTAAGAATATTGGCTAAGTATATTGATTACTACACTAATAAAAGTGTGTACTTTTCTAATGTTGAATCACATATTAGGTATGGAATCATCTTGTATGGGAATTGCCGAGATATAGATAGAATTTTTATAATTCAAAAGAAAGCGTTAAGAATTGTTTTGCCTTTGCGAAAATCATGTAGAGGAAGATTTAGAGAAAATAATATCTTGACTGTAGCTGCAATTTACATACAAGAGTGTATAACATTCCTCTTTACGGATAGATTTCTCTTTGTTAGCTGTGAATCACAAACTACCTACACCACGCAAACTAGAAATTTAATTTATCCACAGCACCGACTGAAAATGTTTGAAAATGGGGCAATTTTTTCATGTATATAATTATACAGTGTGTCCAAAAAAGTATGCAACATATGGGAAACTTCTTTATTATTGGATTCTCAGAAAATTTTATTCTTCATAAAAGTTGGTGCTTGCCCTAAAACAGTAAACGAGTATTTCAAATTTTACGTAGTGTTTTTAGTGCGGACGCAAATGTCATTTTTCCGAAATGGCGTCAAGAGTAAAGTACCTTAATTTATAGAGATACAGCAAAATCTTATAAGGAAAAGTTGTTCCAAATTAAAAAAGTAATCTAAATATGAAATTTGAGTTAAGTACATCAATTTTTAATTTCCCTTTTTTTCTCGATTTTTTTCTCAAACGTTACGCCATCGGTGAATGCTCTGTTTTTTGGTATTAGTATACTTGCCAAGCAACTTCAAAATTTATTTAAAGTAGACATTAGTTACATAGTTGCATAATGTTTCAGATTTTACAGAGATAAAAGCCAGTTTAGGTATCAGTGTGTTGCAAACACATTTAAACAATTTTGGTCCAAAATAATTGCCCACAATAATTATTACAAAATACAATTGGAATGACTGACTCAATAATAATTAATTTCATATGTCAGAACGAAGTAAAATTATTGATTCGAAATGCATGGCCTACTCTTCAAGACCAAATATTTTATATGGTTTTTTAGGATACTTGGGCATATTTTACTCATCGGGTGCAAAAAATAAATAAATTATTAGTTGTTTTACATGAAATGAAAAGAGTTGGGTCTATTCATGATTTTGAGTGGAAAAAATTTTGAATCCAAAGTGTTTAAATGAGTTTGCAACACACTGATACCTAAATTGGCTATTATCTTTGGAAAAACTGCAACATTATGCAACTATGTAACTAATGTTTATCTTAAATAAATTTTGAAGTTACTTGGCAAGTATACTAATAACAAAAGGATGAAATATTCTCCAGTGGCGTAACGTTTAAGAAAAAATCGAAAAAAAAAAGAAAAATTAAAAGTTGATATACTTATCTCAAATTTCATATTTAGATTACTTTTTTAATTTGGAAGAACTTTTCCTTTTAAGATTTTGCTGTATCTTTATAAATTAAGGTACTTTACTCTTGACGCGATTTCGGAAAAATGACACTTGCGCCCGCACTAAGAGCAGTATGGAAAATTTGAAATGCTCATTTACTGTTTTAGGGCAAGCACCAACTTTTATCAAAAATAAAATTTTCTGAGAAACCAATAACAAAAAAGTTTCCTATATGTTGCATACTTTTTTGGACACACTGTATAATAGTATACCCGATGATATAAAATTTATTAATTGCTTAAGACTTCATAAGAAATCATTGTTCAAATTCTTATCAAACATTGAGCCATACAGCCTTAATGAATATTATAATTATGACATAATTATTATGTGGGTATCTGGTAGGAAGAATGACCATGGATCTCTCTTTCTTTTGTGACACTATTTCATTTTATGTAACATAATATTGAAATAAAGATTATTTATTATTATTATTATTATTATTATTATTATTATTATTATTATTATT
>MU183159.1:103556-156593 GCA_016904865.1 Pissodes strobi
TTATTATTATTATTATTATTATTATTATTATTATTATTATTATTATTTAGTTCTAGTATTTTGACTGAATTTGTATTTTGTAAATAAATAAGTAACCTAAACCTATGATAATAATTTATACTAAACCTAGACTTAAAACCTAGGAAGCAGTAATGTCTAAAAGGGATGTGCTTAATCAGTCACTACCTCACGAATATCACAAACGCTATAATCAAAAAGTACCAATTTTATTACTCTATCTGTTCGCTGGCCCGATGATACTCAAACTATCCAATACAATTTACTATAATCTCACCGAATCAATTTAGAATTGATTTCTGCAACATAAGAGGCCTAAATACAAACATAAATTCGGTACACCAACATCTACAAGCAAATAGACCAAACATACTAGCCCTTACAGAAACACAAGTATGTTCTACAATAACAACAGTAAACTACTCCTATCCTGGTTACGACTTACACACCCGATTTAGACATAAGTTCGGAATAAGCCTTTTTGTCCAACGCGATCTTTCATGTCACCACGAGGAAACTCTCGAACCGAACAACCTTGACGTCATGTGGCACAAATGCACCGTCAAGGGAGAAACTAAGTTTATATGTTGTCTCTATCGCCCTCCGAGCGATAGAGCCTACCAAAGCTTTTTTACAACACTAGCTACCACTTTTGACTTAATACAGGTCGATCACCCCAATTCAGAAATAATCGTTCTGGCACTAACGACCCGACAGTCAGCTGTGAAGAGATTACGCAGGTAATCTCCTCAGTTACCGTCAAAAGGACAACCCTGGTTCGACAGAAGATGCGAAAGAGCTGTAGATAGGAAACAGTAAGCCTACAAGTACTGGCAGCAAAATCAGATCGCTGAGAATCGCAATTATTTTGTCGAAGCGACAAACGAATGCAAACGTGTGATCGACGAAACTAAGGACATCAAGGGATCAGGAATAAACTTTTGCAATGCCCTAGTGGCTCCAGGAATTTCTAGTCGGTAGCAAAGGCAGTAAGCAATAACTTTACAAAAACGTCTCTCCCACTTTTGACAGACGAATGTGGCATCAGGGGGACTATAGCCAAGGAACAAGCAAACACGCTCGCTAAAATGTTTTCATCGCACTCTACCTTAGACGTCCCCTGATACAAGGCTCTCCCCACCATATCGAACATCAACACTACCATGGCAGTAGTCAAGTTCCATCACTGTGAAGGACCGGACGGAATACCTGCCATCGAGTTAAGGAAATGCGCCAACGAACTAACACCCGTTTTTTCCAGGCTTCTTTGTCTGTCTTGCGGAAAAGAGATTTACCCATCTTCTTGGAAAGACTCTCGAGTGCAACCTGTTCCAAAAAAGGCAAGAAAACCACACCCTCAAACTATCGCCCAATTGCTTTCCTTCCAATAATCTCCAAAGTCATGGAACGGGTAGTCAATCAGCAACTACTCAAGTACCTCGAGAACAACAGAATAATCGGTGATAATCAATACGGCTTTCGCAAAGAGAGATCTACAGGAAATATATTGGCCTGTGTCGCTCATATATGGAGTGGGGCAATTGAGAACTACGGAGAGTCTCGAGCGATTGCGGTGGATATTTCGAAAGCATTCGACAGAGTTTGACATGACGGACTGCTCAACAAACTGCTGGCCAGTCTTTTTCTGCAGCTGGCTTGCCAGTTTCCTTAAGAACCGATCTCTGCACGCTGCGGAAGATGGACACTTCTCAGACACATTGCATTCGTTTCTCGCTTCGACAAAATAATTGCGATTTTCAGCGGTCTGATTTTACTGCCAGTACTTGTAGGCTTGCTGTTTCCTACCTACAGCTCTTTCGCATCTTCTGTCGAACCAGGGCTTTCCTTTTGATGGTAACTTGATGGAATTTCGGATGTATGCTTTCATTCCTGAGGAGATTACTTGCCTGATCTCTTCGCAGCAAACTGACGGCTCGTCAGTGCCAAAGCAGACGTCGAGCCAAGGAAAATCTAGGTAGTACTCCGTTAGATCGTCCCAGTTTGCAGAATTGCAATGCCAGATTTTACTTGGCAATGGTGGATTCTTCTGTATGAGTGTCAATTCACAAACCGTTTTAATAAGTTTGTGGTCGGAAGTACCGAATTGGGGATCAACTGTAATTGTGTACTGGTCAGGATTGGTGGTTAAAAAAAGATTCAGGAGGGTGGCGAATTCGCCCCTCTCTGCGATTCGAGTTGGTTCGTCTACAAGTTGAGTAAGCCCGCAGCTGATGGTAAATGCTTCAACTTATCTACCTTCTTTGTCGGTCTTGTTGTAATGTTTAAGCCAGTTGGTGTTGTGGGCATTGAAGTCTCCCAGCACGATTATTTCTGAACTGGTGTGATCGATCTTTATTGAGTCAAAAGTGGTAGCTAGTTGTTGAAAAAAGCTTTGGTAGGCTATATCGCACGGAGGGCGATAGAGACAGCTTATAAACTGGGTTAATCCCGTGGCGGTGAACTTTAACCACATGACGTCAGGGTTGTTCGGTTCGAATGTTTCCTCGCAGTGGCATCTTCCAATTTTATGTCTAAATCGGGTATGTAAGTCGTAACCAGGATAGGGGTAGTTTACGGTTGTTGTTGTAGAACATACTTGTGTTTCTGTAAGGGCTAGTATGTGTGGTCTATTTGCTTGTAGATGTTGTTGTACCGAATTAATGTTTGTAGTTAGGCCCCTTATGTTGCAGAAATCTATTCTAAATTGGTTCGGTATCTTTACTCTCAGTGAAATGAGGAATGAAGGACTCCGGGCCACCCAGCGCCCGTCGACAATGGCCGCAAAAAGGACATTTTTAGCTAAAAATAGATGAAAAAAACATTAGCCCTCAACTAATTATAACCTTTGTGGATTGTTGGGTGGTTGTTATATCTTGTACCCAACTAGACCTAGATATTTTGTTGACGATGATATTAACTTTAGGTATAATATGCACCATCAGAGCCGTTGTAATTATTTATTAACAAACAAGTACCACTTCAATTTCAATAAGTAAATGTTTCTATTACGCTTCGCTTCTCACTAAATTATAATATAATTAATAGATATTCCAAATATAAACGAAGTTCTCTCTTAAAGAAATCCTTTTACTACTGTTTTAATAGGTATACTAATCTGTTGTGTTTATAGTCTAGTTAATGTTTTTAAATGTAAAAATACAGTTTTAATGTTTATTTCAGTAACGGTTCTAAAATAATTAGACATGTGACTGTTACCGAGACATTCCTTATGATATTTCCTGGTTTGCCTGCTACTAATTTCATTTGTACTGCAATATGTCGAGTGATGTGGATAAGTAGTACTTGCAAATTGCATTTATTTAATGTTATATTTTTAAATATTTAGCTTTATCGCTTTGAAGGTAGTAGACGTTAAAATATAACGAATGAGCCCAGAATGTCGCAGTAAAATGTTGCTCGTTTAAGAGATACAGAGTGATAAAGGTGAAAATTTATTTTGGAAAATACACTATAATTTGAAAACTGTTTAGGGAATCGGGATCAAAATTGGTACACTGATATCTTTGATGGAGAGAAAAATTAATATTGGAACTATTTTCAAACTTGTCTCAGAGGGCGCTAGTTACGAATACATGGTTCAATAAAATCTTCCTGTTTTTTTTATCAAAAATATTTCGACTCCTTTGAATACAAATTTTTAAAAATAACTTCATAACTAGTCTAAAACTAACACAGATTTGAGAAGACTTACATAGTTGGTTTGACTCTGACACTTTGTCCAATAGAATTGAACTAGAAATTATAATTTATACGTCATCTATTTTCGGGTTTTTGATATCTAAATTTGGGTTTAGTTGCAAGTATTCGGCTTTATATAAACCCAAGTTGTTTCATGAAATTAAGCCAATATTCGTCAAATATTTTTTGTCTGTAATCTTTTTGGTGGAACATTTTAAGCGACATTTTTCACCACAAGTTTTCAGCATCTTTTTTCTTATTTTTCCGAATTATTTCACAACTTTGCCATGTGTTTCTTAAGTGTTTCGTTTTTTTTGGCCATTCGTCTCGGACGCCCTTTCGATACTTAGTTTTTCTCTGTTTCAGAAATGTATTTTTCTGAACGACAGTTTTGTACAGTTACGTTTTGTAGTATGATTACTTCAGATTCAGAGGGACATTCTTCAAAATTAAGGATCTACATCTGAGCCACCAGAACCAAAAGGCTCTTTCTGGTATCTGCAGTAAGGTGCCTTCGGGTTATATCGCCCAGTCTGAAATAACGCCCATTTTCAAATTACCCGCTGAATCCATATATGACTTTAAAGGATAATTTCAATACTAGAAAAGTTGAAAGGCGACTGGGTGGAAAATTTGTTTTATCACTTCAACAAGAGCAATATGGAGGTGCCACTTACACCGAAGTCGGTAAGAAGAACTTTTTTCAGCTATTGCCAGAAAAATGGAATCGCTACCATATTTAACCATGAAACCAAGCCTTGAAATTGAAATGGTGAGTTATAGCTGGCACAAATCGTTTATGCGACGCCATTCCGAACTGTCAAGAAGAACTGCTTAATCAACGAATTGGGCACGAGCGCAAAAGTTAATTCCATTTATTGTCAAACACTATTTTACGAAGCTTACCAGGATTATGGATGAATTTGATTTGAAGCATTCGCCACACAAAATCTTTAATTTAGACGAAAAGGGCTGCCGGTTAACCGTTCACCATTCACAATCTATCTTGGCTGCAAAGGGAACAAAACGTGTTCCACTTATATCAAATGAACACGCAGAAAATGTTACGGTCGTTGCTTGTATTAGCGTTTCAGGACAGACAATACCTCCGATGATCACTTTCAAAGGTGTAAGAAAAAGAGACATTCGGGGACAATTTGCCACCAGAAATGGCTGCAAAAAAGAGTTTGTTCAAATGGATTGATCATTTTGCAAAATTTAAACCAGCTGGACATGTTTTGTTAATTTTGGATGGTGCTTCTTGTCATATGAATATGACTGTGGCAGATTTGGCAGATACTCATGGTACGGCTATTTTATGCTTACTTTATTACTATTACTTACTGGATAAAGCTATATTCAGATCTTTTGAGCACTATTGGGATAGCAAAATCCTTCCGCATATAGAAGATTTACAAAAATCCATTTTGGAAAAGTTTTTCAGCCAGATTGTCAGCAAGTCTTAACCATGACTAATATTTAGAGTGGTTTCAAGTCCACTGGCATATACCCAGTGGACCCAACAATTATTCCAGAAAATGCATATTTACCATCTTTATTTACAAATAGAGAGATACTGTGGTCTGATGATGGTGAAATGCCATTATCTAATTTTAAATGTAAACGAAAAGAAGTTCAGGAGCCTTCTTTAATAGCTTCCCAACCGGGTTGCTCCAAATGGGACGAGCCAGTTCTGCATCAAGTTGATTTGCAACATGGTCGACAGATTAGTTCCTCGAGGTATAACGCGCCTTCTGATCAACAAAATGATAGCCAAAAGGAATGTTCCAATAAGGAAATAAACATTTTGAACGTTACGATTATTAAGTCAAAGAAACCTGTTAAGGAAAAATATCATCCAAAGCAGCCTGTGAAAGAATATTATTCTAATGATCTTTCCACCTTTTCTCACTTGCTTCCAATACTTGATTTTAAGTCAAAGAAGCAGGACAAGTCAAGGAATAAGACCAGACATAGCACAGATCCTTAAAAGATACGTTTTTGCTTCTTCCAACCCAGCTGAAAGCCTAAAAACTACTTGTTCCAAACTGGCATTAATTCGGAATGGAAAAAAATAAGAGAACTGGTTTTATTCGGTGTGTAATGAAGATTTTGAAAGTTACATGATGCAGGATTGGGTGCACGAGGATTGTGTTGTACTCACAATAGCTGTTTTAGAAGATTCTGAATGCCCACAGTGTGGCCGTAGTGACTTAGTTGTTGATCATGGGCGATATTTTGGACCACGTGGGCGATAATTCAGTGGCGGCTTAAACATTCGTTCATTTCTCACTTTTTTTTTAAGTGTAACTTTTTCTGATAAAAGTTGATTTCCTTATATTTTTGTAATGCTGGATATGGAGAAATTATTTTTTTTGAGCATATTGGTTAGGTGGTCGGTATTACCCGAAGACACCTTAGTATTATTTTCCGTATTATTTAATCTATTGATTTCGGAAGTTATAAGAATATCTACATCTTCATTCGTCTCCAGATCATAGCCTTGACTCTTATTTAATTCGCAAATACTGGAAGTTTGACCGCCGAAATCTTTATTCGTTGATCGGCTTGAAGATGTTATCTGTATTGCTGTCTGCGTATGATTTTGTGAAAATAGTGAATCTTGTCTAACTTGTCTTACTAACGTTAAAGTAATTTTAGTGATGTTTTACATGTGACAAATGAACTCTTTTGCAATGTTTATTATTGTTCTGAATCACGTTGCGTCAAATTTGCTAGGTCTATAAATATTTTCCGGTGTTTTTCAGAATCTTGCAAGAGCGGTAACGTCCATCTGGCCAGGCACTGACGAAGCTTTCGTGTTTGTAAATAACAGCCAGTCTTCTTTTTTCCATGGCATTTTCAGAATCGGGAAGATAAGGGCGATAATTTTTGTTTTTGCAATTTTAGATGCCGCTAGATTAATTTGTCAATTTCGTAAAACAGCCAGATCTTTTTCATAAAATTCATAATCTACTTAAGTAAATGTAAAATATTTATAACAAAAAAAATGAATCGGCACATTTGTTTTTTATCTATGGAACTAAGCGGAAAATGTTTGCCAGACTCAAAATTGTTGATTAATATCACTAATAATAGAACAAAGTCATTGATACACCCAACTGGGAAAATAATACCAGAATCACTGCCTCCTGAACTATAAACATTTATTGCTACTAATTTCTCATATATTTTTGTAGCTAAATTACTAGCGTGATAAATATGCGTATCGAATGTTTGAATATTACAGACATTTCCGTTTAAAACTTCTGCAACTTTCTTAGTCGAATTGCGAAACTGTCTATAACTTTTGTAGTCTTTATTAAATAAATACTACAGAAACGACCTAAATATTTATAATTGTCAGTATTCTGAATACAAATTGCGTGATAAACCGTGGATAACATAACTATAAGCTGCCTCACTCACTGTCGGAATTTTGATACATTGAGATCACAAGCGTGCCGCAGATACCTGCATATTCTGTAAACTTTGTACTTCGTACCGTTAAATACCGTGAACAACTGTGTATGTGTATGTGTATGCATCGGCGGTGGCTGGCACCTCGAGCGGGTCGAGAAGGTGGGGTCTAGCCGGTTTTGCGTGCTTCGAGAATGCGGGAACATAAGTTTCCGCATGAAGTATATTTAGTAAACTTTGCCATAATCTATTTTAGAACTGGCCACTAACTACCCTAATCTCACATTCAGTTTTTAATATATAATCAAAACATATCTATTTAATCCAACGCAGTGGTGCGTCATTATAACCACTGATAATGCTGGATATACAGATTCTTGCCTATCGGAGCCCTTAGAGTGTTGCCCAGTCTTAAGATGAAGGCACTCGACCATCCTAATGACACCATCGTCCTCGATCGTGCATTCTTAAAGTGTATTCTTCTGCGGCGTACATCAAACATGTCAAAACGAGAGTATTTGAATCTGTTGATGTACGTCAGATACACCACTTCTTAAATTAAATATGTGTACTTCAGATATGCTGCACTTTAAACCTGAATATGTGTACACCAGATACGCTGCACTTTAAACCTGAATATGTGCACGTCAAATACGCCACAAATAATCCTAAATATTTGTACGTCAGATCCGCCACAAGTAAATCTAGATATGTGTACATCAGATACATCAGAATTAATCCAAAATATGTGTACATCAGATACGCCACAATTAAATCTAAGTATGTATACGTCAGAAACTTCACAAATAATCCTAAATATGTGTACGTCAGATACGCCACAATTAATCCTAAATATGTGTACGTCAGATACGTCACAATTAATCCTAAATATGTGTACGTCAGATACGCCCCAATTAAATCTAAATATAATATGTACGTCAGATACGTCACAATTAAACTTAAATATAAGTCACTCTCGCTCTCTTTCTTTTTTATGGAATCGGTAAAGAAGTATTCGCTTCTATCACGTGCACTGTGCCACACGCGACCCTTAAATAGGCCACTAACAAAATGGTATCTTTAATACCCGATGCTTTACTGCTAATGTAATATTATTGTCATTTATCGCGCCAATTATTAATGACACTTTACCACTGTCTGAGAAGTGTACTCGAAGTTTATTGATTTTGGCTAAATGATCAAAATGAAATTGATATAACGAACATCCCACTATTGGCTTATAATTTGCAATATCCATGAATAAATTATACGTATTCCTAGTGCCTCAAAATGTTTCTAACAAACTTCCGTTTATCACAAGAAAATTTAAACCATCCAGGTTCATTCTCTATGCCAAATTATATGCCAAGTTTGTGATGTTCCCCTTAATTTTGACAAGTCCTGATGTATTGTAAATTTATCATTCCAATTATAAGTATTTGCGTTATGTTCAATGACCTCAATCCACTGATATATTTGATAATTCACTGGATCGAACTCAGTTATAAAGCTTACAGTCAGCAGTCTCAATGTTTCCAGGAGAATTGTTATAGTTTGTGTCAGGTAAAGAATAGGTACTCACCGATGGCGATGGCCGGAGGCGTATAAGTTTTTTTTTCGCTCTTATTTTTAGATCTACTTTTTACCTTACGAATTTCACGATATTTGGTTCTAGACTTCCGAGTTTTTTTTATCAAATACTCACTAAAGGAAGACGATGAATATGAACTGCTACTAGAACTCTCGTTCCCGCCAGATGTACTGGAATCACCTCGCTGTCGATATGTTTTCCGCCTTTTGATATTTTGCTTAGGTTTCTTCTCCATGCCTGTCAGCATGCTAAAGCTATGCATTATAAAAGATTTCATCTGCATCAAAAAAAAGTATTGGGCTGTATGCTGTATGAGAGGGAGTATCTTTTGCAAACATTTCCAAACTTGTGTATGCTATTTTTTGGAAATGATTTACACAAATTGCATAAACTATATTTTGTCCAAGCTGAAACTTTCTGGGATCTTTTGTCAGCAATTTTTCAATCCTTTGGTTTTTATAAAGTGTTACTATTAAACCCTTCTTGTTTAAAATTATGTTACATATTATGACACACGATATCTGTCGAAAAAATAAGCAATTTTGATGAAATTTTGACGGTTTTCGAAAAACCTGGGGAAGTTGCTACTAGCAAACCCCTCTAAAGGCTTTTCGGTTACGAAAATGTCAGGAAATTGGACTTTTCAAGGAAAATGTAAAGACATCAATTCCTAGGTAAAGAAAAAGATGGCTTTTATATAGGGTGAGTTAGTTGAATTTAGGATTTTCGCCATTTCGAGTTTGGACATGACGCGTCACCAGTTAATATTTTATTATTAGAAAATCAAATAATCTGGAGCAACCAAACTTTAGTACATTAAAGAGCAGGACATATAAAAAAAAATCGATCCGCTTGAAAATGCCGAATGGTTAATTTTTTGATTGATTCTTGGCTTTGTGGCAGCTCATTTAATCAGCGTTTATATTGCTGGCCATGCTTATTTCTAGGCAAATCAAAAAAAGTTTTGAAAGTATATTAACTTAGGTTCCTTCTTCATGCCTGTCAACATGCTGCTGACCGCAAAATAGTCAAAACAATGCATTATAAAAGATCTTATCTGCATCAGACACAAGTAATGTATTTTCTATGGACAGAAGTATTGAACTGTATGGCGGCATGTATCTTTTGCAACCATTTCCAAACTTGTGCATACTATTTTTTGGAAATGATTTACGAAAATTGCATAAAATATATTCAATCCTTTGTTTTTTATATAGTGTAATATAATACTATTAAACCCTTCCCGTTTAAAATTATGTTAGATATAAATTATGTAAATTAAGAAACTGTACCAACATAGGTATACTTAGATATCTAATAAATACAGGTGAAAACATTAAGAAAAATCTCAAAAGTGGCGTAATTTGCATAATTATTTCATGCATTATATGTAAGCCATTATTTCATATTTTATTATGTGGCTATTAGCAATACTTTGGTATTTGGTCTCGTTTAATCTTAGAAAGTAGTTTGCCATTGTTAAAAATAACAATGGCATTTAAAATGTGGTTTCTACAAATACATATTCTACGCTAACATCAGACAGACCAAAAAATCTTTACCGGACTTATTTTAGTTATTTTTAGCAATTTGTTCTCACTAATTATTAAATAATATTTTTTTGTGTGGGCTTACGAGTATCATTGAACATTTCGGCAAACGATTAATAGCTCGTCTGAAAAAAACATTACTTTCACTTCTTATATGGCAACATTTGTCTATTTTGGTACATTCTCCACAACCGGTTCAGTCGATATTCATTGATTAGGTATGATTTTCAACACATTATAAGTGACATAACCATCCTATATTACTTGGTGACATTCGATATGAGCGTTATTAAAACACATGTGAGTGATAGATATTAATGGTGTTATAAGCAGTATTTTTGAGAAAAAAAAGCCTCATGTCACGCGCGCTCGCAATTCACAGGAATGTGCCCTTGACTTTATTATAACATAATATATTATATAAACGTTTATTTTGATGTTCGCGGTATATTGAAGGGTAAAAGTAGTGTGCAGAGTACGTTGTCATACAATATTGAAGTGAAAACTTCTTTTGAAACGTTCACCACACTTTTTCTTGGGTAGTAAATAAGACTGAGCCGTCTACTCAAATGCCTGTGACGCTGAAAGCTGTCTACATTCGGCTATTAAATGCCCATTCGGGTAAAGCCGGCATCCACTTCAACCAAGGGAAAGAGAGAAATAGTTGTTCTTATTTTTCTCGAAAATAGCTGCGAGTAGAAATTTGAGATTTGAGATTGATACGAGCTGAACATATCAAAAGAACCGCATCGATCGGATTGAATATGCCGAATGGTTAATTTTTTTATTGATTCTTGGCTTTGTGGCAGCTCTTTTAATCAACGTTTATATTGCTGGCCATGCTTGTTTCTATATATAGGAAAATCAAAAAAAGTCTTGACTTTTGATGGTATATTAACTTCAGCTTGGGGAGCCGCCGATGGTAAATTGTTTTTAAACATCAGATTTTTCGTTTTCGAGTTATTACGGCAAATCTGCGATTTTTCAAAATTTCTAATTGATACATGATATTTGTCGAAAAATACAATTTTGATGAAATCTTCTAGACGCGCGTACCTTTTCACGGTTTTTGAAAAAACTGGAAATTTCACTTTTCAATGAAAATCTAAAAACACCGATTTTAAGGTCAAAAAAATCAAGGTTTGTATTTTTTTCTCAAAAAATGCCGATTTTTTTTACCAAAATCATGTATTACAAGATACCTTCGAAATGATGATGCCCTTTATATAGGGTAAGTTAGTTGAAGTTATGCACTGAAAAAAAATTATTTGATCCAAATAAAAATGGAGTTCATTCAAGCAAATATTTGTTTGATAATGGCCAAACAAATATTTGTTTGAATAAAAAATATTATTTATTTGATTTATTTTTAAGATTTTCTTTGTTCAAAACAACTATTTATTGCGAACAAACAATATGATTTTATAATCGTTGTTCACATCAAACAAATATAACTTTAAAACAAATAAAATTATTTTAATTCAAATGTGAGAAATTATTTCGTACAAATACCCAAAACATTGGTTTAAATACCCGGCCTAATTAAATTAAAACACAAAGCTTTTGGAACAAATATAACATATATATGTTCTAAAACTTTTGTGTTTTGATTGAAATCTGAGGTATTTTTGTTCCAAAATCTTTGTGTTTTACTTTAAATAGGTCCGTTATTTAAGCCAATGTTTTGGGCATTTGTACAAAATAATTTCTCTTATTTGAATCAAATAATTTTTATTTGCTCAAGCCTGTTCAATGTTTACTGTTTGTGTTGGTGATGACTTAAATATAAAAAAGAAATTTTGGCTGTTGCAAATATGTGTTGATCTTTCTAAAAGGACTATTTATTAACACTAAGTTAGATGAGTGATTAGAAATCGGTTTCATTAGCAAATATGTAACTTAAAAAAAAAATAAAAAATACTGTTATTATTCTTAAGACGTGTTTAGGTTTCACGTTTTAGTTGAAATAAACTATATGTCTTGGTTTTCTTTTAATTGCTAAATAATCCAAAATCCGAACCCTATCTAAGCCACCGATTTGTAAATGGTATGTTAGAACACTTAACTTTTAATTACCAAATTCATGACAGGAACTGTTGTCCACAGTAAATAAAAGTTTAAAACGGTTATCGAAGAAACATTTTTATTCAAAGGTATTAAAAACAAAGAACAAAACGAGTATTGTCCAAATATAAATAAAAAATATAATCAGATTATTTTGTCCCTGCCTATCACTAATTTTGAAAGCTAAATCATTTTTATAATGAAAAAACTATTATTATAAGCTAAAAACATTTTTTTTACATACTAGATAGGAAGATAAAATTATGGGATAAGCTGTACATCTTATTAATTTTATCGGTAGCTCACTAGTTTTTATAAAAAATACTAAAATTCTAGAGTCCATAAAAATTTTATCATATAAAAATAGTGAAAGGCAGTAATATTTTACTTAATTAAACTAATAGGACATACAACTTACCTCTCCAGATCCAGTATAATGAGCATTGAACGAAAATGGCACAAGATTGTCACCGATTCTATTGTTAGTAACAACATTAAATCGATTATCATCAGGCTACGTAAAACTTCGATGCCATCAATATTTTGATCTACAAATAAAACAACAATAACATTGTTTAAAAGTATATCTTATCAATTTAAATAAAATAATTATTTTTTTTAAATACTATTAGATTTAATCTAAATAAAAACAATTTGCTTCAAATCTGTACTTCCATGGATCAACCATTTATTTATTCAGATTGAATAAATAGGGCTTTGAATTACCTATCAATTTATTTTATATTATGTAGGTACAAGAACGAAATGAACTCCATTGAACTTGTATAACGTAAAAAGCAAAAATACTCAATCAACGCCAAACTGCCTAAGCGTACTCTTATACACTATTGTAGGCGTATATCGCGTGAATTCATCTGCATTTCTAAGTAGCCAAAGCAGAATACAATTTTAAATTACTAGTAAAACTCACGCCATTTTGATTATGAGAGAACGTTTCTTATTTACAAACGATTAATTATGTACCTAACTAAGTAATATAATAAAAACGTAACTTACTTTGAAATGAGGGCACAAATGACCCAAGCCCCACTAAACTAATGTATTTCCATCACAAATACTAAAAAAATAGCGACCTTGGGCGGATACACTCTATAAAATCTCCCTATAGGACGGCAAGCAGAAGAAATGAAACTAACTGAAGGTAGAGCGTCGACGCGGCTGCGCAACTGCTACCAGATGTACGAGACTCGGATGAAGTAATAATATTTGGTCCAATATTCACAATCTTTAATTTAATTCATCAACCCTTATTTGTTTTGAATAACGGAGAGGTTTCGTATCTTTAAAGCTTTAAAGCGAATAAATATGTGTTTAATATGGAAAAAAGTCTTGCTATCACAAGGCCAAGAAAAAAGCAAGAAAAATCAAACACGCCCAATTATTTAAATTAAAGAATTTTTGTTTAATCTAAATAATTTTTATTTAAAGCAAATAAATAAAAAGCAAAGAAATATTTATTAAGGGTTTTTTTCCACATTTTTATCAGTGTGCTTTTCGCCATTTCGAGTTTTGATATGACACGTCACCAGTTAATATTTTATTATTGGAAAAGCGAATAATCTGGGGCAACCAAACTTTAGTACATTAAAGAGAGAGAATACGAGCAGAACATATAAAAAAATTGATTGGACATGCCGAATAGTTAATTTTTTTTTATTGATTCTTGGCTTTGTGGCAGCTCCTTTAATCAACGTTTATATTGTTGGCCATGCTTGTTTCTAGGCAAATCAAAAAATGTTTCGACCTCTCGACAAATCATTTAAGAAGATTCTCTAGATCATCAAAAATACATGATGATCCGCTTGACGAAAAGCTCAATGTTGTATAACCTTAAAATACGTAACCAAAGATTCGAAAGTCAAGGAACGCTTCCATGATTTTTGACGAAAGTCAAAATTCCAGAGCTAGTGAATTATATGATTTACTTGTTGGTGTGTTAGAACCGTATAATTTTCGAAAAAAGCTAATCGCTCAGTGAGCTGCATTGAGAGGTTTAAAAGCATGAATTAAAGCAGTTGCTCCTCAGACATTTTACCAATATCTCCTATAGAAAGGCCTGACGGCTTACGCGTGACGTCATCACATATAGGTTAAAGTTATTTACAGGCGTATATTTAAATGTGCAATTTCTTTTAAAATTTCAGAGTTAAGTAGACATTTTAGATGCAAAAAATTGAAAATATATAATAAAAACTTGGTTTATTTTTTGTAAATTTAACTTTTTTTATGTGTAGTTTGAAACGTAATCGGGCTAATATTACTTTAGGCGCGACTATTATGACTGATAATGTTTTTACATTTCTTTTTTTAAATCAAAAATTAAATTGCTGTTTAGCTGCATGAGCTCCTGTCCTCCGCGTGATGATTCGCCTGGTGCAGGCTCTCTCCTGTTAGACTTTTTAGTTGGTCTACTCACTGCATCGGTAATCGTCTTCTTGGTCTTCGGCCGTTGACTTTTTCTTGAATGATCAGTATTTCCATTGCTTCTGGTTTCCTAGCGATGTGTCCAAAGTACTTCAAATGCTGCCGACTGATACGGCCCGACAATCTAGTTTTGACGTTAAGTTGCTTGAGGATCGAGTTGTTGGTGCGATGTGCAGTCCATGGTACTCGAAGCAGCCGTTTGTAGCACCACATTTCCAGTGCGTCGATTCTGCGACGGTCTGCTAATTTCAGTGTCCATGTCCCATCGACATAAGTCGCGATGGAGAACACCAGCGACTGCAGAAGTCGCAGTTTAGTCCTACCAGTGATAGCTATATCTTTCCAAATGCGCGTGAGCTTCGCCATTGCACCTCTCGCCATAGCAATTATCCTACGGATTTCTGGCTCACACTCTCATGTATTTGTCCCCATGGATCCCAAGTACTCGAACCGGTTGACCACCTCAATCCAGCGATATTCGTGATTCCAGGATTGTTGTTATTGAGGCGGTCTACGATCATCACTTTGGTCTTCGAAGCGTTAATTTCTAATCCGTATATTCTACTTCGTTCTTCCAGTGTTTGCATGATGTTCCCAAGTTCTTGCTCATCCCTCGCGACTATGAGCGTATCGTCGGCTTATTTTAATTTAATGATTTTTTTACCACCAACTGCGAAAACACCTGCCATATGCTCATAATATGCTCGCTGTAGATATCGGAGCGGAGAAAGAATACATCCTTGCTTCACTCCAGCCTCAATCGAGAAGGTATCGGATTGAGTGTTGTTGACCCGTACCGTCGCTGAATTCGATTTGTATAGTTGTTGGGATAAATGACATGGTGTGTAGGTGTTCCCATCTCGATGAGTATGGTTCATAGCTTCGGCCATTTAACTTTGTCGAAAGTTTTCGTGTAGTCCAAAACACATGAGCATTCTAATGATGAACTCCCTAGTTTTTTCAATAATTTGTCGAACGTTTAAAATCTGTTCTCAGGTTCCTTTGTATGGCACAAACCCAGTCTTATTGTCTGATATTTGAGAGATGAAGAATGTTCGCAGCCTTTGATTTAAGACAGTGAGCATAACTTTACTGGCATGAGAGGTCAGAGCTATGGTGCGGTAGTTCCCACATTCGAGAGGGGAGCCCTTTTTAAACAGTGGCATTATAACGGAATGACACCACTGTTTGGGCCAGATTTCCAGATCCCTTGACACAGTGTGTAAGGGATATCAGTGCCAACCTTGCCCATGTTTTTCAAGACTTCTGCCGTAATTCCATCAAACCCTGGTGCCTTCCGGTTTCTCAGTTTTTTGACTGCGTCTCCTACCTATTCTCTTAGGGATTCTGGTTCGAGCTCGTATTGCCTCTGGGTGCTTGAAGCAGGCTCAATGTTGTCAGCCAGTTCGATGTCGTCTGCATCACATCATACAATATGACACAGTAATCGCGCCACACTTTGGCAATGCCCTCGGCGTGTGTAATGACATTGCCTTCCTCGTCCTTCATAATATGTGTTGCAGCTTTAAATTATCTGGCAAGGTATTTTACCTTATCGAAAAGCTCTGCAGAGTGATTTCTAGTGGAATGTCTGTCAATTTACTCATATAACTTGTTAATGTGGTTGTTCTTGTCTCTTCTGCAAGCGCATTTTATATCCTTGTTTATCTTCAATAGCGTCTGTTTGTTCTCCTCTTGATCTCCCCTGAGAAGTCGGATATTGCGCCGTTGTAGAACCAGCGCCAATGTTTCTTCCATAATCCAATGCTGACGGTTTTTGCTTCTAAATTTTCACCAATCGCCTCAACTATCCAATCCTCCACTTTCCTCCAGACCTCGGTGGGATTTTCCTCAAGGCCTAGTGGACCTTTTTCTTGGAGAGCTTTTTGGAGGACGGCAGGTTCTGGAGCCAATAGCTTGTTAGTCTTCACCTTGTCCTCAATATATAATTAATTATGGGATACGATGCATAGATATATCTAAGTGTTTCCATTGATGTTAAAAATCCCATATGAGTTTCTTCGCTTATGTGACTGTTGGGCTCTCTCAGCGAGACATCAACAGTCGATTAGATCGGCAACCTCTATGTGAAGCTTTATTATTTCACCTTTGGTTTACAGAGTTTAATCCTGAAGCTACTCCAAAGTAACCGATGGTTGGATTCGCATTCCGCTCCTGGTTTAGTTTTCACATTCTTCTGCAACAAGGTCTATTTGGTTTTTGTGTTGACCATTCGGGAAGGTCCAGGTATACAGACGGCGTGGATGCTGTTGGAACATGGTGTTCATTATGGACATGTTATTGTTAGTGGTGAACTGGAGCAATCTATTGCCTCGCTCATTACGAATCTCCATCCCAAAACGGCCTATGGTAGCATGTAAGTGGTTGTCTATTGTGTTCTGCATACATAAATAATATTTAAAGGCTTTCGGTTAAAACAAGGCTGCGAGTCATGAACTCAGCCCCTAGACGCGCCTCATTTGATTTGTTTTAAAGGAAAATTAAATTTCAAAGCAAAATAGGAAGATGGTAAAATGTCACTATTTGTATTAAGGTGTCATAATAAATAACAGTAATGCCAAATATGGTAGTGTGTGTTCTCCATCCAAAGGACCCCCCAATATTTAAATGGGAATTGGTTACCCGTGATATTTGAATGAAATTTAGGTATGTTATTAGGGATGTCCTAAGCATCATTTTTAATCATTGGCACAACCTTGTATATATAACAGGTGAGCTGGTGCTAGCTGTCAAAAATTGGAATCTAATATCTAAAAGCAGACTAACTCTGACAGATCTTGATGATCGAGATATCGATTTCTATTAAGTGGACCAAAGTAAATCGAAAAATGTCAACCATTATGAAACCTGTCAAAGCCCTGCCAAACGACAGTACTCCTCTTTTTCAGTTTTTGATATTTTATGACATGTCATTTGACCTTTTTGACTTGTATGAAATTTGTGAGTTCAAAAAATAAAAGACGACGGAGCTGTCAGACCCTACAATTTGTTTTAATAGAAAAAAATATTTAAATCTGGTTCTTTTCGGTAGTTTATTTTTGATAAAACAGGAAAAAGCTTTAGGGTTTCAGATTTTAATTTTTTTGAGTTAGACTGGGTATATGATTGGGGTCTAATATTTATTTATTAAAAATCTCCAGTTCCATTTTTTTTTACTCAAAAGATTATGATTATGTTTAGAACAATAATTATTAAGAAGTGTATTTAAAATACTGCTAAGAAAACTTTTTGAAATATCCATTTTCAGGTGATCTTCAATTTTCAAAAGGAGTCAAAAGGCTGTTTTCATTTAGAGAGTTTAACAACAGCTCACAAAGAAGAGACTTTTTATTGAAAAATGTATCTCATTAGTCAGGTTTTAAATGTAATGTTGAACCCATGTCCATAAGAAAACAAAATTCATATTAAGTTCATTAAAACAGTATTTGGTAATTTCAAGCAACCCATGAAGGCTATGACTTAAATTTTAAACTTTCGCCCTTTGGATAACTGAAAACATGAGCTTTTGGGCCTATATTTATAGTTTGCATTACAGCCTTTTTGAGGCATAATTACAATAAGTATTACTTATCGAAAAACTAGCCGAAACCGAGAGAAAAACATGCAATTAAACAGAAACAAAAACTTATAAAACTTTGCTGTAACAACCAGTGGGTATTGGCTGTAAACAAGCTGGCCGTGCGGCACACATTAATGTATTGCACGAAAGCAACAGATCTTTAAGTTGCAAATGTATGGTTTTACGTATCTGAAAATGCGCCTAACAATATAAATTGTATACCTAAATATACAACGAAATATTAGGTACATGCTTCACGCACTTAAGAGCACATACTTAGTCCCGATTTCAGAAAAAAAAAACAAGAAAATAACACTAATTAGATCAGCCATTATCGTCAAATACTCAAACTAATCGTTTCGATACACAATACATCGAAGACAGCGAGTTTGGACTCAGAATTGCAGTCGTCCAGCGCAGCGTGACAATCGTCAATGTTAAATACGGAAGTACGCGTGATAAAATGATCAATACTTTAACTGGGCTCCCATTCAATGGTATTCTTATGACAAAAGCATTTGACTAGATGTTATGACATCACTGCAATTTTAATATTAGCCAGGAGGTAATGATTTTACACGCGTTGTGCCGTACGGCACGCTTGAATTTAATCTTGCGACAAGGTTAATTTTGTCATCTTATATGGCTTACCAAGTTTTTTTACAAATATTTTAAACACACGGCCATATTCAGGTTATAAAAAAGCATACCTGAAACAAATGACACCAGGTGGTATACTGGATCTAAAATAATATTTTATATATTACTGCTAATTGGAAGAGAATTATGTTAGCAATTCAAAATTGATTGATGACTGAAAATACCGAATTAGATTCCAGAGACCGTTCAGATGGTCAAAGGGTTTTTAAAAGATTTCAGAGATTTTGAATTGAACGCTCTCTCTGATGGGTCTTTCTTATCTAAGCGAAGCTTAAAAAAATCCAACGCTAAATTTTAGCCCATGCATTGCTCTCAATAAACAAACACAATTGAACAAAAGGGGTGCTCGGATATCAAAAACAAACGCAGCTAAACCTAGCAAATCAGTTTTGTGGTTAAAACCTTTTTTAAGTGCATTTTGCCAAACCACAAGTTAATTATAATGACACTGGACCAAGGGCATTAGGGTTTTACTATCCACTATTCAAACTTTTTAATTGTATTACTAATAATCTTCATTCTTAAATGCATTTTTTTAAGTTTTTCACCTTTATTAGGGTCACTTAATTAATAGTTGAACCAGGGCGAAAGATGTCTAGCTTTTTTCTCTAATATTGGAGTGGCTTGGGTGGTAATTACAAGCCACCTTCTGAGCATATTCACCTTTATTAGGGTCACTTAATTAATAGTTGGCCAGGGCAAAAGATGTCTAGCTTTTTTCTCTAAGATTGGAGTGGCTTGGGTGGTATATAGTTCACCCTTCTTCCTCTAATTACAAGCCACCTTCTGAGCATACTTTTCAATTAGTTTTAAGATATTTTAGTTAAGCTCAATTGGTTTGAGATTAGCGGAATAGCAGACCAAACTATTCTTAAGGTGAATCATAATATTGCAATACAAGGTGTTAAGTATGTATTTCAATATTATTATCCATCTTGAGGAACTTCATCAGGTTCACATATCTTTGGGACCGCATTATACAAGACGGGGTATTTGACTTTTTGTTCAGCTTATATATCCACTTATTTCTGGGCTACTGTACTGAAAACATATTACGTCTCTTTCTCTGGAACTAGCCTTCATATATTTAAAGCATCCTGATTTATTTTTAAATTGTTTTAATCAGATTGATCGTTCGACATCTGGAAAGCCATGAATTTTGAAAACTGCATTTTTCGCTCTCATATCAAGCCATGTAAAGAACATTCGTAAAAACCATACTTTAGTTCTAAGGCTTATTAAAATGTATGCATCTATTATCCTAATACCCTTGGGTTCTTAAAAGGTATCAGTTTGCAACACACGTTTTTAACCAAATACAGAAAAGCAATGATAAATTTTGTATGTAAGTAGGCCAATATACGCAACAATAAAATCCACACTATAAACGTACATTGAAAATTTGCGTATACAAGTGTGCATTCGCAATGTTCAAACAAGCAGAGAAAGTGGTTCTTTTTTAAGATGAAAACCATGTTTCCTCATTAATTCTATTCGTAATCACTTAAACGAGTACTCTCAAACGTATCATTAAGTACGACTCTTTCTTTGTTATAATTATGAGTGAATGCCGGATAAAATATTTTATATAATTGGGTGCTTGAAGCATGCAAGAACCAAGAATATTAAAATACACTGCCTTCAAGAAATCAGCGTGACTATATATTATTCATTGTTCAAATTAATATACTTATGACAAAACAATAGCCTTGACTTCTGATTAATAGTTTCATAAAATATATGTGATTGTTATTGAATACTCCCAAAAAAGCATTTTTGGCTTTTTTTTTGAACTACGACTATTTATCCGGCATTCATTCATTTATTGAAGTTGAAGATGTTCTTTCTAGGCTCCTGAAGGAGGACCAGTGCAACTCTGTATCGTTCCTCGATTTAATATTTGTTATGGTCAATATTTCAATGAAACAGTACATGTAGCTATTTGTACACTTGGGATGAAAACGAATCATAAAGATGATTTTCTGTAGATTTCAGAAACTGTACCTATTATAATCCTGCATGCAACGAGGTGCTTGCAATATGGGAAATCTGGCTTTAGCTAAAGGTGCTGGAATTTCTTGGTCCTTCTTAATCCCCGAGGATTAATGATAAAATTGCTCATGTTGGTAAATTGAAATATCCCAGATCTTAATGAATCAACATTGAAGGAGTGTTTTATTTGTCCTGGCTATTTAAATAATGATCTGATATGTTAGAAGATGTTTTTGGGAGTTTCCAGAACCGTCTATCCACCACTGCGACCTACAGGATATATTGTGGCTCCCCTGCACCTCATCTAGTTTTGTATCTTTGATTATACACCATCATAGCCTTAATAATGACCCCTCAGTGCAGCATGTAGGTACTGGTTTTGTTTCGACCATTTATTTAAAACACATTCTCACATTGGCATAGCATCTGGCTTGCAGTTTCCTATTCTTCTCGTCAGGCCGATCAAACTTAAATGTCTTTCAATCGACAATGATGGTAGGTTACCATCATTCTAACAGTCTTTCTATTGTGGCTGAGTAAGTCAGCTGTGAGCTTTGCTGAATTACTCTTTTTTTAGAATGTCTCTGTCCTGGCTGGATATTCCGCTTGAGACATCTTTGCTACCCATTTGATAACTCATGCCTTAATAGCACACACGGCGACCCCCCACAAAAGGGTTCTGGTCCCACCATAGAGTTCGACGAGCCTGCTTTCTACGTCATCAGTAGATACATGAACTGAGGCTGAACACGATGAAAAATCCACATAAGTTGGCGTTTTAGATCTATGTTCACATTATAGAACTCTACCAAAGAATGGGAATAAAAATAGCGGACAGTCAAAAGGCGCAAATAAAATTAGATTGAGATAGGAAATGAACTTCAATTCAATCCGGAGCCAAGTGGTACAGTTTTCAGTTTTTTTGTTCAGCATAGGAGGATGGGCGTGCCATGCTTACCAGCGAATATTTTCGTCTCCTTTCTTATTTGTCTCATGAAACGGTACTACATCGCACGGACAACCGCGATGATCTTTTCTTTTAAGCAGTGTAACTTCAGACCATTAGACAAATATTTTTTAAACTATATATGTTCGTTACAAGTTATTCTAAGGCCAAAAATGTGTTATTACTTATAACAAAATTCTTACGGCTGCGTTTTCCCAGAAATTTAATAACATCTGTGTGTTGAATGTTACTACTAACTGATTAATACTTACCCAAAGGTTTTAATAGTTAAAGACGTGTAAGTTTTAAAATTTTTATTCAACTAAGCTGAAATTTTTTGATGTGTAAACATCTCACGCGGCGGTATGAGGGTAAATCTCGGGAAAATGACGGAAGTGTGAAACCCGGATGTGACATCATAACCATGCGCAGTCTTCTTCTTGTAAAACGACTAGCGGGTAAAAACAGCTTGCAAAATACATTCCCGACTTGTCGGACGGCATCGGGTGTTTTCGTTAGCTTGCGTTCCTATTTTATCTATGTCTTTACGATGCAATGAGTTGCTCACAACAAGTGTTCTGGTGGTTCAGTAGTTAAGATGCTATACCTCTGGTTCGGCGGCTCGGGTTCGATTCCATGGTGTTTTTTTTTTATTTTCTTGAGGTATTTGTAAAGAAGTTTTTTCTCTTGATTTTGGGCATGCCTTGGGTTAGTTTTTATTCGTTGCGCCCCTGTAGCGAACGGAGATCTACGCGTGAAGTGTAATATTAGACATTCTAAAGTGTGGCAAGTATAACTGGAACAGCGGAAAGAATGCGGACAAAAAATTGGCGATGTTGTCTAGTAACTTTAATATTTTTTGAGAATTAATATTTATACCTATTATCTAGATACACATAATTTAATATACTCATTAACTTATTGAAAATAACTAGAAACTGGAACTTTACTATTACTTCAACTTTAATTCATAATCTGTTTTACACATTATCAATTTAAATAAATTTGCGACATTTATATCTATTTGCCCGATACATCCGGCAACAGGTGCGTCAAGTTCCTCTCGTCCTCGTGACAAAGTGCATCAAGGCGATTGGCTGCAAGCTATTTTTCCTCTCTTCGCTCCTCAAACGTCGCTGTTCCAAATAAGTTTGCCACACTTTAGTGCAAAAGTTACAAATGTAAATTATGTAAACATTAAACAACGCACGTCAGGCGGTATCTGTGACGGGAATATGTCTGTAACCGTTAATGCAAAACGTGTTCTTTCTAACGCCAGAATATAGGCAACCATTTCCAAATAAGTGGTTGTCTATTTTGCAGGTGTCACGCGGCCTAAGGTGGCCTTAGATTTTCATGTCGATGATGTCGATATAGGATATGTTTACACACCAGTGTCTCGAGTACTAGCAGACTCGCTAAATTATGTGTTATATGAAGGTAATACTTTATGAAAATGTGAACAAACGTGGTTGATGAAATTCTACTGAACGAGCCTATTACCAGCGAAAATAATGTGTTATGTATACATTTTCCACTTTGACACTTACACCATCAAGCCACGAACTTGTTTCTGAAAAATCCAAGTTCACCCTCTACAAAAAAAAAAACAGTTTAAATTTCCTGTGTATAGCTTAGCTGCTACGTCATAAAGTCGTTCTGCTAAAGTAGGTTTACACCGTCACGGTTGCATTAAGTAAAACTCTATCTGAAAAAGAATTCGTGAATAGTCCGTACGAAGTAACAATAAAATAACTGGTCTTTAATTGCTTGAGTAATGGTTGAAGATCTCTAAACTATTATGATTAATATCATACATACAGGCAGCCAGGAGATGTACTGTTAGTTACTTAAGCATAAAATATGGACAACTGAATGTTGTTTATGCAGGTAATTAATTATTGACAGAGTATTGACAATGAAACAAAAAAAAATATTTGACATAATTACGAAATAATAAGGTATAATTTAATTAGTAACATTTACAGAAAAACTAAAACCGCTTCCAACTTTATGTAGCGATAGTAGCTAATTGGCTATATTAGCAAATAATACACCGGCCGTATACAAAGACATTGAAAATGTGTTTACTGGCCTTAGTTCAACATATTTACGGTAGTAGCTGATATAGTTTCCAATGATACAGAAACTGCGATGAACGTTAGTTTTAGTTTCCTAAATAGGAATCAATAAAGACTACCTGATTCTTCAATGTTATCCAATGTAGGAGCGGTGTAAATTAACGTTCCTCGCGTCGGCATACTCTAAATAAACAATTAACTCCAAACACTTTTATCATTAGATATTTGGCGTTTAAAGCTTCATTCAGAAATGCAATGATTTGTTCATTAGTAAAGTGCTTAAACTTGTACTTTATTCAGAACATAAAACTTATTAAAATTTACAATTGAAATCTTGAAATCATCATTGTCCATTTGATAGTAAAGAGAAACGAGAGGCTAAATAACAAGTTTATGGCTTTGCATGGCCTTCCGCTCGCTTCGAGGCTCAAGAAAAGGAAACTAACCAAGTGGTAACCCAAGCCATACCGAAGACTAACCCAAACTAACCCAAAATTTTCAAAATTATGGATCGCAACTTGGTATTTAGCCGCTCGGACCAATTAAATCATGGAAGGTGACTTGCATTTTAGCCGCTCGTAAAAAGAATGCCTGGCCTGACAGATATATAAATGTCAGACATCAAACCACTCAAACGTTAGTATGTTCGAAGATATCGAACACTTAAGTACGAGTACGTTCAAAGATCTACACTACACTATCTACCGAACACTTTCCCTCAAAGATTACCTATACCTATGCCTAATTAAAATACCTTTCTGTTTTATATTTTCAGATTGAACATTAGAAGCTTTAGGAACTATATTTTCACTTAAGCTAAAGCTTGACTCGGTCAAAATGAATATCAGCTATAATTGGGTCTATAATAAAATTTTGCTCCACATTTCTATTTTCAATTTCATTGATCCATAACACTATTTTGATTTTGACTAGTAGTATTATTTTTAACAAGGTTCAAATCAGGATAGAATTCAGGATCTAATATGAATTTATCTACTTGGGTTTTTGTAAAAGAAAGTGTTATTTGATTGGTGTTGCGTCTAACTATTCTACTATTGTACTCTTTTTTACCCAATAAACTTTAGGCTCTATTACTTTATGCCAAATTTTGTCCTTGCATCTTATAATCACCACTTTATCTCCCTTTTTAAATTCAACTGGAACTTTACCTGCCGTTCGTCGTAATGAGTTTCAACTTTTACTTGATGTAGGCAATTGATTTCTTAGAGATCTACTTTGAAGAATTTGAATTAGAGAGGCTTGTATTGTAAAATTTCATTATTATTGTATTCCATTAATGATAGCTTTTGCTTAAAATTTGTTTCGTTACAGCCAGACCATTCCTTTGGTGCCATTCCGGGATGCAAGTAGAAATATATATTTTCTTCATCATTTTAAACATTTTTCGGATATAAAAGGTAAATTGTCAGTAATCAAAAATTGAGGATCACTAAATTTAGTAAACAAGTATTCAAAACCAGAAATTACTCCAAATTCTAATATATTAGAAGCAACTTTATTGAATCTTAATTTTGGAACATGGGTTCTTTACAATTACTAGGCAGATATTTTTGACAAGTTCGACATTGTTTTATATATTTTTAAAATTCGGCCAATAAATTAATTTTCTGGCTGTATTAATTGTTTAATTAATCGTAATTTGTCTGTTAATTTTCATTAAACATTGCCTTACAGTGTTTGGAACTACAACTTTATCTTCAAGAAAAACTGTGCCAGCTTCAACAAAAATAAGATCTTTAAAGAATTTTCTTTAGTGACAATTTCTTTTAAATTTTCAAGACTTTTCTGTTGCAAAGGCAGCCAATTAAATTCAACGTTATATTTTAAAAGCTACCAAAGAGGTTTAAGACGTTCAGTCATATTTGGGATCAGTGTCAGTATTAGTATCAGAAGAGGTGGCCGCCAGCGGGCCTTGCACTTAGACCACCAATTGAGCCCGTTGGCTCCAGCCCGCATTAGGGAACCGCCAGGATGCCGGTCTTCTTTAAGAAAGCCCGCTTCTCCTTCGGACTAACACGACGCACTGAATCTGGCTCGATCAGCGTCACGCCAAAGATTCTGACTCTTGCCCATGCACAGGCGGGGAATTCCGTAAGTAGATTGTATGGTGTCTTATCGTCCTTCATGTACCATCTACACTCTCACTCCTCTACAATTCTCAGTAGAGTCAGGTGCCGTCTAAGCCAACAGTGCCTTGTGTAAAATCCTATCAGCGCCCTGCACTCCTTCCTCGATGGGCCCGTTAACCCCCTGATAAGACTCTTCGCGAGCCCATGTATCATGAGCCTCGTCTGTCCCACCCCAGGAGCGGTCCGCCATGCCTCTTCGACCCGACCCTCTGTCCAGGCCTGGGCGATCCCCAGACAGGGATAAGGCCAATGACGTCTTACGAAAATTCGCTGGATCAGGCCCATGCGAAGCCTTCTCTGGCTAAGGCGTCAGCGGTCTCGTTTCCCGATACACCCGAGTGTCCCGGTAGCCAGATCAGCGTAATCATTTTGCGCTTTGCAAGTTCAATCAGCCAGCTCCTGCACTCCCTCAGCAACAAGGAGCGCGTTCGGGTCTACTTCAGCGCCATGAGTGTGACCTTGCAAAAGAAAATCCTCCTGCCACCGACACTGAGCGGGGGGGCCCAGACCCCCATCATGATCCCGAAAATTTTTGCTTGGAAAACCGAAATGTGCTCGCCCAGTGAGGTGGATAATTTCCACGCACCAGCTGCAGACAGTGTTCCCATTCTGAACTCGTCTGTAAACCACCATCCCAGAATCCGATCCTTCCCTCCATCCAATCCTCCTTAATAGGGAAGAGGAAGTTTTATCCCCTGTGAACGCCTATCTCAGGGGCCATCACGTCCTTTGGCATACCCAGGATTGTTAGGTCCCCAGACAGGCCCCGCCATAGACCGCAGTGGCCATGGTAGGAACCATTTTGGGATATATTTTCTAAATTTGTACCTTTCGAATACTTCGTGTACTCTCGGATTCAAGTAAGCCTCCGGTGCGGGGTTCCATCATAAAATTGCAGCCCCCCCCCCTGGAGGGGAGTTCCCTCAGCAATTATAATTGTACACATGATGCGTGCAGATTCGTTCCCTATTATATTTCTTAAGATCGCCAGCTTCACACTCTCTGCAGATTAATGTTGTCCTGCGGCTACCAAATAATCTTCCAGAACCTCCACTCAGTGGCAGCATTCTGCCCTTGCAGGTCGAAATCCGGGGGCAATTTTACACTACACTTTCTACCGAACAACGCTTCGTATGGTGATAATGAAGACTTTGTTTTTTGATATTTTTACCTAATTTATTGTAGTTCTCATGTCGTATTGTCTTACATTTTACTTAAGATGCATGAGCCCTTGATAAGTAAATAAATAAAATATCTCTTTTTAAGAAAATGTAAATCCGCATTCGTAGAAGTCTTTATAATAGAGAAAATATTCAATTTTCAGATTTGGCAGCATTCAGGACTTCTTACGTCAGCGCTTCTTTTCAAATTAAAAGGAATTTATTACATATCCTACCGAGAAACGGATTTTGCCGATATACTCTGTGCCATGTCTCCATCTGAAAAAAAAAATGCGGAACGTCTATACGGAGCAGCAACAAAATAACTGAACTTTAATGGCTCGAGTAATAGTTGAAGATCTATAAACTATTATGATTGATAGCATACGTAGAAATAGCCGGGAGATATACTGCTAGTCACTTAAGCATTAAGTATCAGTGAATGTTGTTTATAAATCACTGGTAATTGATATTAAATATATTATTATTGTCGAACCAAGTGGTTGAATAACAAGTTAAATCATTAAATAATATAGGCAAATAGTTTTGTTGTAAAATATTTTTTTTATAATTTGCAAAAGCATATTCTCCTGTGCAGATTGGTTTTAAGGAAGGCGACTTTCTTGGAAAACAGATTACTTTTGTTAATCATGCGACCTTTTTCAGATGATCCAACGGAGGTCTACAATACTGTAACTGCCCCCATCTCTCTATTCCATCATTTTTCAAGCTAAACATGGCCAGAAAAGTAGGAAAGAACCACTACATTGCGACACCCTTGAACCATCATGACTCACCTACCCCTGTCCACGTGACAAGAAGCACAGCTTACTCAGATGGCGAAGATAGCCATCGGGCGATGTCGGACAGAACTGTGTCCGAATACACTTCAGTGGTAAGTCACGCATCAACGAACAAGTTGTAAATACAGCACCAATTATTGAATGTATCACTTTTTCCCACCAATCTGTCAATTTAATATTGAAGTAGGATTGATCTCTCCAATAATCTGGTCAAATTAAATGTGGTAGACAAATGCTATAAGTCTTGAATCGTAAGATGATTTCGCCCACTTTAAGTGACTTATTATGGTATTCGGATAAACGATACACAACTTTTGTTACTTTGTCTTCCACCTTCTGACGATGGCCTCGTCATTATAAACTATTGATTAAGGTGCTTAATGAGCAGATTAAATAATTTTACTCATGGTCATGGTTCCAGATAATATATCATCACTGCTTATACTTGGAAGTCTTAATTGCTTCACCTTCAAACCACTTCATATAGATATTGGTGAAAGAATTGAACCCATAAATAGTCCGTCTTCCTGAGAGAAAGTTTTATTTTTTCCTGAACACAGCATTCTAGTATTTCGATTATGCCATAGACTTTTAATGGGATGACCTCGTCCTAATTATTCTTAAGGGCTCCTTTATTGGAACATTGATGTGTATGTCAAAACTAACAAAACTATCTATTAGTTAAAGATTGGACTTACCTATTAATTCTAGAAAATATTTGGAGTTTTTCACAAATGATGTGATGTCGTCTTGAAGAGGTTATAGGGAAGAATTTGGCGAAATTATACGAGTCCCTCGAACTAGTAATAGATCTGGGAAACATGTTGAGCTTATGGATTTTTGGTAGACCATAAAGATGTGGTGGCCGTCAATTTGGTTCTTACCTATAACCTTTGCTTTCTATTGAAGTTATTGGATCTTTGTTTAACAGGTAGTAGTTTCCTTTGCCAAGTGCATCTTCTAACTTTACGTCATATTCGTAGCATCGGCGGCACTTCCTGTATCATCGGTAAAATCTGAATTGAATTGTGTTTTTGTAGTTACTTAATGGTAACTTCTTCTTCTTTAGGAAAATTTTGTATAGACTTTTTCAATTCAGTTCGGATTTTAACTCCTCTGCTAAGGTTGGCTCTATTCGGACGGTCTTCTCTGCGGCAATAATATCCAGATTGAGTATCTCTTTTACAGTTGCGACACCGGTAAGTCCATTCTCTAGCAGCTGAAGTTACTCAGTGTTGAGAGAGCGAGAGGAGAGATCTACTATTTTTTTTTTTCGATTGGTTGATTGTTCTTCAATGGTCCTTCGTTGTACTTTCCCTTTTATCAATGCTTCCAATTTCTTGTCATGTACTTTCTGTCGGCTTTTTTTGCTCTTGAACAGTTTGCATCAGTTCTTGAGGAAATTGGCAGATGATCCTCGTTAAGCTTGTATTATTTGAAGTTGATCGGGTATCGTGTTACAGCCATGCTGGTAAAGTTACTTGAACTCTGTGCCGTCGTATTGAAGGTTTTAGTCTGAACCATGTGGGAATGATGTTATGGTCTCTGGCTCTGCAAAGAAAAGCTACGCGTGCTTTTTCCTTCATAAGGGCGTATTTCATAAAGAACACTGGTATAAACAAAGGATCAGGGAAGCAGCATTCACAGAGCCGAATGAAGGAGGAGGAGAAATCAACAAGCTTTCTAGGTATAGTCAAAAGCGGTCTTATCGTACTGGTCCAAAGGTCACATTTTTCATTAAATGTCATTCCTTTGATAGATTTTACACGCAAAATATGCCACTAATAAAGTTTTTACTGAAAATTGTGACCTTTGGGCCCGCACGATAAGATCGCTTTGACTATACCATAAAAGAACTTAAACGAACCAGATCACTGCCCAGTGCATCTCAGCGTTTGCCGCAAATATCATTTCATGTATGGAGCTCAAAAGAAAACACATTTCGCCTGTTTCGGACAAATTATGTAGGACGTGCTTGAAGGAGAAACAATTCTGTAGATGTTTCTACTCAATTTAGGCTTTTTGCTTCGAATTTGGTACACATTTGTATCTACCACGTGATAGCTAGAATTCACAAATAAAGGTAGTTTCACTCTTTAATATATATAAGGAAAATAATTTTCCGAAAATAGACAGCTGTCTATACAGCCTCACTCCGGCCTTTTCTGATTAAGGTCTCTTTTCTATTATTTTTTTTATCAAATACCGGATTCATGCTTTTTCAGATCATCTGCCCACCTCACTTGGGGGCTTCCTCTTCAGCTTTTATGTCTACATGGTCTTTAATTGGGTATGTGTTTGTTTCATCTATTATTTTGTCGTCTGATGTTGTAATAAGTTGTAAAGCTTTCTTTAGTTTGGCTCCCTGTTTTTAGCATCTTTCGTGTTTGTGATGTTTTATTTTCTTTCTGTTAAATTTATATGCTGTTGTCCATATTTACTTTCGTTAATACCCAGGTCTGTGATCCACAGGTAAGCTTTGGGAGTAATTAAAAACTTTGGTTTTGAGATACTATGGATAAGTGTTATATAACAGTTTGCCATAGACCGCCCAAGTGAATCTCGTTTGACTATAATGAGTATTTTTACATAAACAAGTTGAGGATGGGGTTGACTGGGGATTAAATTGAAAGCTGATGGGTGGTAAGTGTGATATATCAACTTCAGGGTTCTGGGGGCCGTAAAATGTGCTTTTTTTTGCTTCCATATCATACTTACTTGAACTGTTGAATTGATTCTTCTGAAACCGATGCCTGAGCGAACAAACGAATTGACTTGTGAGTATGCCATTTTCTCTGCGATATATTTCCAACGTTTGGGCATCACGGAGGTGTGAGGTATTAATCTGGTTCTCTATTTTTTTTTAGGATTTGTTTTGGGGTAAGTCATGTATATTTGCGTAAAGGTAGGAGACTAGAATGGGAACACCCGCTGTTGAACAATGAACCCAATTCAAATGAGAATAATGCACTTGAACTTTCGCAGAATGACGAATAAAATTATGAAGTCTTGCTTGCTAAGCTATTCTTGATGAATTGATAATAATTATTATTAGATAGCACTGTTTATAAAATTAATTTTTCCTGAGTTCATATTGCGAACGTGTGCTGGCTCATGAACAATGACTTATAAAGGTCAGCAATATTAATTTAAGTATAAAAATAATTGAATTTGCATGTCATTTATACAGGCATGCGTGAATAGTGTAGCCATCGATTGGTGAATACCTTGACTCCCATTAAATTATCACTTCTAATCTCCCTAGAGCTCGAACATTATTACTGAATAATTTTAAAGGTGACGGAGCTTTTGTTGTTAGAATACGAGAAAAAAAAAATATTGCAACCGAGAGAAAAGTGTGTGTAGGTACATACTTTTCTATGACTAAATATAGTACCAATTTAAAGTTTTCTATAATAGGAAAATATTGCAAAATAGGTATTATTTTTTACCTAAAGCAATATTTGCGATTTTTAATTTTTGGGTTTTTGTACCCAGGCTGATTTCTGTTTGTTTTATATTCTATATATTTGATTTATTTTCCGTTTTAATATTTTTCTACTATTGTGAGTAAAGTACTAACTTTACGCATGCTTCACAATACGTAAAGTGAACTTTATGCACTAGTACGTAATTCGATTTCTCTTATACATTAGTGCATAAATTAATTCTAGAATTTCAATGGAAAAATATGTAAATACTTCATTGAGTATTATACATTTTATACCATTAAGTAGTCAGAAATTATTTTAGGACACTTAATTTCAAAAGTCTCATCAGTTTATTTCATATTTTTAACACTAAATTTCTTTTTATTTGTTTAGGTACTACTGCAGTTGTTTTCGTTTTTATTTTGATTTTATATTATTTGTTTTTCGGCAGTAGAAGAAACATTGTATGTAACTCATGTGTAAAAAACCGTTTTTTACGCATTATTTGGTGTAAAATAGTCCTGATTTTCGATTCTAATAATTAATAAAATAGAACAATATAAGAAGATATAAAAAGAAACGAAAAGTTAAATTTTACGAATCTCCCATAAAATCGGCTGCTATTATTTTTGAGTCCTCAAGCAAAATATTTTCCATTTTTGTTACAAAAATAGCTATTTTTAATTAATTATTTGGTACATTAACCCCAGAACCATACACGTATTGGGCCATTTGCGTGTTTTTATCCGGCTACGGAGTAGTCGAAAAAGTCAATGTGTTTGACCTTATAGTTATGTTTTCTTTGTAAATTCATGTCTTCACTCGCTATAAACAACTAAGCCAACTCCTATAAAACAGGTCTCAAATGATTTTTATGTTATTTTCATACGGTGTTTGAAAATAAAATCCTTGAACCATGCCTTGTCTTCTTGAAATACCCAGGTTTTTTGATTGAACTTTAAATCTTCATTTAGTTCATTACCCGGTTTTTAATTCAATGGTGATAAATTAATGGTAATGTATTCCCTGTTCTATCAGATATACTATTTACACGCTTTAAATAACATGTTTCCTTATACTTATACCTGTAATTTTCTTTTGATAAATGTCGACATCTAAATTTACAACTGTAGCCCATTAGATTCCCATCCTAGATGCACGATATATGATCGGACTTGTAGGCCAATGACATTAGGATAAATCGAATGAATCATTTGACCTTGGCCTGCAATACTTAAGCTCTAAATGTATGACATTATTTGATTGCTTTTTATGCCACTTAAGCGTTCCGGTTCCAAATCCTAGCGTATAAACAAGCACTACCCCATTTTTTGATGCCAACGAAGCTAAAACACATAAGAATGGCTTTATTATCTTTATTTTAAAAAGTTGAGCTTTAAGAATTAAAATGCTAAATATATTTAATGTCGTTTTAAAAAAAAACCTTTGCGATCTAATATAGTTTTTAAAATATTTCTTTTCGAATTCTCTTTAAAAATTAATTTAACCTGTGTCAGGTTATCCAGCAGTTTATATAAACTTCTCGAGGGACTTACCCACTTACCTACATAGATCCTTATTTTTCGAAAAACCATGACTTTGCATTTTTGCTAATCGCATTGTTTGGAATTTGAAAGGATTCCTTCAATCAATATGACTTTTGGGTTAATTGTATTTGATTAGTAGAGTTATCAGATCAAAAAAAATATGGGTTCAAATTTGGCACTTATAGTTACTTTCTCACGTTAAACTATAGAACTAATGATGCCTGTCTTTTAAGATAGTAAAGTTGATAGTGACTCAACTCGTTCACCTAGTCAATAGAAAGTGTAGGTATAATAAACGTGCTTTTAAATTATATATAAATAGAGAAGTAAATAATATTTCATATTTTTTTCTACGAAATCTACAGGCAATGGCAACATTAGAAATACATGGGTCCATGCAATACTCACACCCACTCTGTTGTTGGTCCATGAGGTAAATTTACGTACATAGGATTTCTTTCAAATACTTTTTGCGCGCAAGAACGTAAGAATATAAAAGCGCTAAATGCTGAAAATATTATCAGCTAATTAAAATATTGAACCGATTTCGAAATTTTTGCAGGAAATTAACTAAACCTAATTAATATAGCTAAAGTTGATTGATATAACAAATTATATAAACAAAATGAAAATTATTAAAATGCATGAACGTCGAGATTAATAACCTAGTAAGAAAGAGACAAAAGAAGCACCTATTGAAAATGGGAATGACAATCAAGATAAATATATAATTGCTCATAAGTTCAAGAAATACTTTTGTAATGCCAAGAGAATAGTTGGTGAGCAAGATAGTGGCTCCTGCAGACACTGACAATCTTGAACAGGATAAGGCGGCTAAAGTTAAATAAAAAACAGACAGTGTGTTCGGTAATAATTAGAAAAACAAAAATTAAAATGAGCTAAAATGTTAAGAAGTTATGCATTGTTGTTTTCTTTTGTAAACAAGCTATTATTATTTTGGATGCTCATGCCTTTAGGTTCATGAACATATACATAAGCAGTAATAGTTTAGTTAAATAATTCAGTTTAATTTACATATTATTACCAACTAATATAATGTATGTGTTTCTATTAGCGATGACGATTATTGCGAAATTCGCGTGTATTATTTAAAACACACAACATCAGCTGTCTCTCCCTCAAACTGGAGACAACGAATAAATTTGAAAGAAACTTTGTAATAAGTACTTCTAACGCACGTATATTTGAAACAACAGATTTTTCTCCCATTATATTTTTTCGATTACGGTTATTGCGAAAATCGCGTGTATTATTTAAAAAACACATCCTAAGCACTGCCTCTCCCTCAAACCGAAGACAAGGAATGAGTCTAAAAGAGACTTTGTATACGTAATTCACAAGTCAAAAAAGTACTTCTAACGCACGTATATCTGAAAAAAAACAGATTTCTCTCCCATTATATTTTTACGACTAGCAACCAACCGAATGTTTTTGTGCTACCCTATAGAACTAGCCGCCGTGCCGCTCGCTTCTCTGTCTGTATAAGTCATCGCCGGCCGGCCGCGAAGATTCAGAAACGCTGGAATTATCTCGATGGCCTGGTCTATAATCATATATAGTGGCCTCGGAATACTTCCCGAATATTCGTGATTTGAGATGATATATAAGGAGTAGACCTAAGGCGAATGTGAGTTAGTTGCCAGTTAAATAAGTATTTCCAAGCCACGTATATCTAAAACTACAGATTTTTTTCCCATTACGTTTATTGATGACGATTATTGTGAAATTCGCGTGTATCATTTAAAAAACACATCAGCTGTCTCTCGCCTTAAATTAAAGACATGGAATAAATCTAAAAGAAACTTTATATACCTAATTTACAAGTTAAATAAGTACTTCTAACGCACGTATATCTGAAACAACAGATTTTTCACCCAATATGTTTTTTTGATGACGATTATTGTGAAATTCGCCTGTATTTAAAAAACACATCAGCTATCTCTCTCTCAAACTGAAGATAAGGAATGAATCTAAAAGAAACTTTGTATACGTAATTTACAAGTTAAATAAGTACTTACTTCTAACGCACGTGTATCTGAAACAACAGATTTTTCTTCCATTATGTTTATTTGTGAAATTCGCGTGTATTATTTAAAAATCACAACATCAGCTGTCTCTTCCTCAAACTGAAGACAAGAATGAATCTAAAGGAAACTTTGTATACGTAATTTACAAGTTAAATAAGTACTTCTAACGCACGTAGGTATATCTTAAACAACAGATTTCTCCCCCATTATATGTTTTCGATGACGATTGTTCTGAAATTCGCGTGTATTGTTTAAAAAACACTACATCAGCTCTCTCTCCCTCAAATAAGTATTCACTTATTAGTTTTATAGCCAAGCTATTTTTGTACATTTATAGCAATTTCATTGTAATAAAACACATAACTAATGTATGCACTGGTTGCCCACATCTTACTTCTCCGTTCACCCCTTAGGGCAACGTCACATTTTATAGCTCTCGGTTACTGGGGCACTGGTTCAAAAAATGTCTGACGTAATGGGACTGCTTGAATCGAAAGCACTGAACTATGAAAAGTTAGTTAAGCGGACCTCGTGAAAAATAGTAAAAATTGTAATTATCAAGTTTTAACGGTCCATTATTTACTAGTTTAAACTCATAATTAACTATAATTGCAAGGCTTATCGGACAATAAGGTATAATTGCCAGTTTACTGATAATTGCGTTTAATCGCAAGTACGAAGCTGGTAATTTAAAATCATTGCAAGTAAATCTGTATTATTTTTTTATATAGCCAAGCAAATATAAAGCACGAACTTCTCCAAAAGATATTATGCAACTCGGGCATACAGCTGGATACTGTCTCTACGAATATTTCAATAATGGAAGAGCAGATCGCTGAAAATTCAAGCACTTCAAAATGGGATGCCTGTCGAAAATATTATATAAGCATTCGAGTTAATTTATAAACAATGTGAGTGAACAGCGCAGGCAATTATGAACTTTAAAATGGTTAGCAGATTTTATGTATAGATAGTCCAGCGGGCCATCCATCAGTCCGGCAGGCTTTTGTCTCTCACCTAATCCGCTCAACTACTACACCTGTTCTAACCATATTCGAATCTTCAGATCCAACTCGGGAAGTACAGTCCACAGGAAAGTAACTGCATGAAAAGCACGACAATTTTGTCTAAATTCTAAATCAACTGATTTTTTAAATTAAAGTTATAGTGCCTTAAAGTGCTGAGTGAAATTAAGATAAACTAAGAACCTTCAATAATTAATAACCAAACCTAAACATAAATTAAAACACAACACCGCTCTTAACGGACTTTATTATAATACAGGGTCGAAGACCTATAAACAATTCAAAGTATACCTCAAATCTAAAGGACATGCATGTTTTAATAATCGGATAACTCATTAAGTCTCTTACCAATAGATGTTGTTATTGTTTCCCATTAAGTCGTTGACCAATAGGAGTTGTTATTGTTTTACCGAAGTGCATTCTTTACTAATCTCTTCTCACCTAACGTAGATCAATCCTTAAATCTGAGCTATATAACCCGCATGCCAACCAAGGCGTGGCTTCACATTACAACATTTATGTATAACATTTTTTTTTCAGCCATATACGATAGTAAACGAGAGAAATAGCCGACCTGGATACACTAGTAGCAGTCCGCGACAAAACGGATACACGTCATCCAGGGCCCCTTCAGCTTTAAGTAAAGGAAGTCGATACGATGATACCGGATCCGATATATACGTCACAAGTGGGGCATATAAGGCCCCATCGGAAATAAGGTATCTCATTCAACAGTTAATAAGTTTTTATCAATGGCCTAACTAAAAATAGTTTTATTTTATGTGATCAGTGTATTCAAATGAATATACAATTAAGATTTTAGTTTTATCTATCCACTAATCCTTAGCAACTTCTTTATTTTAAAATGTTTAGACTAGATACATATTGCGATTATGCGTTTTATTTTCGGAAATAAATACATACTGCAAAGCACGTTTAAAATAAAATTTATTTACAGTCGGAACTCTAGGGCGAGAGCCCCAAGTCACTACTCCTACAGATCAGGAGCGGCCCCATCGGTAGCAAGCCGAGCGAGCAGGAGTACTGCCAAAACCGGGCGTGGTTCCAGAAAGGCGGGAATGACAGTAGAAGCTATGGCTGCTCCAAATCCTTTTTGCCCGAATATTAAAGGAATGTGCTGTCTGATGCTCCTGCTAAATCTGGGAATTATACTGGTCACGTTAGGATTCGTTATAGTTATCCAGTTCTTTGAGCCTTTAATAGTATGGTACGTAGACTTTCAGGAAAACAACCGTATTGATAGTTTTAAAGTAGATTATAAAGTTAAATGGCAACAATACATTTCTATTAGACCAAAAAGTTCTAAAAAACCTATATAATTATGCTGCACTCAGCGCCGTGCTGATATGTTCGGTTTTCAGCAATAAGATCTATGTTAGGGTTTGGAACCTTCGGCAACATGCATATAAAACGAAGTTTTATCCACAATACCGAAACAGAATTATTGCACTCGACGCGCGTTTCGCTAACCTTGTTAGCATCATCAGGAGATGATTACACAACTCAGCTTTAATCATCTCCTGATGATGCTAACATGGTTAGCGGAGCGCGCGTCGAGTACAATAATTCTATTTTGGTATTGTGGATAAAACTCCGTTTTAGAGCTATAAGATCGAAAAAAAAACATTTAAGACAGACTGAACCTGGTTACAGTTTCTATCGGGAAGTCATAAGTATACACTAACTTTATTTTGAAAATCGACTCTTGAAAGGCCTTTGATACAATTAATCACATGTTAATGTTCGTTAGTAAGCTGTGTTTTTACGGAATTTCAGGCCAACTTTTGGAATGCTTAAACTCATCATATCTAACAAATAGACACATTTCGTAAAAGTGAATGAGTGTTGTTCAGATCCAATCAGCGTAACATCCAGCCATTTTGCCTCGTTTTTATTTAACATGTTTATTAACAACAAACATTTTTCCAGTCTTTATGCCATCTTGATCACTTATTATTAGATATAAAAATCCCTAATCTGCCTTGATAGATTTAAGCAGAAATACACCTCAATATATTGCATGACCTCAGGCAGCATATTAACGACTATTGCTTTAATATCATCTCGAATGCGTTGTTTGAGGGCTTGGATAGCTCTGGATGGATCGGCTTCAAGCACTTTTGCTCTTAAGTAGCCCATGAAAAAATCACAAGCCGTTAAATCGGGTGTGCGAGGATGCCAAAAGATATCCCCGTTTCGAAAAATGACGAAGCCTGGCAACAAAGCATTCACTGAAATTCTTGCTGTAACAGTGTATTTTGATTCCATGGACACTGGGCAAGTTGTGGTGTGAGAACGTATGGCTCAGAATTAACGGTCACCTCATTTGTAGTCTTATTCTTAATAGCACACCATACTGTAATTTTTTGAGAATGAAAAGGCGTTTGATGGAATAAACGAAGGTTTGCATCCGTTCAATACCTGAAATTTTCTTAATTCATAAAACCAGAGATGGAGAAGTGCGCCTCATCGGTCACCCACAAGCTGCCCACTTGGTCGTCATTTTCTTCAAGCCTCTAGAGCATATTCTCACAAAATCGGATTCGTTGACGATCACCCGGATTAAGAAGATCGCACCATCTGGATTTTGTAAGAGTGGAATTAATGATCTTTATTGATCTGTCATTTATTTCAAGGCATGCGGCATGACGTATGTTCGATGGAGACTCCAAGTTGTTTACCCATGTTCGAATCGTGCTATCAGATGGAAGAGGCCGGTGGCGCTGTAGCTTCGATCTTGGTCGATTTTCTAATCAGAGACTGCACATGGGCAGTATAAATTACCATAGAGGCTAGTTCTAAATTGAATTTGAAAATAAAACAAAAACCTTTAGCATTATATGAATATTTTAATATTTTATTTTACTTGAAAACAACTGAAAGCTCGTAAGTAAACAAATATAAACATTTGAAGCATTTAATTCTGATGGTGCTAGAATATAGACAATTTTTGTCGGTGATAGGTATCACACAACATAGAAATAACAATACTTATAAAGACTAAATAACTGCATAAACAATTATATTCCTAACAAAGTATACGGTTATAAATAAAACCTTGCAGCTAAACATAGTTAAATGCTTGTTAGAGTTCTTACGGAACCACTCAGTGTGCGCTTGATTAACTGAGATAATACTGAGATGAAATACAGTAATATACAAGTAATAATAAAAGCATAAATTTGTAAGTAGAAGTCCATTTTTGAAGTGGAGTTGCTATTATAGCGGGTTAGAAGAAGGGGGAAGACTTTTCTCCACAAATGAAAATGCCAATCTTTAGTTTAAGAGTTATGCATTTCGATGAGTTCACTCATCATCATCAGACTCACACACTACTTAGCTATAATGTTGTCTACATTATAGCTAAGTAGTGTGTGAGTCTGATGATGATGAGTGAACTCATCGAAATGCATAACTCTTAAACTAAAGATTGGCATTTTCATTTGTGGAGAAAAGTCTTCCCCCTTCTTCTAACCCGCTACAAAAGCATAAATATTACCTTAATGTCCTCAATAAGCTACTAAGGTCAACCTACCTATTAACGGCCTATACAAACGCCGGAGGTAATTCCGGCCTATTAAAAAAATTCAACTTCTGATCTTTAAACTGACTAAACTTATCCCTACGGCGGGTGTGTGCCCGAACTGGAAATTTAATTGGCCATCTGAGTGAGTAAAAATAGTGGGGTGACACATCCAAGCTTTTGTTTTATTGTTTTATTCAGATCGGTTTAATCAGGCGACGCAATCGGATCGCGAGTGGTGTTATTTCTTTAGTGTTTCAGGTAAGCGTTTATAAATGCACTGTTTTAATTAGTTGTTGCTAAAATATTAAAGAAAGTGATTTTCGACCTGCAATTAGTATTTTAGGCTTTAGAAATAGGTTAATCTTTGTATTCCTCGTTAAATTATTTTAATTCTTGGAGCCAAACAAGGTAAAAATTCAATAAATAAAATAGGCCGGTATTAGGGCCGAAATTTAGTAGCTCACCTAATTCCGGCCCAATTGGGCTGGAATTTGAGTGCTTTTTTTTTAAATTTAGCTTTCTATCAGGATAAAATTTAAATATTAGAAAGAAGTAAAGAAGTAAAATACATGAAATTGGATATAAAAAAAAATATTTTCTATGACAAAATATTAGGAAAAACTTATTACCAAATTCCGTCTCATACTTTTAATTTTAATAAGGAAATAAAATAAAGTTTAAAACACACTACTCAGATAGTCGTATCTAAGGTAAAAGAGTAAAAAATAATTTCAAATTTCTACCCAAACAAAAAAAATATATTTTTAAACTTACACAAAATAATAATATATAGTCTGACAATTTATTATTTATAAAAATATCTTTAAATTATTTTATTTTAGACTGAACGGAATTAGATTTTATTACATTTGATTTGTGTCCTAATTCCGGCCTACCACCAAGATATCTAAATACATGGGATCCGATTTTTAAAATTTTTTGATATGTTGCATATACCTAGGTAATTAAATTCTGAACAACCTTTAATTATGCCAAAACTGCAGCACCCATAGTTTAAGAGATATCGCCTTTCAAAGATTGAGTTTTTTTTTCTTATTAAACCGGTGAAAAAACTAGAAAACCGAAATCTAACAAGCCTAATATGAATTTAGAAGTGGGCGATTATGAAGTAGATGACCATGTCATTGTAGTTTACGATGAAAAAAATTTTCCAGGAATAATAAAAAATGAAACAGATGATAAATTTTTTATTAAAGCCATGGAAAAAATTGGCCAACACTGGAAATGGCCAGATATTGATGATATCATCTGGTATGATCCAGAAGAAATTGTGTCTTTAATTGAGCCTCCCCAACCTATTAACAAAAGGGGTCTTTTTTGTGTACCTGAGGTAGATAGATTATAGGTATTTTAATAATAATTTAATAACTTAAAATCAGTCTGTGTTTTGTACCTGCAATAGAAAGTGTAGGTATAGATTTTTTGCTAAGCTACCTATACAGCGTATTTTTTTATTTTTTTTAGTATTTAGGCAGTTTTGTTCATAAATGTATGTTTTTATAATAATTAGTTTGTTCTTTATGTCTCTCACCGATACAGGGTATTTTTTGTTAGTTTTTTTAGTATTTAAGCAGTTTTGTTCCAAAATGTATGTTTTTATTATATTTAGGTTCTTTTTTATGTCTCGTATTGTACGTAATATATAAAATAATGTTCATATGCTTTTGTTCTTCTATTCTATACCTTTTTTTATACGTGGTAAAAATGTATAACAAAAATATAGTTCTTTTGACATAGGCCGGAATTAGGGTGGCACTAAGCCGGTATTACCACTGTTTATTTAACATAGGCCGGAATTAGGATTTTTTGCATTTCATTAAAAACTATTTTTTTATGCAGATCAAAAAAACATTTTTGAATAAAAAAAAAATAAGTTAACAAAGAAAACTTCAAGCTACCAAATAATATTTTAATCAAGTGTCTATCTGACTTGTTTTTCTTAATATTTACGTCTAAAGTCAAAAATTCCTTAACTAGGCCGTTAGTAGGTCGGTTTACCTTATATACAATATATTCACCAATTGACCTGCAACGTTCAATCGTTGAGCAGTTTATCTTCAAACACATGGAAAGTCACTTAAAAACACTTACTCTCACCTTAGCTTTTATATACTTCAACCACAATTTATACCGTCATCGAATCAGTTATACAACACCTTTGATGTCAGTGAAGACAAATTCTATTTTTTCATGGAATCTCATATTTCGAGCATGCGCATTATTAGTTGGAAACGTCAGAATTATACAGCCAGCTGGGCCGTGGACAGAGTCGACCTAGGATCTAATCATAGGCATATAACTAAGTCTATGGATTTAATACACATAAATCGCGAAAGCAGTCCACAAAAAGCACTACAAACAAAGCCGACTTTCGAACAAACAAGACGGTAGTTTTCGCTTTTCGGTTCCTTTTCAATCAACATACTTTTCCTGTCGTCGCGCAAAAAATCAATAATCGAGACCTCATCTGAATACAAGCACAATAGAAGCCTGTTGCGTGCCTCGTTATACGGTTAAATCTCGCCAACACTATCTCTATCTCTTTCTCCTTACAGGCGGTATCTTATTGAAAAGAGACATACATATATGCTGAACTTTATAAAGCAGCGTTCACTCATTGAGCGCAAGCGCAAGATAAGAACTCCCAGCTCTCCTATTGGTTGAAGCGCTTGGCTTCAAAACACGTGGATAGTTGTTTAACTGATTCGGGTATGGTATAAACTGTGCTTCAACTTTTTGAAAATAAGAATGACTCAAGTTGGAGTGAATTGAGAATATGTGTAATATGCATAAATAACTTCTGTTGATAGCGCAATGGCGTCGATGGTTTATTTTACCCTGCAGAGTAATTTGCACTGGAAAACATTACACTATATCAGTGTGTAAGAGATAGAGAATACTTCAATTTAAGAAAAGCATGATGGTTATAAAACACGCTATGCTAAGAACGCACACTCCTAGAAATGGATTAGTACTATATTATAATAAAGCAGAGAGAATATTGGCCGAGTGCCAAAAACGCCTATTACTTTTTGGCTTTTGAGAGAGAGTGATTCTGAACAAGTGAGTTTACTTACATCGCCGAGTGCCACAGGGAATGCTTATTATAGCGACTTACTTTTGAGATAATCAGAGAGCAAGTCTTCCATGGCCGAGTGCCACGGGGAGCGCGGACTATCGCGACTTACTTGGGAGAGAGTCGGGAAACAAGTCTGTTCAAGAAACTGAGGACGCGTCGTTACTCTCTTGGTGCGTGAACTTATGCCCACTCCTGAAATATCCCTCCCGTAAAGGGAAAATAACGTAAATATAGAGACGTTGTACTAAAACTTAACATCACCTGTTGTCTAAATAAAAATTATTAATTTTAACACACACTTGGTCGAAATCAGCTTACTAGTTTTTTATAAAATTCGATTATTATAGATCGTAATTTTAGAGACCCTAAAATTTTAAAATACCCTAGATTCACTGTTTCCGGCAGTCGCCGTAGGAAGCACTGATTGGTCGAATGCGTTCTGCTTGTAGCTGATCCTGACTTGTGGATTGTTTTGTTCGAAGCCATTCTGCCTTTAACTCTCCAGCTAAACTGATGCAGATGGATAAACGCTAAAAATGTCGCCGATATTTTTGAGGGGCATTCTTGGAATGCGATACACAGTGACGTGGAATATTAGTATAATAGGAATTAAATAGCTAGATTTGAAAACATGTTCAAATGGTTTTTGAAGAGTAGAACGGGACGCATTTGAATAAAACTCTCGCCATTCTGATAATAAATTTTAACTGCAAAGCCACGTTGGTCACATATTCAACGATTCATTGTAAACTGAACAATAGGTCATGCTGATAGTGGCGCAGCTTACGGTATAAACTGTGATAGTGGGGAGCCTGTCAGCATGACCTTACCAGCTTACAAGCATTCCACCCCACCTCAAATCATCCCGTTTCACTCCCAGACCCTGCATGATAACTGGAGATTTTAGTGCCCTTGTAAATCCTATAGACATGTTAGGTTGGTTGTAGGAAAAGAAATATATCCGAGTGTAAAAAATATAAATACTAAGAAACCTGTTTGATTATGCCATATTTTGAAATTTGTTCGGTTTTTTATATCATTGTTTCTGTATTATAGGATTAAGTCTAGTCTTAGTATTAAGACTGGTATTAGTATTATAGTCCATTGTATATTTTGTTCACTTCTACACGAATGGGCTTGTCGATGTATAAATAAATTGCTGCCTGAATTTAAGCTATTAGAATCTGAATGTTTTACAAATTTAGAAGATATTTAAATCCACAACTTATATTTGCTTTGTATTCCAGGGTATTTGGCGTAATATTCCTGATATTCGGCTTCTTAACTCTCATCGGCAGTCTCATCTATTGCGTGGTCATTTGCCGAGACGTGAAATCACCTAGTGAAGTTAATCCGGACGAACTGTACTGGACACACCATTGGTCAAAAACTATTGGAGCGTCACCAGAGATCCACTATAAGGCTGATGAAAAATATGGCGACGATCGGTACAGCGATCGGTATTCAGTAAGCAAATTGTCGGGAAAATATTCGGATAGAGAAAAGAACGGACGATATTAACTAACAGCAGAGTATCGAGATTTTGAATGTTTTAAAATTGATAGATAACACCTTCAATTGTTGGTTGAAATGAAGTATATCGACCAATCATTAACAATTTCTATTCTACCATTGTACACATGTCAATAGTTTAGGTTAGTCCCATAATACCAGAATGATAATGGTTTCTATTTGGCCAAACTTAATTCAATTTAATCAAATAAATTACAATTCAGTGGCCCTGTGTAACACTGAACTCAATTTTTCCTATTTTTTTTATTGGAATATTTTAATACGTTTAATAGCCACAGGTTTAGATATTTTTGACCATTCGTTACTACAGTTGTGTATTTTCGAATGGGGTTTCTCATCATAAGCTACAGGGCAGAACAACTCATGCAGTGTTCCAATATCTCTACTATCCTATCGATTAAAAAACAGCATAAAATGACTGTCAAACGATAAACTAAATACATTTATATACATTAGACATCGAAAATATAATCCTTTCAGTAAGCATAATGCTTAGGAGCAAATCGACACGAAAAATTTAGGTCAGCTTTTGCTTTAATCATTACTAAAGGATGATTCAAATTGAGTTTCCACATTACAGTCTATAGTCACTATATTTCTGAACGACAATGTGAGATTTCTAATCTAGATACATAAATAGAACTAGCGATAGTAATCCAAGCCTACTATGAAAATGGGGGAACGAGGAAAAATGCAAATGGGTTCACAAAATCGACCTTTTGAGAGGACAATTTGGAATGTGGTCCAAAAATTCGAATAAACTGAATATATAGGTAATCTCAAGGCCGCTCAGTATACTCAGTAATAAAATATTGTCGTTGTTCGCGAAAGTCCAAGCACGTCTATTCGTCATCGACCACAACAAGTGGACCTTATGTAGTCCACTACACAGCAAATTAAAAAAGAAAGATTTGTAGTTACTCCCATACAAACTCCAAATAACGCCAGAATTGAATCCTCGAGATCATCAACAGCACCGTGTGTTGAATGAAAATCATCTTTAGTGAGGAGGAGGTAAATTTTCATATTGGTGAATGTGCAAAAAAGCAGAATTGCCGTATTTGAGGACTGGAAAGTCAAAGAAAGATTGTTTAAAAGGAAATTAATCCTCAGAAGGAACTGATTGGTGTGCCTTTTGGTAATTGGCCCATTTTTTTTTCGAGGATCACGCGGAAATGGCCGTTACGGTAAATGTCGTTCGCTATCGGAACACGTTAATAGACTTTTTGTGGGATCAGTTGAAAGATGTTGACATCGAGGATATCTGGTTTTAGTAGGACGACGCCACCTACCACAAAGCAATATTACTGCACGGAAAGTTTACAGTCAGGATTATTTCACGTAACGGCGACATGAACTGGCCGCCGCGATCATGCGATCTAACTCCTGCAGATTTTTGCTTTGGGGGTTATCTGAAGAGCAAGGTGTACAATAATAAACCAAACACTATTGCAGAACCGAAACAAGGGATCAGATGCGAAATAGCTGGCATAGGGCCTGATTCGTGACGCAGAGTAGACGAAATTTTTGTACCACCGGATTACGTCATGCCACATGAACCGAGGCGGCCATTTACATGGGATCTTCTTTCATACATAATTGTAATGCAGTACACTCAAAACGCAAATATATTTTTATTTTTCAAATTTTGCCTGCTTTTTTATGCTTTTATATGGAATCCAAATTGAGTCATCCTTCGTCCACCTTTATGACAGATGAAGTGAATGAATTAAACAATTGTCAAACTTAACAACTGGATTTTAATTAATTAATGGATTAGTAGTGCTTATCGCCAAAACTGCCTTAATATAATTATACTTGTATATAAACGTTAGTTTTTAAATTTATATAATATTATCTAGCGAAAATGAGTTTTTACTCTCGATGTACTTAATAAATAAATATATATTATTGAAACATATAGAAGGTGACGCACCGAAAAGATTTGAGTGTTCATGCACATGAAAATTGATACGAAATAAAATTTAAAATTATTTAAGGACTTACAGGATGTTACAACGAAGAATTGGCAACGCTTTTTGATAATTATGTATTAATGAATTTAAGGAAAAATTGGACAGTATTTGGGGGACACGCTTTCTGATGCTGTAGAATCTAATACTTGTTACACCTTATTTTGTATGCTAGTTTCCAGTCTAATCTGAAGTAATACATTTGTTACATCTGATTAAATTAAAATTATTGAGTTATCGCTAATAAATAATTTACAAAGGTTCAATATAAGTAAGAACCGTTTCGCTCTAAATTGGCCTGTTTGGATTTACTCTACACCAGCATATGGAAACGAGTAAAATGTCAATATTTTACAAACAATTAAATTAAGATTAGAAAAGTTTATCTTTTCTTGTACACCCTATGTTTGCTTCAACACAAATTATTTCTGGCTAACAAGTGTTTTACCTTTTTTCATACTATATTAGGTGAGCCCTGTAAATAGAAATACTATAGTGTATTTGTTAACCTCATTGTAAATAATCTGAAAATATTTACTAATGATTTTGGCGCTAATTTTTATTTTACTTAAATTAAGTTTATCTGTTATTTTTAGTTGTAAAAGTTAATTGAATTCGATTGAATCTAGAATTAAGATGTTTTCGCTGTGAATTGGTCTCTCACGGTAAAAACAAATAATTAATGCAGCCCCATGTTTTTTTAAATAAAGGGTGTTTTTTAGAGATGTATAATTTATTGAAAATGAATTAAAACACATACAAATCATGCTAACGGTCATAGCATTGGCTTTATTGGAAAAATAATTTTAGTCACTTAGTGCTTAATGGAGCGAGCAGCGCATCAAAGCGCAGCGCGGCACAGCATGGGCAGCCTTTTTAAGATTAGCATTTCCACTTGAGCAGCATCTGACATCCTAGCAAACGAGCTAACAACGGCAAAAATAATCAGTCTTGTGTAGTGGTGTATTTTGTGACAATGTTAACAGCAGAGGCGACGTCTACCATTTCATCATCAAACGATATGGTATTATTCAAATTCAAATTCAAATGGTCTATAATTGCATAGTCATAAACATAATAAAATTGAACATATAGCGTCAAGATGAAAAATTATTTCATAGCTAATTTCCTATCTAAGTCTATCCTAAATCCTAAATTGGCTTATAACAGCTTGTATGATCAGTTTAAAAAAATATTTTTGTTAGTCAAAAAGAGTTAAGAAAAGATACAAAAAAAATTGGATAAAATGGTTTCATTAGATGGACACTAGAGCAATTGTTAAAATAACATAGATACAAGAAACAACAAACAACACATCGGAAGCAATGTTTGCAGGAGACTTCAAACTTCATCAGGTCTATGATTCAGAAACAGAAACTCTTGGTTTGTGTATGGTTCAATTTCTACAAGCAGGTTTTTAATAGATTTCTTAAAAGCGCCAAGAGTTTCCAGCTGCCTAATATTATTTCGCAATGTGTTAAAACAATTTAATACACGAGTAGGTAGGACCTTTCTCAGCAGCTGTAAGGCTATGTTGAGGAGGGTAAAACCCAGTGAACCTAGTGGGAATAATTCTTTGTGAATTAAACTCAACAAATCTCTCCCCATTCTTAAACAGAAATAAAAGACACTCACATATATAAAACCCATAAGCTGTCAGAAGTCCCAAGTCTCCAAACCTTCCCCTACATGAGTCTCTCATCCTTGAGTTGAGCAAGATTCTAACTGCCTTTTTTGAGCTAAGAAAGCTCTATCTGCATTCCTACTTCCTCCCCAGAACATTATGCCATATTTAAGGATTGAGTATATGTTTGCAAAATATACAGTTTTAAGATTGTTTAAGTTTAAATATTTGGAAAGTATTCTCAGTGTGTAACATGCAGAACTAACTCTATTGCAGACAATTGAGAGATGTTGTACCCAATCAAGGTTCTGATCAATGTAGAGACCCAGAAACTTTGTATGTTCGGACAGAATTTGTGTTGATTCATTGAGAGAAACAACCCTTGGCATGTCCTTATTTTTTTGCTTGGTTCGAAAGCAGACTACATTTGTTTTTTCAGCAGTCAGAACTAGTTTATTCTTGGTAAACCAGTCCTGAGCTGCTATCAGTCGATCTGTGGATATCTCAAGAAGCTCTGACAGTGCCGACCCAATCATTAGCAGGTTGGTATCATCAGCAAAATTTGTGAGGTGGGAGTTTTTGTCCAGTATTTCACTGGCTAAGTTGTTAATGTAAAAAATGAAGAGAAAAGGGTCCATGACACTGCCTTGGGGTACACCCATTAAGATTTCTTTCTCATTAGAAAAGTACTTATCCCCCTCAGTCTCAATAACCACTTTTTGCTTTCTATGTAGGAGGTACGAGTTTATCCACTGCAGGGCTGGTCCACGCACTCCATAGCGCTCCAATTTTTCGAGCAAAATCCAGAAGTCAATAATGTTGAATGCCTTTGACAAATCCAGGAATACACCCAGAGATAGGTTCCCATTCTCAAAGCCATTAAGAATCCTCTCAACAAAATCATAAGTTGCAGTCTCCACTGACCCTCCTTTAAGAAAACCATGTTGGGATGAGCTTATTAATTTTTCTGCGCAGAAGAACTGCAGAGGCCTTGAGCACACTGCAATTTCAAAGACCTTAGAAAAGCTTGATAATAAGCTAATAGGCCTGTAGTTTTCAACAAGAGTTTTGTCTCCCTTTTTGTGTATTGGTTTAACAATAGCTAATTTTAGCTGTTCTGGAAATAAACCATACTTAAATAAATTATTTATGATGTGACACAAGGGCACTACAACCTCCTCTGCACAGTGCTTCAATAGATTTGCTGAAATTTCATCAAACCCAGAGCTCTTCCTATTTTTAAGTTTTGCAATAATCCCAGATTCCTCAAATGGTGTGACCGGAGATAAAAAGAAGAATTTGTTATGTACTGGGATATTGCAGGAAAATGGTACTTAAGGTTGATTTTTTATTAAATTTGGAGCCGCATTGGTCATAAAATTGTTGAATATGTTCGATATTTCCGCAGGATGTCCTGGAACCTGTAAGTGAGCTTGGTCTACACTTTCCAGTCCCCTGATTTCCTTTACAATTTGCCAGACACACCTAGATTTGTTTTCACTGCTATTAATTCTGTTAGTATACTGACTTCCACGTATTTCTTTTAGAAGCTATATTCCCTTCCCTATATTCCCTTTTTTTGATTTGTAGGCCTCGGTGTAACCAGGATCCCCCCTATTAAGCACAAGAGAAGATCCAACTCATTCTTGCATAAAACAATTTGTGGAGTGGGCTGAACAGCCCTGCAGGCTTTTTTCCTTTGCTTTGTAATAATTTTTTTAGGAAAACTGTTTTCAACTAGAGATTCAATAATGTTTGCATAGTATTCCCACTGTTCATTTACTAAATTCTCTGATATATTATATAGTGTTTCCCAATTTTGATTTGATAGGGCACTCCTAAACTTGTTCTTATTTGAAGCATTAAAAATTCTGCTAGCAATCGTTTTTTGATGTTGCTTACCTATATTCAGATTAAAAGTAAGTTTTTGAGCAGTGTGATCTGAGATATGAGTGCCCATCACCTCTGCCCCAAAGGGGGGATGATTCGTAAATATATTATCTATACAGCTCTGACTAGTCTGCCCCACCCGAGTACTTTCCAAAACCGAAGGAATAAAATTGTATGAACTAAGCAAAGTTAAAAAACTCTGAGCGTATTTATCTTGCACATCCAAAATATTAAGGTTAAAATCTCCTGCAACAAAACACAGGCAATTATCATTTAATATAATACTTAAAACAATCTCAAGCTTATCTAAAAAACTATGTAAGTACAATGTTGATTTGAGCCTGATAAATGGACAGTATTACTATTTTCTTTTTACATATCTTAATTTCTATCGCCGCACATTCAAAAGTACTCTCTACAGAGAGCAGGTTAATGTCCTCCCTTACTTTGTACTCTACTCCATTTCTCAGATAAATTGCCACACCCCCATCATACCCTTGGTCACGGCAGAATGATGAGGACAGAGTAATTCCCAGCAGATTGTAACTTGGGAGTTGATCTCTTGTCTTCCAGTGCTCAGTGACACAGAGAGCAAGACATATTTATCCTGAGTGTCAACCAGGTCTTGTAAGGCATCATGACTTGTCCCTATTGATTAACAGCTATATGTTATCAACATGAAGAAAATAAAAGAAAAAAGAAAATAAAATATAGGGTGCATGATATATTTCGAGCAAGGTTGGAGGAAGGTGAATCTCATACAGTCTTAAGGCAACTCTAGGATGATGAATGAACATTTTATAAATATTCAAATATTCAAAGTAAAAAAAAAGTACGGATCGCTGCACGTATTCGATGCCTCCGTCAGTTTACACTAGTTCGTCAGCTAGCAGAGCAGGAAAGAATAAAAATTTGCTGCTGCGTGACGCGTCGCGGAGCGCGGCGCTGCGTTAGGTGGGTACGGTGTCATTTAATGACATATAGGCAACTGAAGCAGCATTTTACTGTGCCGCGCCGCACTGAGACGCGACGCTCTGCTTGATGCTGCACTAATGGGAATTGGCCTTAAATATGATCTTAGACATATTAGCGCAGCGGCTGGCTCGCATGAAGCGCATTCTAGAAGTCCAATTATTGTTGACCGCATTTTCAAGCATTTAATGCCCCGTAAATCAGCAATACCACAATGTTGGCTTCCAAATGGTGGAGCGTCTGCGGTTATCGACATAGACTAGCGACATTACATATATGCATCCCAACAGAAAGTATAATCCATAAGTGTGAAATCAAACGACCCGGCAGGCCAAATCATAGGTTCGTTATGAATATTTTATGCTATAAATTGATTGTGTGAAATCAAAAGCGGTTCCACATTAACGCCGTTCAACTGACGAACGAATCATGAATCTATAGCGCTCTCCATTGACCATTTTTGAAAAAATATGGGCCAATTTTTCCATCAGCGGATAAATCACCCCAAACAGTGACTTTTAGTGAATATCTAATTTTTCTTCACCCACATCTGTCAATTTTTCTGGTTCACCTAACCATTCGGCCAAAAATGAGCCTCAGATGGACAGTTGTATCGACCGTAAAATGGACATAGCGCACGGTAAATTTTTCGAACTGGACCACGACTTTCCACTTCATTTTGCAACATTTGCAAGCGTTGGTCTGGTGCAAGTCTATTCACCGAGCACAAATCAGCTGTCAGCTGCCAAACTGACAATCACCACGAACAGTGTTGCCAATTCGAAAAACAAATCTCTTAAAAAAGCACCTTTTATATATTTTCCCAAATCAAACAGGACGGCTTTGTATGCCTATGTAACAGCATATATGTAAAAAAAATTGGAACGACCGATTATCTCATAAAAAGTGCATAAATGGTTTAAATAGATTCAAAATCTGTAACCTGAAATTAATTAAGAACATATAGAATTACTCAAAAATATATATAAACTATAACCTTAAGTGCAGCACGACAAAAAATAATATTACTGGAAAATCTAACTTTGTCTTATAGCATAACCTATACCTAAATTCAATTGTTTTCGAACTGTTGACGTTTGAACGTTTACTTAGGATATTGAGTCTAATAGGCTTAAATTAGAAAAACATAAATATTACTATCCAGAGCCTTCAAATTGTTAATTTTATAGAATAAATATTTCAAAAGAAATAAAATTTTAGATTTATTTCTTAAATTTCCTAAGACCATAAAGATGCTGTAATATTTATAGGTTTCCATAGCAAGCCTAAAAGTTAACCGACCACGATTTCTGGAGCTTTTCTTAAATTAATTAGAAATTTTCGACTTTTATCTTTGCTTGCCCGAAATTTTTCTCTAGCTTGAACTGTTTTTAAAATAATTAGCTGTTTCTCAATTTTTGAACTATATCTTGGTTATAAGTCGTAGACCGTCGCCCTTTTTGGTGGAAGCAAAGAAAACAATATTTTTTTACTAATTTTATATATTTGTCAATTAATTTACTTACGTTGGAGTCCATTGTACTATACCTTTCGTATCATAAGCGTGGCCCATTCGAGCAAAAGCTTAAAATTTGACTGACATTATAATATTTTATTTGCTGGAACATGTTTGTGATTTTAACATAGATAGTTTTAAGAATAATTGTATAGAAACTGTTTAAAAATATAAATATGTATACATTTCTAATCATAATTAAATAATTTTAATACTCTATGTGTGGTTTGTTTTAAGAAGAACAGGCAACAAAAAATGGCGAAATTGAAGCCATCATCGGAAGAATATGCCAAATGGTGTTTTTGGGAAAAACACAATTAAAAAGTTAACACTATAAGGTTTAAATTTCTAACTTTAATGAAAGCAGGAATAAAAATATTGTACTATTATTAGCTAAAGTTACATTAAGATGATATTTTTATGTAAATATAATTTTTTTTTAAATTAACTTGTCATGAACCCTTTTTCCGCAGAACATTTTCGGATGTAGGAAAAGTTTTGACAAAAATTTTATTTGGCAAACGATGTAAAAAAATTAAACATTACACATAATACATTAAAGCAAATTATACAAACAGAGGTCAAAGAATGTTATACAGAAGCTTCTTCTAATATCCAGCGTATGCATTATTCATTTTTGTCTCTCACCTATTCCGCTCTCACCTATTGCAG
>MU183159.1:156603-191133 GCA_016904865.1 Pissodes strobi
TGGGAAGTGCAGTTCTTCTTGGAAGATATCCGCCTAAAAAGTACTAAAGTCGAATCTACGATAGATCTGTCAAAATTCTAAGTCAAGTCATTTCTGAAGTTAAATAGTTATTGTGCTGAGTGAAATTAAGATAAACTAAGAACTTAAATAATTATTTCAGGAAATAACCAAACTTAACCATAAACTAAAACACAACACCACTCTTATAGGATTTTATTATAATACAGGGACTAAGACCTATGAACAATTCAAATCATACCTCAACTGAAAGGACATGCGTGTTACAGTAATCGGGTATAGGTTAAACTCAATAAGTTTTTAACCAAGAGACGTTATTGTTTTACCGAAATGCCTTCTTTATTATCTCTTCTCACCTGGCGTAGGTCAATCCATAATCTGAGCTAAATAATTTGCATGTCATCCCAGGCGTTGCGTCACGGATAACTAGTGACAATATCAATAATGAGATTTAATGCCAACATTAATTCTGTCCATCACCATCTCCAGACAGAAAAACTTAATATTTTGGGATTAACGGAAACCCAAGTCAGCCTGTCTACGGACACTGTCCATATGTTTTGCCCCAATTACGAACTTCACACCAAGTTCCAATTTAAACGAGGTGTTAGCGCTTACGTCCGCAGTAACCTCTCATGTCACCGAGAAGAGAGTTTGGAATCGGCAAATTTTGATGTTCTTTGGCTCAAGCTGTTACTAAAGGATGCTACTAAAGTTACCTGCATCCTTTATCTTTCTCCAAATGATCCCAATTATAAACAACTCTTCTCCTATCTCTCACTAACGTTCGACAAACTTCAAACCACCCACCCAGATGCTGAAATAACATTCGTGGGGGACTTTAATATTCACAACATCCCTTGGCTGGAAGTTGTCTTCCCGAACGGATGATATGGGCAGGGAAGCTGAGGCTTTTGCAATCACCTGCGGCCTGGCTCAACTTGTGGACAAGCCAACACGGATACCGGACGTTGGAAACCATCAGACTTACCTACTGGATTTATTCCTAACAACATCCCGAAACTCTTATAGGATAACCATTACATCACCACTGGGTAACTCTGATCACAGGCTTATATCAGCTTTGTCCACCTGTCCAACTCCACCGTCCTCTAAAAGGTTTCTAGGCCTAGTGTGGCGTTATAAACATGGAAACTGGAGTGAACTTCGTGACTTTTTCTTGTCATTCCCTTGGAGGGACGTCTGTTTTAAATCCAGCGATCCATCTGTAATTGCTGAATCCATTACAGAAAAAATTCTCATTGAAATGGAGACTTAAATTATATTCTCTAATAAGCGATCCTATCCCGGAAAATCACGGTTCAACAAAAGGTGTACTCAGGCGGTTTCCAAACAGAACCAAACTTATCACAAATGGCGCAACAACCCTTCGGTTGTTTCGCGCCGAGCTTTTCTGGATGCACGAAATAGCTGCAAACTAATTATTGATCAATCCAAAATTAATCTTGATCAGAGAGTCAGCGAGAAACTTTTGAGCTGTCCGAACTGCCCAAAATCATTTTGGGGATTTGCAAAGGCCATCGGGAAAAACTTTTCATCTTCAAGTTCTCCACCACCATTGCGCGAAGACAATTCGGTTGCACTGACTGCAAAGGATAAGGCAGTCTTGTTTGCCTCAATGTTTGCACGAAATTCCACCCTTGATGCACGGAAAGACTCCACCAATGTTGCCTAGGATCGCCACAGCAATGCCAGAAATCGTTTTGAAGCAAAAAAAGATAAGAGGGTTATTGCGTCGTCTCGACTGCTCAAAGGCCGCTGGACTGCGTGGAATTCCCCCATTGTTCTCAAACAATACGCACTGGAGCTGACACCTATTCTAACCCAAACTATATACCTTATCCTACAATAGAGGTATTTTCCCAGCCCTCTGGAAGCGCGCTAGAGTGCAATCTGTACCTAAGAAGGGAAAGAAAAATATTGCCAGTATGTACCGCCCAATATTTTTAACCCCGGTAGTGGCCAAGGTAATGGAAAAAGTCATTAACACCGAGATCCTAAAATATCTTGAACAGAACAACATAATATCTGATAGACCATAAGGATATAGAGCGAAGCGGTCAACAGGAGATCTGATGTCCTATATAACACACATCTGGAATTCAACCCTGGAAAAATACGTAGAGTCCCAAGTCGTTGCTCTTGACATCTCCAAAGCCTTCGACCGGATGTGGCACCAATCACTCCTGAGAAACTCTCAGCTTATGGCTTTTCACCGGCTCTACATACACTATTTTCGTTTTTTGGATAAAAGGAGTATTCAGGTCGTCATCGATGGTGTCACGTCCGAGACTTAATGTGATGAGCATGTCCGAGGTTTCGCCAAGTATACCTCTCAAAAACTGGGTGTACTTTTCCGTGCCAAAAAATACTTCAGCTCCCATCAGCTGCTTACACTCTCAATCTCAAATCAGACCTACCCTGGAGTATTGCTCTCACATTTGGAGTTCTGCTCCCAAGGTATCTTTTCTCCTCGCCGTTTCCTACTGGCAGTACCTATTAGGGTATTATAGGCAACGCCTTTGCAAGTGGACTGAAAAAAAAAATTAAAAAAAAATACTCAATGTTGAAGATACACCTATATTTATACTATTATTATAACAATACATATAACACCGAAAGATTGTGCAGGTAATTATGTAGAAATTTTCAGCCCACATTTAGAGCACACCTTCTGACTCATCATCATGCAACACAGCATACCAACAGGAAAGAGAAAAATTGCCACAAACCAGGCCATGAATGGATAATAGGTTAACCAAACTGTATTCTGGCAAACGGGGCAGACACCTGGCATGGGTTGACTATGAATTACATCTGAAAGAAAAATGGTATATTAGGAACATGCAAAAAAATTGTGTATCATGTATAATATATATAATTTTAACAAAGACAAGCGTCGGAAAATATACCTCTTTACCACTTAATAGACGAAGTAAAAGTTGCACTTCGTATTGAGCAATAAGCTAAGCGGCAGCAATATATTGTCCTACGTCCACTTATGAAAATGAGGAAAAAAAACACAATAAACGTGGTTAGAAAATACTTAATATCACACGCGTGTTGCAAAATTTTTCAACACACGCGTTGAAACGTTATTTCAATAGGACTCTATTTGAATAGATGGCCGATGCTGTCAATCTGACAATTTGGTTTAACATTTTGACTTGACAGATATGAATGGCGCAACGAGTACTTTTCAACGTTGTCAGATTTAACGAATAGAAACCAATTTTAGAATTATTTGCAGTTTTAACAAACCAGTTACCAGAAATCTTAGTTTTGTTATTCACATCAAACCGACCTTTCCAAACATTTGAGAGGTTCGGGGGATCGTGAGAAGCCGGTAAACAATTAACTAACCAACAACTCACTTTAATTCGGTTGTAAAAAGTTAATCCCTAGATGTGATATGCATAAATGTTAGGCAATATGTATGTACGCACTTATCTCTCTTACTGTTATAAAACACTATAACCCCTACTATTATAACACACTATTTCAATTCTACCCAATTTTTAAATAAATTTGAAGAAAAATCACATTGAGAGGCGTCAAAACGTCGTAAAAAGGCACTGACTGGGATTTAGAATCAGATTTCAAATTGAGATCGGGTCGCAGAACTAGTTTCCATATTTAGCTCTTTTAGGTCAGATAAGTAATATTTGAATAATATTTATGTTTGAGGGTGTTTTGAGGGATGCAATGGTATGGTAGAGGGGTCGCCAGGCAAGATTTGCCTTTCAACACGTTGACCACAATAATTGAACTTTTGTGTAGGTGTACCCTTCTATTTCACACGAAAATTCCTATCTCTTCCGACGAGAACCTCAGAATATTTCGAAAGGTGAGCTTTTGTAGATCTCCAGGTGCCACAAGAGCATTTTTGAGATGCCTCAACCTTTGGCGAGTCTGTGCCTGACATTCGCAGAGTAGGTGCTCTGACGTTGTCCCCATTCTCTTGATGTGGTACCTCCGGGGGCCATGCTCTGTAAGAACTACGGCCAGTTTTATTTCATTTTTTTGTAGCTCTTGAAGCTTTTTTGTGTATATGGCGAGTGAGAGATGAGTCTTTTGACCTGTCTCTGCCTAGGTGCATTGATCCAATGTGTCTCTTTCGGCCTTTTTCCTCAATTTCTTAGTTTTATTCATTATACGTGCCTTCTAATGGCCACAGAATGGTTCAGGCCCGCAAAAGGCAGTCTGTGCATCATTCCGTGCGAGTTGGTCAGCGACTTCGTTGCCTTCCACACTCTCGTGCCCTGGTACCCACATTAGGGTGATTCTGTTTCTGTTTGTCAGTTGATCTACAGCCATCCGACAATCCCACACTAGCCGGGAGGTGATTCTGCTAGATGCTAGAACTTTTAAGGCTGCTTGACTATCTGCACCTCTTAGTCCTTTTTTGGCACATTCAGAGATGGTTCTGCTTGAAAGAATGTGGGAGTGTTTCTTAAAGGTGCAGAGATTCGATACTTAGGTCCTAAATTTCGGATCCCACTCCTTCTTTGATCCTTGATCCATCTGTGTACCAGACAAGCGATCCCCTCTCTAGTTGTCTTAGCCTTTCCCTTGTAGTATTTCGGACTTCAATTACCGCTTCAAAAGAGCAATCAAAATGAAGTGTTGTTTCCATTGTATCGGCTGGTTTGGTCATCGCCTCTATGGAGCTGTTTCCAGTCAGGTCTCCTGACTTCCGTTTTTGCGTCTGAGTCTTTTCTATGCATATGTGCAGCGGAGGGAGGCAAGTAGGGTGTCCAGAGCTGCTGTGGAGCAGGTTTTCATAGCCCCTGTTATACCCAGAGAGGCGTGCCTTTGCACTCTTGTTAGTTTTCGCTGTGTTGTTATTTCCTTTGTTTTTACCCACCACACTAAGCAGACATAGGTAATAATACGCTTTACAACAGAGTTATAGGACCACCAGATGAGGGAGGGTTTTCGGCCCCAGAGTCGTCGACAGGCCCAAGGCGCTGTCGTTGCGTTTTTAATAATTCTCTTCAGGTGTGGGTTCCAGGTTAGTTTCCGGTCAAGAACGATGCCAAGATAATTAACCTTTTTTCAAAGCTCTACCGTTGTCCCTCCTTAAGTGGGTGCTTTAAGATTCAGCTTCTTTCTCTTTGTGAATGGGATCACTACGGTTTTGCTTTGGTTGACATTTAGTCTATCCTGTGTACACCATGTGCTGACAAAGTTGAGTGCACTTTATATACGTTCTGAAAAAACGTTGTCATGCTTACCTTTTATTATTCTAGCTAGATCATGTGCGTAACCATAGACTTCATCAAATCTTGCTTCAGTCAGTCGTACCAGGGATGCTAAGTCTCAATATGAAAAACTGTATTTAAATCGACCCAATTGCCTCCTTTAATTGGCGTACCAATGATAAATACATATTTCTATTGGGTCAACGACATTAAACATTGTGAAATTAGCGTTGATGTATAAAAGTGGGGTACGATGTACAGTTCTGGTTTGAAAAGGTTTGTACATGAGCATGACCCTAATATCATTATTAAATTCTAAAGATCTGAAAAAATGCAGCAAATAAATGAAAAATTTGCGCACTTATATACACCAAACTTAAATATAATATGCTGCAATTTGGAAAATTGGTAATGTAAGAGATATACGTTCTATAATATAGAGAGAAAAGGCAATTCCAATAAAAAGGATTATGAATTAAATTGTAAATAATGTATTAATGAAAATAAACATGGCAAAGTACAATCATGTGCCGTAATAAAATAATAAAGTAATATTAATACAAAATACATTCATTCATATTTTGCTCTGTATTATAAAAAAGGTGCTCTGTATTATAAAAAAAGATGACAATTTTTCAAAGCTTTCATGGAAAAAAATTGGTCTTTTGTCAGTAAACATGTGCTGAAAAAGGACCCCGCACACATCATATGGGATTTTGGCTCGGGGTCAATTTTGATAAAATTTTACTATGTTGTAGATTTTAACCTCTGGATAAAAAGTTATCATTGGCCCAACTTAATCCTATGACTAGTTTTAGAGATACAGGGTGTTAAAAAAATATCTCGTCTGAACTAGTAAAATTCCATTTATATTACAAAATTCACTTCTAATTAAATATAATGCTATTTAGACAAGAGAAATGAAAAACAAAAGCGTGTGTTTATGCTTAATAACTACTTTATGATACAGGGGGGTAAAATAATTACGGGGGATAAAAATGTACAGGGTGTTAATTAAGTATGTAGCCAAACTTCAGAAGAAGAAGACAAGAATTAAGACTTCATGAACTAAATATTGACCAAAACGCTCGAATATGTTTTAACTGTAGTAATAGTGTAATAGAGGAAATTCGAGCATATGAAGACGATCCCGATCCCAGAGTTTTAAAAGTGATTTTTAAGCATAGTACTCGTTGTTGTTTAGTACGTAATCAGGAAACTTTTCATAGAATCTCACTTAAATCAAGAGTAGTTATTTATATCAAACGGGATATTTTTTATTCCTGAAGGAACAATGATATGTCCTAATCACTTAGATGATAATGGTTTGATTCTAGGTCTCGTTCAAATTGGACTTAAATCTATTTCAAGGCCTGTTGAATTAAAAGGTATAGAACTAACAGCTTTTCTTACGTGTCTACGAAGCAATGTTAAAACTGTTTCTAAGTTTGAAAACGAAGACAATTAAGTATAGTGAAAATGAATTCAAAGCGTTAACGTCGCTGTCAAAAGAACAGTTCAGAGAAATTTTTGAGAGATGTGATAGTGTAGAAAGGTATGACCGGAGAAGGACAATTTCAAAAAAAGATCTTATGTGTTTTCTGTGTAAACTTAGACAAGGACTTTCCGGCAGCTATATTTTCATATCCTAGTCGCCAGTCCACAAGCCTCGTAATATCAAAAGTGACAAGGTCTTTAATGGAAAATTTTGTTCCATTTAATCTGGACTATAATCACATTACCAGAGAGCAGTTTATCAGGGAACATATAACTATTTTTTCGAATGAACCTTATAATCCTCAACCTAATACACCTAGAGCTATTGCATTTATAGGCGGTACTTATATGAAAATTCAAAAAAGCAGTAATTTTAAAGTTTTGAGATAGTCTTTTTGTGTTCACAAATCATATCATTTGTTAAAACCAGCGTTGATCGTTGCTCCCGATGGGTATATTTTAAGTATACATGGACCTTCTCGGACGCAGCCAATAATGACGCCAGTATGCTGCTACATGAATACAACAACGATAATGAGCTTTTCAGGAAGGAGATATATTTGTCTTGGACCGAGGCTATAGGGACTTTCTAAGAGGTATTGGTATTCAAGTAGAAATGCCGGTTCATCTTGGACGAAGAAGTCAGCTAACAACTGCTGAAGCTAATTCATCAAGGCTGATTACAAAATGTCGCTGGATAGTTGAGTCGCGAAATGGGCATTTTAAAATTTTTCGAGACCAGATACCAAATGTAAACATTCCGCATCTTAAAGACTTTTTAAGTATTGCTTGGGCAATAATAAATAAATATCATTTAACGATTAATATGCAAGATGCAACAGAGGATTTGGCTCGAGAAATGCTTTTAAAATCCCGAGAAGCAAATGTAATTCAACAGAGAGTCGAAGCTGACGGGTTATTAAGAAGACATGGAGCTTGGGAACCTCTTGACGAAAATCAGATTCCACATTTTCCAATTTAAAACACTGATTACTTAAGGAACTTAACTTTTGGTGTATTTCAAATAAGACTTTAACCTTCTTATAGTCAAGATAACACTATAGAGGGTAATAATTTTTTTGAATATGATTCTAGATTAATTGATTTACAACTTGTACGAATTCGAGTTAAATCGCGTCATCGTAATACTGTAAAGTGCCAATTATTTATAAGTTTTAATGTTGCTGAGAGACAACCTATTTTGGAATATTAGTGTACTTGTCGTTCGGGTGCGAAAACTGTTGGAATGTGTTGCCATGTTGCTAGCGTAGTATTGTTTTTAGCTTATGCCCGCCACCAACCAAACGTTCAATTTCCTATGTCTAATATTTTAGACCACGTAGAAGATAGTAGAGCTCCTAACAGAATCGATCTTCCAGAAATCATTAATTAGACTGCCTAGATGGCAGTGGTTAGTGAGTTAATAGCTATTTATGATATAAGTGTGAAAAGTACCCGTATAAGGCATGAGTATGAAAACGAACGAAGCGAGTTTCGCAATTCATAAGAGTGCCTTAAACGTACTTTTCACACGTATGTCTTACAAGATTTTTTCTACGAGCATAATGAACATTGGCTTTTTTAAAATTACTTCTGTATATTTACCTGAATTTGTCGTTTTGATTATTATAACAATTAGATCATCATGGTGATCCTATGTTATTTATTTCAAATTGTTTTTTTATGTTAGTAAAGTTGACAAACCGTATGTAATTCGAAAAATTCTGCCTCAAAAAGTTATTTCCAAGAACCTAATGGAGAGAATGGACTCTTCAGACATAGAAAATAGTGATTTAGCTTCATCAGACGTAGAAGAATCTGCGAGAATAGCCATGAATTCGCTTCTACAGGCCCGATCAAGGATCCAATATGAAAATGCATATAAACGTTTCGAAAACTGGTGTAGTGGAAATAAAATAAAGAATCTCACCGAGACCACCTTACTAGCGTATTTCCAGCAGAAGTCCACACAACAAAAGTCTTCATCCCTTTGAAGTCATTATTCCATGTTAAGGACAATGCTATCGAAAGAGAAAAACATTGATATAAGCAGGTACAATAATTTAATATCTTTTTTGAAAAGAAAATCGGAAGGTTATAAGGCGAAGAAATCTAAAGTTTTGTAAATTTTTTTTTAACAAGGGCCAACGATGACGATTTTTTGCTCATGAAAGTCACACTAATCATTGGAATCTCCTACACCCGAAAGACGAGCTGTGTCGGATGACTATTGAAGACGTCACAGACAAAGGTGACATTTACTTAATTAAAATACCTGATACTAAAACGAAAACCTGTCGAGAATTTGTTATTAGTGGTGGTTCAATTGAAGAAATTAATTTAGTGGAGATTGTTCGAAAGTATGAGCGTCTACGTCCTGTAGGCATTACCAAAGATCGATTCTTTTTCCAATATAGAAAAGGCGTGCCCATAAAACTGCCCATAGGCATAAATACTTTTGGAGCTATGCCGAAAAACATAGCTTCTTTCCTTGGATTGCCTGACCCGTCTAGCTATACAGGACATTGCTTTCGGCGATCATCTGCTTCGCTCTTAGCAGACTCAGGAGCAGATATTTTGACTCTCAAACGTCATGAGGGTTGGAAGTCGGCCACTGTAGCCGAGGGATATGTGGAAAACTCCGTGGATAAAAAACGAAAAACAGCCTTGAAGATACTAGGAGAAAAAGAGGTTACCTGTACACAGCGTAATGAAGATGTTTTGACTATGAATACTTCGATCGGAAGTTCAGTGTCCTACCAACAATTTCCGTCGGAGATTAATTTAACTAACTGTACAAATTGCGTGGTAAACTTTTTTAAGCCATGATATCTTATATATCATAATATGTTATATTATTGTGTTTGTAAAGTTCTAATAAAATTATTTATATTCAGTTTTTGTCATTTTTTAATTACTCGAAAAAGACTTTTCGAAATATGTAAATCTTTTCAGAATTACTTTTCACACTAATGCGAAAAGTAAATTATTTTTCACACTAGTGCGAAAAGTAAATCACTTTTCACATTAGTGCGTTAAAGTGACAATTTTCACACCGAAATGGGTGTGAAAAATGTCACTTTTCACACACTCGTAGAAAAAATATTTTTATAATACCTGGATATAAATAATTTTGGTTGCTTGAATTAAGTTTTTGAATAAGTTTTTTATAGATAAATAGATTGGAAGTCATTTATTAATTTATTGGTTATCATACAAGTTCTAACAACAAACGTAGAACGTGTCATAGTTACTAAATAAAAAGATACATCAAAAACAGTATAAAAAAGGTCTCTGCACATAGTATATAAAATACAAAATAAATGTTATGCAATATTACGTATATCTTTCTATTTAGCATATACAGGGTGTTGACATATTTCAATAAAAATTATTATACGCCACTGTTTTTTTTTTTCAATTTGATAATATTTTATGATTTAGTTATTCAAATTAAACTAATGATTTCCATTCAATTTCACACAATTACCAAATTAAAATACAGGAAAGATATTAATTAAATATTTCAGTTGTAAATATTGTTAAGCATAATTTTCTATTTTTTCTTTTCTAACGAAAACCGTTGATCTGAGCGAAAAACCTTAGAGGACCTTTATATAATTTGAATTGCTAAATCATAAAATAGTATCAAATTGAAAAACAAACAGTGGCGCATAATATATTCTTATATTAAACCAGGCGTATAACCATTGTGCACGCCACTGACAAAAAGATGCAAACAATGTTTGCTTAAAATACCGCTCTTTATACATCAAATATGTTCACCGAGTTTCACTGTCGTACTAGTTTGCGTTTTATAGTTATTTATGAAAAACTATTTTTTTTTAAATATTTCAACACCCTGTATAATCAAAACGAAGCCGTTTAGGACATAATATGTTTATATAAACTTTTTGTTTTAAAATTAAGTAAGGAATAACACCCTGAAGTTTGGCTACATACTTAATTAACACCCTGTACATTTTTCTGCTCCGTAATTATTTCCCCCCCCCCCTGTATAATGTTAGTAGTTTTTAAGCATAAACACACGCTTTTGTTTTTCAATTCCCTTGTCTAAATAGCATTATATTTAATTAGAAGTGAATTTTTTAATATAAATGGAATTTTTCTAGTTCAGACGAGATATTTTTTTAACACCCTGTATCTCTAAAACTAGTCATAGGATTAAGTTGGGCCAATGATAACTTTTTATCCAGAGGTTAAAATCTACAACATACTAAAATTTTATCAAATTTGACGGCGAGCCAAAATTCCATATGATGTGTGCGGGGTCCTTTGAAGACGCGCTCAACATCTACCCACAAGAATAATAAATAACCAGAATCCAAACTCTCAACTGTCACCGTGTATATTGTCTAAAAGCGCTGGGTGACCTTCAGTCCACGTCACAGCCAGAATTCCATGAGCGTGCTTACGGCATTTTTACTGATTTAATATTATCCATCTTATTAAGAAAATAGTACGGAAAGCGGGATAGCTGAACCATTGTTTATACAGTGTTGAACTTTAGTTGAGAATAAGTGAAACTAACCAAAAGTTGATTGGACGACTAGCCCAAACTAACCAAGTCTATTAAAATTGCTTATAACGTATCGGAACCGGCTCAAATAAGTAAAATAAGTTGATACTAAGTAAAACTAACCGAAAGTTGATTGGACGACTAATCCAAACTAACTGTAAGTTGATTGGACGACTAACATGAATTAACCAAATCTATTAAAATTTATTATAACATATCGCAACTGGCTCAAATAAGTAAAATGAGTTGAGACTAAGTGCAACTAACCGAAAGTTGATTGGACGACTAACCCCAACTAACCAAATCTATTAAAATTGATTATAACGTATCGTAACCGGCTCAAATAAGTAAAATGAGTTGAGACTAAGTGAAACTAACCGAAAGTTGATTGGACGACTAACCCGAACTAACCAAATTTATTAAAATTGATTATAACGTAGGTATCGGAACCGGTTCAAATGACTAAAATATGTTGACACTAAGTGAAACTCACCGAAAGTTGATTAGACGACTAACCAAAGCTAACCGAATCTATTAAAATTGATTATAACGTATCGGAACCGGCTCAAATAAATAAAATATGTTGAGACTCGATAAAGAAGTATTCACTTCTATCACGTGTACTATGATACTAGTGACTTTTTTTATTTGTAAAAATGAATGCCTATCTTTTTATGTACTATATTACTAGATTATTTTGCATGTTAATGATATATCTGTTATAACCAGTTCAAATGACGAAAATAAGTTGAGCCTAAGTGAAACTAACTGAAAGTTGCTTACCAAAAGTAACCAAATCTATTAAAATTGTCATAATGTATCAAATGACTAAAATAAGTTGAGCCTATGCTAAACTAACCGAAAGTTGCTTCAACGACTAATCAAAACTAACCAAATCTATTAAAATTGAATATATCGTATCAGAACCCGGCTCAAATAAGTAAAATAAGAAACTAAGGAAAATTAACCGAAAATTGATTAATATATGATTCTCTCACGCTTTTGCTCTCCTATAACATCGATAAAGAAGTATTCACTTCTATCACGTGTAATGTGCTACTCGCGACTTTATTTGCCAATCTCAACGAATTATGGGGATCCTAGAGTCCAAAAAACATTAAATTCTGAAAAAACAAAATTTTATCTCTGTGTGTTTGTCTCTGCCCGTCACACGACTTTTCTCCAAAACCGTTAGGCCGATTTCTGCCAAAATGGTTATTTTGGAATTTCGGGACAATATCTCCAGACGTTTTATATATTTTTTCTTTAACCTTACAATTAATGATAGTTTATATAAAGAAGAATTCACAAAAACGGCCTTAACGATTTTCATTAGATTTTCTATATGTTTACAATTTAGTAGGCAAATAATACGTACTACCCCGTTTTTCTGTGAAAAATCGGTGCAGTCCTTTTACTCTTCAGAAAAATGGACAAAATCGATTTTCTCGGAAACAGCTCCAACGATTTTCTTCAAAGTCTGTACTTATTTACCAATTAGTCAGGCAAATAATATTCACTTGTTTGTTTTCCTAGGGAAAATAAGATAAGGCCACTTTACTAGTGAAAATATTGACCTTCCAATTTTTCCCAGTTCTGTGGCGGAACTATGTTCCAACTTTTTTTTTAATTCCAATAAGCGAGAAATTAGTACCGTATATTTAAGAATGTTTCCAAACCATCAGTGTTTTTCAAATTGACAGATATCCGTTTTGATAAGTTTTCAGCACATGGGCTTAAGTTTTAATTTTAAAACCATTCCAAATAATAATGTCCTGTTGAATCCTATCATATCAAAATTCTCCGCTATATTAACGCTGCCAGGTATTTCATTATCAGCAGCAAAATTATCTATTAACATAGTACATAAAAAGATAGGTATTCATATTTACAAATAGAAAAGTCACGAGTATCACAGTATGGTTACGATAAGTTATAATGAATTTTAATAGATTTGGTTAGTTTTGGTTAGTCTTTCAAACAACTTTCGGGTAGTTTCACTTAGTATCAACTTATTTTAGTCATTTGAACCGTTTACGATACGTTATAATAAATTTTAATAGATTTGGTTAGTCGTTGACGCAACTTTCGATTAGTTTCACTTAGTCTCAACTTATTTTAGTCATTTGAACCGGTTCCGATACATTATAATAAATTTTAATATATTTGGTTAGTTTTGGTTAGTGGTTGAATCAACTTACGGTTAGTTTCACTTAGTTTCAACTTATTTTAGTAATTTGAGTCGACTCCGACATGTTATAATAAGTTTTTTGTTACGCATGCATCATAATCAACGATTATCGCACGCTGCAGCGTGCTTAAAATGATGTTTATGATGCGCCTACTTTTTTAAAGGTTGCTATAGAAACATTTGATCATGTCAAATGTGACAGATTCATATATTCGTCAATATATCCCTTAAGTTTAATATCTAAAACATTTTTGAAATTATGATGCATTCGTAATAAAAAAAATAGCGTATGATATACGTGTATAAGAGGCCTTTAAAGCCCTTACGACTTACAAAACACTCCGCTGCGCGTCGTATTTTGAAATATGTCGCGCGTGCTTTAAGGACCCTCTTATACACTTATATCTTAATATACTATTAATTGATTAGGTTAGTGTTGATTAGTCGTCCAAGTGTGGTACTTAGTATCTACTTATTTTACTTAGTCAGTTAGTTGTCCAATCAATGTTCGGTTAGTTATTTATACTGGCGTTTTCAGCGATTTAATCATTCCTAAGATCTTAAAGATGCTAATAAATAAAACCACTTATTTTCTAACCAATATATTTATTTCGCCAAATTATTAACTTATGGTTTTTGGTTACTCTCTATTAATCGATTTTAGTGTATAATATAAGTTAACTTGTCCAAAAATCCATTAAAACACAAAACACTAAACAAGGGAAAATGCATCCAAAGTATACCCCCGCATTTCCAACAGCTATAATTATACCATATTTTAGACGATCCGTTTACTACAGCCGCAACGCCTACACTGGCGAGGTTCGGCGGAATTTCGGCGGAACGAGCCGTTCGAGGTCACGGCAGATGAGGCGTAGCAACAAGGAAACATTGGATTCTGGATATTTATTATTCTTCTGATCTACCCATGTAATCAGGGCATATTTAATTTGTTGGTAAATGAAACATATCCACGCCATCTTTAAAGTCTTCCACAAAAATGTTTGACTTTATGTTTAGATTGAAAACCGATATTATTTTTTTACTACCGAATTAAATTTGTTTAGAATCGCTGCATCAATTGCCCGCATCACTCAGTTTTTTACAATCCGGAAATTGATTTACCAGAGAATCTGATATGGATAAATCTCCCTCTAAATAAATTTATTGAAGTGAAAACTTCTTTGGGCGCGTTTTGCGTTTTTTCCTGGGGATTGAATTCAGTAAAACCGTCACGCGTCACGCTATAAGCCGTCACGCTCAGATGTATGGCATGTTCCCGTATAGGTGGACGGCTGAAATTTTCAGGGGATGTAGCCAGGGTAAAAAAGAAGATCCTGGACGAAAACGGGACCCCGTACCCCCCACCGTTTGGCCAGGGGGGGGGGGACTTAAATAATTAATTTCGGGAGGTACGGAGTCGAAATTTGTATGGTAGGTGTGCCCCATGGGGGCCACCTTAGACAATACTGGGGGGACCGGGGCTCTAATTTAAGGAGGGATTTTGGGAGGAAAACATCATAATATTTTAAACCCAAAAAGGTCGTGTGGCATAATTATTGTTTAGTGAACAATCCTGAATAAAATTTGTGCCTATTGTGCTTTGTTTCTATCGGTTTTCGAGACACGCATTTTCTTGCATTCCTGATTTGTTTACCTTTGGCGACGGCTTGCGTATTCGATCCACCTGCGCTGTTGCCACGTTGAGCCAACTATTTATCCTTAAACATGAACTGCTTAAAGTGTGACAGTAACCTTGTGAGCATGCGATTGTTGTGAGCGCAAAATGCATCGCTCATGCTCAGGTCTTACTGCTTCGGAGTTTCGAGTGATGGACCTACGAAATAACCGTCAACTAAAATTCTTCTGTCAGGACTGCCTTAAAGGGCTGGCCGCCGCCGTACCAAAAATGCGAAACTATTTGCGCGGCTTGCAAGCCTAATTCGAAAGCTTCAGAACTAGATTGGAGTCGCTAGAGAAGTATTCCACTGTTGTTTCCGTAGAGGCTGATTCTCCTAAACCCATAAATAAGTTCGTTTTCCGAGAGATGAGCGATAGACAGGAACGAGCTCGTAATATCATGATTTTTAATATCAAAAAGGCAAACAACGATAAACAGCTAGTCTCTGATTTGCTAGGTGAGATCGGTGCGAATCAAATTCAAATCAAACAAGTGTCGCGAGTGGGAAAACCGAACAAAAATGATCATCACGCTCTTAAAGTTGAACTATCTAATTCTGACGAAGTTAAACATGAACTGTAACGCCCTAATAAGCAAAATGCTTATTCGGACGCCCATATGCCTGACTCTCCCAGTGGGATTTAATTTTTTTTAGAAAGTCGTGGGTTAATGTGTTTGGTCGTTAGAAGGGCGCTACTAATTTTTTATCGTGAGAAATTTATCGGAAAGTCTTTCGGTTGGAGAAATGGATAATAAAACCTAGAAAAAATGCCCGGTGAAAGAGCGAAATAAAAAATATTAAATAATTAGCTAAACAAAAACATTAGAATTAAATCAAATGATAGCTATACATCAGTTATCCAATTAAACACCTGAATTACTAACAGTGGTTTATTAACACCAAACACGCACGTACAATAGTATACCGTTCATCAGTACCTTCCTGGTACAGAGTACCTTAAAGAAAATCAATCAACCAATTAAGAAGATTTAATCTTAAGTTACGCAGAGATATTTATCTTCTAAACAACGAGAGGAATATCTCAGATACAATCTGATACGATTTTATTGGATGAAATAATTTATAGAAAAATTAGCTTCAAGTAATAAGAAAAAAATATCTCCTATAGAGTCTAATATTATTTCATACTATTCTATAGTATGAAATAATATTCAGGAAGTTTAATACTAGTTAATGAAAAGAAGTATTTCAAATACAACTAGTACGGTTTCATAGGAAGAAAAAAATTTGAACGATAGGTTAGCATTACCCGATAACTATTATCTAAATGAATATTAACAAAATCACACTAGAATGAATATTCACAAATTCACACTAGGATGAAAATTCACAAAATCATCCTTTACTTACTCCCTGGGCAGTAATGTCGTGGAAAATGCTTAATTAATGGAAAAATGTCTGAAAGAGATATATACACATATAGCCGCTTACGGAAGAAAAATTCGAGCTCGGATTAATCTGTTTTGGGCGTGAAATCAAATAGCAATTTTAAATAAATTTAAGGAAGTTCTGCCGTGGGTTTACAGCGAAATATAATTTACTTAATGCTAATATAATATTGGTACTAATTTTACAATATAACATAAGAAATTAAAAAGTGGGAAACGGTAAAAGATCTACGGCATTCTGGAGAAATATCTCCTTAAAACAACGCACTATATCGGCGAACTGAATCTCAAAATCTCTTGAAATGTTTTATCCGGTATGTACTTCTAATAAGATAGTCTATAGTCTTTTCACTCGAGAATCATCGATAGTAGCAGCAGAAAGCCGAGAGAAAGCTCAATAAATTTGCCTTGTTGAGAATAATAATTCTACTTTATAAGGATAAAACTGATCCTACCAGTTTCACTGATGACTTTGGCTTCGATAAATGAAAGACCTAGGCAAGGCACTAATTGGTTAGTCGGGCTTCACCCAAACTCCCGGACTGGTCCACGCTGGAGAAGACGGTTAGGCTCCTACATAGGGGAGAAGGTGCTCAAAAGGCCATTGATCCCATGGAACGAACCTTTAAATTTAAAGGGTCACCACACCATCTTTCACACGGTGTCTTACAACACAATTGACGATATTTAGTACTTTTAAGCGATACTACGCTTGTAGATAAATTGGCCTCTACCAACTCGGTATCAAAAACAGCCGTCTTCACGGCTCGAAGGCGTACCAGAGAAGATCGTCCTGTCCGCTACCTTCCGTAGATATTCGTAGATATTTCCTGCGCATCTTCGAGAGTAGTAAGGTTGCGAGGATCGATACCATAATTTAACAGATATATTGCGGAAAACGAAATATAATAATTAGACACATGTACAACGTTACAGTACTCAAGTGCAAATCAAAACTTGACAAGTCTCGTTCGATTTTCATTAATGCTGACCTTACTGCCGACCAAAGGGAGCATTTGTATTCAGTGAGAATCCAACTGAAAGATCGAACCGCACGTGGAGAAGCTGACTTGGCCATTTCTTCGTCCGTAGAGTTCCTCAAATCATTAAAAAAACTGATATCGTCCCAAAACCATCATCCTTAGTCGTTTAATGAGTTATCAGTTTACTATCAGAACGTGAGGGGCTTACGGACTAAACTAAACGTATTACATCTTAGTGTGGTTGTCTCCCTCTTTAAGATTATTGTATTAATGGAGACGTTGCTGAGTGACGAGTTCCATGACGCCGAACTTGGTTTAGGTGGCTACCATACATATCGTAAGGACTGGTTTTGGCAGGGGAGGAGGTGTACTCATCGCTGCAGACAAAGGAATTGACAGTAGTATTATTGATCAGGATGTTGATTGTGAAGTGGTGTCTGTCCTCCTGAACCTAGGTAAGCGCCAAATTGTATTAAGTGCAGCCTATCTTCCACCCAACACCAACGTCGCTACTTATACAACATTTTGTTTATACATGGAAGTACTTTGTGATTATTGGCGACTTTAATCTACCCCATGGTGGTTGGACTGACGATAACCTTAGCTCGTGCTGTGCCCCCTCACCCAACGAAGACATTCTGGTTCCGGAGGACCCACACCACCCGTCGTTGGAAATCCTGATTCCCAGGACGAGTGGAGGACCACCCTTACTTGGTTTCCAGGAAGCTGGTTGTTATTATGATTTTAAAAATGCAGATTTTGCATCCATAAATGATAACCTAAATTGCGTCCTTTGGGACGATATCTTAAAAGATCAACCATTAGATACTATGATTAGCATTTTTTATGAAATTCTTTACACAGCCATAGACTTGTTTGTACCACAAAAAAATCTACCAACTTTTAACTTTCCTCGCTGGTTTTCTCGTGAATTACGACACCTTGTCTCATTGAGAAAGATAGCTCACAAAAATACAAAATTTCCAACTCTCCTGATGATTATGATTCATTTTCATTATTAAGAGCTCAGTGTAAAATACTTGCCCGATCATGTCGTGCAGATTTTATGCACGATACTGAAATATCCCTACTCGATAACATCAAAGTTTTTTGGAACTTCATTAACGCCCAGAAACAATATCCTGGACTACCGAGAGAAACGCACTTAAACGAATTATCATCTAGCTCCGGACCTGATATGGCAAATATATTTGCTTCTTATTTTCCGAGTATATTCTCAAACAAATCTAATCCTAATTTTGTTGCTAATCAAGATCATTTAAATATTAAAAACCTTAACCACTATCAAATTCCTATATCAGACATATTCAATAAGCTTTCCAGTCTCGACATCAACAAGGGCCCTGGACCTGATGGAGTGCCTCCGAGACTTCTTTGGTTTTGTTGTTTCATACTCGCAAGGCCATTGTATTTAATTTTTAATAAATCTCTCGTAATAGGTGTTTTTCCAAATCATTGGAAGCATGTCATACCAATTTATAAATCCGGGGACAAATCGAATATAAAAAATTATCGGCCTATATCTATACTGAGTAGTATTCCCAAGCTCCGTCCGAAATGGGTGGAATGATTCTGGATGAACAGTATGGCTTCCGGGAGAAGAGATCAGGTCAGATTGACCTGCTTGGTCAATGGTGTGCAATTAACTGCATGGACTTAAATATACAGAAATGTCACGTTATGAGATTTTATCGCTCCAAAAACCCAACTATATTTAATTACAGCATTCTCGGCGAAGAGCTTTCAGTAGTTGAAACAGTCCGCGACTTAGGCGTCACCCTTGGTACTAGTTTGTCATTTATTCCCCACATTAACATTATCTGTAATAAATCACTTCGGATGTTGAGTTTTATTAAGCGAACTACCTCCGAATTTGTTAATGTCAATGCCCTAAAAATCCTTTATTGTTTCTTGGTTAGACCTCACTTGGAATATTGTTCTTCCATCTGGACACCATACTATGCTGTTCATATATACAAAATCGAACAAATCCAGAGGAAATTCCTTCGTTATGTAGCATATAAAATTATAAAAAGCACATACCCACTGATAAGATTATCTAGTCAAATCTGGAAAAAACGCTTAATATAAACACCCTATCCTTGCGTCGGAGACATCTCGACCTTAAGCGTTTATTTAACCTTATTAATTATAGAGCCTACGATCCCCATTTGCTTATGAACATTACCGCCCCGTTGCACTCGAAACACCAATACCTTTGCCCAACCGTATCACAGAACTAATTACGGTACCAATTCGCCCATCACGCGCATTCTACGAATCTCGAACGAAACTCTTGCTCTGTTCATGTTAATTTTGAATTGTTAATATTTCATTATTTCTTTTTTTAATATTTGTTTTTGTTCTTTCATTTTATTTTGTACTAGTATTAATTTTACTTACTTATACGGGGTGGTGCTTCTGCGGCAGGGTTCTGTGATTTGTCAAAAGCGTCTGACTGCGTAAATCGCAGAATACTGCTGCTTAAGCTCCAACACTATGGCTTCAGGGGGACAGATTTGGATTGGTTTCACTCATTCTTAGAGGATAGAAGCCAGGTCGTTTCTACAGGTTCAGCAAGATCTGATAGCAGGTTAATTGAGTTCGGCGTTACGCAGGGTTCGGTATTGGAACCGGTTCTGTTTCTCACGTACATTAACGACTTAGTAAATGTGGACATAAAGGGTAAATTTACCCTATTCGCAGATGATACTACTATCCTTTAGCACAGTTATAACGCCCAATCATTATATGAAATGGTGTCGTCTGATCTTCTTCGAGTCAAGGGTTGGTTCGACTCTAATTTGCTTGCCCTAAATGTTAAAAAAACAAAACAAATATTCTTGGTTTTAAATGTGATATGAGTGGTCTAAGCATTGGGGATTGTTCCTTGTTAAACCTGTCCCATGCTAAATTTTTGGGTCTTGATGTTGACAGAGATCTCAGGTTTGGACCGCACCTAACCACACTGAGCAAAAAAATAGCTTCAGGATGTTATGCAATTAGAACTGTCTCGAGAGAGCTTGGCTTGGTTACAGCCAAAAGCGTATACTATGCCCTTGTTGAATCGCGCCTTCGATATGGCATTGCTTTTTGGGGAATGTGTAGTCAGGGACTTTTTAATATTATATTTGTATTGCAAAAAATGGCTCTCCGCTCCCTTTATCACATAGGGCATCGATAATCTTGTCGACCATTTTTCATCTTGGGGAGAATTTTGACTTTGGTATCAAATTTCATATTGGAGACGGTTATTTTAATATTTAAAAATAGAAAAAAGTTTATAGCTCCTGATCCTTGTTATGCTACACGACGTAGTATGAATTTACCTTTACCTATATCTACATCAACGTTAACTAAGAAATCAAAAATTTATAAAAGCAAAAAGATTTTCAATCATTTGCCAGTAGCTATGAAACAAGAACAATCACTGAAATTGTTCGTAAAAAGGTAAAGACGTTGTTAGTTTGTGAAGCTTACTACACTCTGACTGAGTATTACTGTGATAATCTTTTCATTATGCATCAGGTAATTTTGTGATAACATTTAATGCTTCTTTATTTTATAGTTGCTTGGTGACTTGTTATTTGTTCTTTTATTGTTATTGGTTGTTTTTATGGTATCGACTTTTGTTACTTGTGCCGTAAGATTGCTGACTTCTTTTTAGTCAACAACTATATGAGATTTTGCTTATGTTAAGTTTTAGACTTTGTTTTACTAGTTTGTATGTTTTATTTTAAAAAATACTAACAATTTGTTATTGCTACTGTTCCTCCAAGGTAGTCTTTGCGTATTCATTTGTGAAATTTTTTCCATATTTATCATGAAAATTATTTTACTTTTGTGTTACTTCATTTTGCTTTTAGTTGTAATTTCAATTGTAAACAAAGCTTTGTCAATGAGATTTATCTTGGACAATAAAGCATATTTTGACTTGACTGTTGCTAAAAATCCTTGACTAATAATTCCATGATGGCATGGTACGGAATAATAATTTTTTTTTCAAAAGCTATTAAAACCTCTAAGTTTTTTTTCAGCGAGAAATGCTTGAAAATGCTCTATTGAAGTAAAAATAAGCCGAAAAGCGACGAACATTGCAAACAATGCAAAATGCATTTTTTTTCCGGTCTTTATTGATTACCCTCTCTCAATATAATTATTTACATCTCTCAAATTATAAAATTTCTGTAATTAATTGCTAAGAAATTGATCCCAAAAACTGATAATGCGACTACTTACGAACTGTTGGTGGTGGTGGAGGTTGCTGGTGCACAACCTGAGGTGGAGGAGGCAGTGAATGGCCATCTGTAAAATAGAAAACTCTTTATATATGGCACAACTGATATCATATAACTTTAATTAAGTTTAATTGCGAGGTATGAACATATTTTTCATAGCCCCAATATTCCAACTCCGATGTTAGTACCTTAGAACAGATATTGCCTTATGCAAGATATCTGTTTTATAACGTAATTTTTTTAGAGCTGTTTGGTGTGTTATTTCATACCAGAAAAGTTAATTGAATAGGCAGGCATCTCATTGATAATTGCTTGACATTTATAATGCCTTCATCTTCTATCTATAAGGAAAACTGGATAATAATATACAGCAGTCCATAGATTTTTCGATTGTCATATATAATAACAACCCAAATTTCAATTACGTTTCTGTGTAAAAATGTTCCCATAAATTGAAGATTTTTATAGATGCCTATATGAGCAGTTTTTTTTTTGAACCTATAATAATAACATGGTTGTATACTTACTATCGGATGGATGATATGGAGGTGGAGGTCCCTCTGCAAGATCATAAAAAAAAATTAGGGTGTATTTTCAAGTAAATGAGATAGTGTCCACTTTAATGCCAACATATTTTAAATTTTTTATGAGCCATATGGTAATAAAATTGAATGACACTTGGTTGGGATTATTTTGGCAAATTCAGTCTGGAAGGAATATTGTCATCACTTTTTTATTTGTTCAAAAATAGGTAATTCATTACTATTTCCGTTTAGAATTACTTTTGAATACATTTGCCGTCATCTAGTAAGAGCAGCTTTGGTATACTACTTTCCATAAACATAAGAATTTTTTTTAATAAATGATGTTCGTTTTGAGACTCGTTTTTTTCTTTACGTTTTTTTCTCAGGGGGTAGATTGTTTCTATTACTAGCCGTAATTTTTTGTGGGCGCCAGAGTTCCTAGAGGCAATGCGAACTGAATACGAATACTTAAATATAAATAAATATAACGAAAATATATTTTATATATTAGAAATCGCAAAGTCTCGCAGTCTCAATCCTGAAGAAAGAAGTAAATTGCAAAACAACAATATATTAATTATAGAATCAAATTACAAATGCGATTGATGAAATTTGAAAGGAGTTTATCTATATATAATCAAATTATAAATATATTTGATGAAATTATTTGAAATGAAGTTTATCTGATGAATAAATTGACTTAGTAATGAAAATTAAAATTAATGTGAAAGATTAAAAAAAAGAATGAAGCGGTATAATTGGTCTTTACAATATGTTTATCTTCTGATTGGCTAATACTTAGCTTGTCCAATTATTCTGTAACCATGCGATCGTATTGGGACCTCTATTGGAACCGTTTCTGCCTCTTCCCAAGTTAGTATCTGTTGGGTTTATCGAGGAATTATTTAGTTCACGAAGTATTGGTTCCCTCAGAGTAGCTCAACTTCGCGTGGGGTACCCTGATGGGTGAAATGAGTAGCTCGTCAGGTGCCACTGCTGGTCCCAAACCCGGATAAAGGAGGAGGGTTGGGCGTAAGGCTAACAACCTAACCCCGTAAAAACCCATATGTTATGAAACCGTACGATATGCCTCGGAACCGCACGGATATACGACGACGAATCAAGCAACGTTTAAAGGACACGAATATCGGAACATGGAACATGCTAAGTTGGCACAGGCCAGGCGCAGCAGATCTGGCGATTCAGGCCCTCGAAAAATAAAAGATGGACATAACATCAGTCCAAGAGATCAGATGGCTGGGTGCAGGAAATGTGAAAATAGGGAAATACATCTTTTTCTATAGTGGGCATGAGACTAGGCACGAGTTTGGTACGGGCTTTGTTATCAGAGAGAATCTCAGGAAGGAGGTTCTTAACTTCAGACCCGTGAACGAAAGGATATGCCTACTAAGATTGCGCAGCAGGTGGCACAACGTTATGCTGATATCCATACACGCACCAACAGAAGAAACGGAAGAAGACACAAAAGACGGTTTTTATGACTCCCTGGAGCAGGTAATCAACCAAACACCAAGGCAAGACATGCTCTTGGTCTTAGCGGACTGCAACGCTAAAATAGCGCGACCTGTCGTAGGGCAACGCAGCCTACACAACTTCTCAAACGATAACGGAACCAGGGTAATAGACATGGTCACGGCAAACGGTCTACGCGTAAAATCGACTATATGTTTCCACACAAAGAAATTCATATACAAACGTGGATATACAATGATGGCCGTACTAGAAATCAAATAGAAGACCGCATTCTAGTAGACTCTAGACACAGCAGCACTGTGATAGACGTCAGAAGCAAGAGAGGAGCAGAGGCCGGCTTGGATCATATACTAGTCAGCGCTAAAGTCTGATTCCGAATATCATCGTCAATGCAAAAGAACAAAAGAACTAATAAGAAACACTATGTGAACCAAGTGAACATCGATAAACTAAAACACTCAGGTGTGGAAAAGACATATGAGGAGAGGATCGACGAGAAGATCGCAGGTAACCTTACAATAGAAGCTGATACAGAGAACGTGGAAACGCTGTGGATACTACTTAAGAAAAGCATCGTAGAAACTAATGAGGAAATACTTGGATCTAAACCTAAACAAAAACGCAAACCTATAATGCCTCAAAGACGCAGCGAGACTAGAAATGCTTCAAAACACCACGGAACAGGTGACTGCCAGATACAGAGCACTGAGGGATGTAACGGGCTACGATTATCTATACGCATTTATTTTTTTTTCTGGACGAAATGGCGAAGGATCAAAATAAAAATTTACGTGGTCGACTAAAATTGATCTATTTCTGGAGGGAAAATAATCAAACATCATATTATTTATTAAAATAGACTACAAAAATTAGATAATCACGACAATAGGACTAGTATTGGAAAAGCATGGAACCCAATCCATTAAACTAGGTATTCTAAAGCAAATATTTCATATTTATGCCTTTATAATATATCAGATGAAACATTGACGTTTGTTAGAAGTATGTCATGTCACTCCGGTTTTAAACCATAGACTACATGACCGGTGGAAATCGCATCGGATGCCTCCGTCGATATCGACTCGAGAACCACTCTAATTCGCGTTGCATTTATTGTAGGATTTAGCTATCATACGCTTGAATTTGCTGATTATATTGGATGGTATCAATGTTTAGCCCTCTACGCTTGCATACTAACGCAGTATTACACGGACTCTCCATTAATAAAGTTCGATAATATTTCAGCTCGGAGTAGATTCTACCCACGCAAGGGAAATTGTTCTATGTTTCATATAGCCTATGGGGGTAATTTTGGCGGTATAAGTGACAGCTTTCTGGACAAGCGCGTGGCCTTCACGGTCGACACGGTTGCCAAGTTAATGCCTTATTTGGCATAATGCTATTAGTGGCGCATGTTGATTGTAATTTTAGACTGCCGCATAACGCGTGGGTTATATATTCCCACCGAGCATTTAAAAGTAGATTCTAACTGATTCAAATCATTTCGATAATGAGTCGTTTTAGCGCTTGATTTGGTGAATCCGGTAGTATGACATCATAACTTTCTAGTACTTTGTCACAAATGGGGAGGCTGTTGGCAACATAGTATGTTGGGCCGGCGCGATGTTAATTCTGCTAGTGATTTATGTGATCTTGAAGGAACCAGTAATTTTCGTTGAGATACTGATATTTAGTGTAAAATATACAGTGCCCTAGTTAGGGGATTATTCAACGAAGCCCTTGAGCAGGATTGTGGTCGTCGATGGTTTCTCGTCTGATGGATGATTGTAGATGAAGGAAGATTTGTAGATTCGACCACCTGCACCCACGTTTGGGGATTTGACTTTCGAGAGCTGCCACACACTTGAACCCCGTTTAACATCTAAAGGTATGTTGTTTGAGTAAATTTGATACAGATATTGTTTTGATCTGTTATTTGTTGAGGTTCCGTACCTGTTTCCTTCATATTTTGGCTTGATCACCGTGCTAATTTGCCCTATTTGTTTCAGGGGTTTCTATTCTTGGATTTCTGGTTTTGGATTTCTATTTTTGGATTTTTATTTTGGGATCATTGGTTATGGGCCTTCCATTGTCCTCTTAAGATCCGGTTTTCTACCTGAGTTTCCAGACTGCAGACTGAGACTCCTCCGACAACACGTGGTTTCGAAGCACCATCAATTGACTGCGTGTCTCGCTGTCTGATTCAAGCCTCAACGCATACGGAGTGTTCTTCTCGACCTTGACGCCCCAGTGATTCGACGAACACCTGGATCCTGGATGAACTGTTGGCTTGATAACGTATCAGATAAGTCTTAATTTAGGATATTATATAGTGTATTTTGGGACTTTTACTTTATTTCATTTTATTATTGCGTTTTATTTGATTGGTGATTTAGGGCGAATTAAATTAAATTTTCGGATAAATTTGCTTAATAAAAGTATTGATGGTATGAGTTGATTTAAAATATAGTTACCTTCAAGTTATTTGGGAGTAACGAATTATTCTCAATAGTTAGCATAGGTATACTGGATTATCCAGCTAATCAGGATAGTTTCGGCGTATTATTAATTAATTTCAGCGTAGTCTTGTTCGCGTGTTTTACTTCTTTTCAGCGTCGTATAATATAAATATTTTTGGAACTGTTCGCATATAAGCATAGCGTATCGACGCGTAATCATATAGGTTTACCTCTGGTACGGATACTATTTAATAGGTGAATATTTTACTTACATGAATCTAGTACATTAATCAAATTAACTTTAAACCGTTACTTTTAATATTCCATCTTTAGCATACATATATATATTAATTGTCATAGCTACATATACAAGAAATTCTTCTTGTAGCAATTATTTTTCTTATTTAATTCGAAAGTATAGTCACCAATACGGAATATACACTTGTTATTTTTGTTTAATTGGGGTGATATTTCTTTTTGTTTCCCTTCCAAGTTTTTCAATAGGTTACAGCGGGGAGGAGAGCAATTCGTGGTTAATGGTCGAATCTCACTGAGGATCCAGCATCAGGCCATGGCGATAAGTTAACCGCGTGGCGCTCAGGCATTATAACTCACCACGACCCTTCTCCACTGTCTAAAAGCTGGGGGCCGCCATTGTTCCTGCACTAAAGGCTGTACCACCGATTGTGAACTTAGGAGATTATTGTGAAGTTGGAGATTATTGTAAACTTGTATATTTATGTAAATTAGGTTTGTATTTGTTTGGGAACTGAGCGTTACAGGGACCGACTTCGAAAAACAATAAAGAAAAAGAAAAAACAGCAGCACAGGGAAAAATCCTAGGACTACAAGCGGACCACCAACAGGGGGACATGAGAGCATTCTATAAGGGAATTGCATCACAGAAGAAAGGATACCAGACACGATTCACGATGATGGTGAATAGGGAAGACGGCACAGTAACTACATCAAAAATTGAAGTCCTTGATACATGGAAGAACTACTTTGCAGAACTTCTGAACCGACCAAGCCAACAAGAACAGCGAGAGAATTATATCCATACAGCTGAAGCTAACCTGGACCCTCCACTACTTGAAGAGACTAGACAAGCTATAAAAAAGCTCAGGAACAACAGAGCCCCTGGTCGTGATAACATACCGGCAGAGTGTTTCAAAAAAGGCAAAACCCAACTGTTAGAATACGTACACCGGCTCATGAAACTAGTATGGACTAATGAATCCATCCCAGAAGATTGGAAAGAAGGCGTGATAATCCCAATACACAAAAAAGGGGACAAATTGATTTGCAAAAACTATAGTGGCATTACTCTCCTTAACAACGCCTATAAAATACTATCAAACATCCTGTTAGATCGTATTGCCTCCCACGCTGAAGAGATTGTTGGAGAATACCAATTTGGTTTCCGAGGCGGAAGGTCGACATCGGATCAGTTATTCACTATCAGGCAAAGACTAGAGAAATGTTGAGAATCTAACAAGGATCTTCACAACCTGTTTATAAATTGCGAACAGGCCTACGATAGTATAATCAGGGTACGCCTCTGGGATGCTATGGAAGAACTGGGAATATCCAAGAAGCTAGGGCGGCTGGTCAGAGTGTGTCTGGAAGGGTCGAAAAGTTGCGTCAGAGTAGACGGTGATTAAGTGAAGTTTTGCAATCAACAGGGGCCTAAAACAAGGAGATGCCCTATCCCCGCTGCTGTTTAACATCGCGCTGGAGAAAGCCGCTAGGACAGTGCCAACCCCCGTTCAAGTTTTCGGACCAAATGGACCAAGTCTACATTTGGCATATGCAGATGACTTAGACATGATAGGTGGAATCACGGTAAAGGTGAAAGAGAATTTTGTCCGTTTAGAAAAGGAGACTAACAAGATAGGCCTACGTATTAATGAAAAGAAAACAAAATATATGCACGTCACAAGAAATGCCGCCCGCGATCGCATAAGGCAAAACGTTATCATGGGCGAATACAACTTTGAACACGTGCAAGCCTTCAAGTACTTAGGTGTCGTCGTAATATCAGATAATAATGTGCGAGATGAAATCAAATAACGCATCACCCAAAGCAATAGATGTCTATATGCGCCACAATCGATGATGAGGTCTAACCTACTATCAAGACATACTAAGATCCTAATGTACAAGGCCATAATACGGCCAGTAGCGACGTATGCATGCGAGGCCTGAGCAATAACAGTACAGGACATGCAAGTACTTCGAAGATTTGAGAGGAAGTGTCTGCGAAAGATATATGGCCCTCACCTTGGCCCTCACACAGGAATCTACAGGATAAGAACCAACGCAAAACTTGCGCAACTGTACCAAAGTCTGGACATCATCCAAGAGATTAAAGCGAGTATACTACGATGGGCAGGGCACGTACAAAGAAGCCGGAATACAAGGCTGATAAAATCGGAATGGGAAGAAGCCCCCCGAGGAAGAAGGCCACTAGGTAGGCCAAAACTATGATGACGAGATAACATCCGAAAGGACCTCTCAATCCTGGGAGTGGACCTTGACACATGGCAGGAGACAGCGGAAGACCGGAAGAGATGGAGGCAGCCAAAACCCACTCTGGGTTGTAGTGCTACGGAGAGAGAGAGGGAGAGTAGCTCAGTACAGCTACAGATATGAGGGAAAATTCAAAGAAATTCTACTGAAAATCCAATTTACTACCTTTGCAGGAATATATAGAATTTACACCGAGAATTAACCCAAATAATACTGTTCAATTTGAATAAAAATACGTAAAATAATGTTCGTGACCACCGAACGATAAAATAGTTACGATCTCCCTAAATTTGGACTAAGCCTCTTAACGAGAGATGCAAATATTCACCAATAAATCAGTATTATTACCCAAAAGGTCACGACAATAATTTAAAAAGATTGAAGATGTAAGCTAATTAAAAGTGAAATATAAAAATGCGAAATTCTTGCTTTAGTCAAATAAGACTAAGCGAATCATAAACAAATATTAACTATGTATTTAAAAATTAAAGAATTAGTTAAATATGTTGCAAAATGAATTTAATATTTCAAGATTAAAAAATTAATACTCACCCGTCAACGTCTCAACACAAGATAAAACATCTCGTATTCAAAATTCAAGACGTTGGAAAATATTATGTTTGCCGATGTTTTATTGGCTAATTTATAACATGTGATTAACACTATAAACCACGTAGCGTAATAGAAATACCCAATATTAAATATAGGAACCTATAGTAAAATAAATTCACGAATTGTAGGTACAAAATAGCGTACTAGCGCTCCTAAAATCATGTCACTGGCGACTTAAATATTAAATATCGAGAATCATTTGCAATTGAATTGAAATTTTAGTGTAGCGGAATAAGCATTGCATCGAATCGTTGATCTCGACAACACCGACTCTCCGAGCGACGATGACAATTTGAATTATTGCTGATTTTTAAGCGGGATATTAGGTAAGCAGTCGTTAATTTATCAATATTAGTACTTGTTTTATAAGATTCATGTGTTTATTTCACACAGAACATAGATTTTAATAAATGAAACAAACATTTTGTACTTCGCTTTGCATTTTCGAATTTTTAGAGTAACTTTGGCCCTGGTTCAATGTTACCCGAAAAGTTCGAAATAACATGCTTTTTAAAAATGTGTTATAATATTATTTTATTTTTTATATTAAGAGCAAAAATTCCGAGAAAATAGGTGACTCACAGTAAAAACATATTATAAAGGGTCAAAGCATTTAAAAGATTTGGAAAATTTGGAGATGGCCTATATTGTATGAAGAGAAAGATGTGCTTAAAGTTATTAAAGAGGATGATCTTTTATTTTTTAAGATTTTTATGACCGTAGAAATTATGATTTTTAAGATTTTTTTTAGAATAAATTATTATTATTATTATAGGGGTTTTAGACACTAGGCGGAAAAACCGGTAGACTGTCATTAGCCCTTATGCTGGGATAACAATCCCAATCCAATTAAAATAGTTTCATAACAATTAAACTATTTTACGGCATATTGTTAACATAATTATCTAGTCTGTTTTTAACATGTTCACACTAGGGTAGGTTCCGACCTCATCAGGGAGCTGATTCCACTGTTGCACCACTCGATTTACAAAAAAATTATTTCTAGAAAGTCTGTGACAAAGTTCAGTGGAGAGCTTCAGGGAATGTCCACGCAGATGAGGGTTGGTATTTCTGTGAAAGAAATCGATGTCGCATGTGTAATGATTATGCAGGATTTTGTGTGTTTCAATTAAGTACCATCTATTCCTGCGTTCCTCCAGGGTTGTCAATTTGAAAGCTTTAAGTCGTTCTTCATAGGCCAATCGTCTTAAAGATGGTGGAATTTTTGTTGCCCTACTCTGGAACGCTCAATCAGATCTATGTGTTTTCTGAAATACGGACACCAAACCACAACAGCATGCTCCAGCAGTGGTCTAATATAGGTTTTGTAGGCTCGGAGAGACACTTCAGGGGACATTTCCCCAAAACAGCGTCGTATTAGATAGACTGTTGAGTTGGCCCGTTTCACAATTGCATATATGTGCGGTTCCCATTTTAGGTCATGTGAGATATTCACTCCCCAGTCGATCTGCTCACTCACCCTTTCGAAGTTGTTATTGCCCATATGGTAGTCCAGCATAGGGTTGTTGTATCCAATGTGCAACACAAAACGTTTGCTGACATTAAGTTTCAACAGCCAGTCCCTCGTCTACCTATCCAATTCGGCAAGATCTTCAATCATAACACCGTGCTGGAATGTAGTGTCACAGAATATTTTGGTATCATCGGCATACATGCTGGTCCTACAGGACATGTTCTGGGCAATAACTGAGACATAGATTATAAACAGAATTGGGCCAAGCACAGAGCCCTGAGGAACTCCACTAACTACCCTGTGCTTGCCAGATAAGGTGCAATTTATTATGACCTGGTATGTCCGATTAAACAAGTAGTCCCGAAGTAGCCGGCCCCGTGTACCACAATGTTCAAGCTTGTGAAACAGTCTCTCTGGGGGAACAGTGCCAAACGCTTTTTCAAAGTCAAGGTATACAACGTCAATTGGATAATGCTCCTCAGATGCCTTGATCCAGTGTTCCAGGTTGGACAGGAGATTCGATGTAACTGATCCCCCCGCAGAAAACCATGCTGATTGGACAGTCGATCACCATGATGAGTCATAAGGAATTCTGTCATTGTTTAATTTTTCTTTGTAATATGTTTGTTTATGTTTTAAGAACGCAACACGCAGTAATAATAAGAGATTCATGTTAGAACTCAAATAAATATTGATGACTTTTTGGTTTCTGTGGGGTTTTACTAATTTTTGCAAACACCTAGGGAGGTGGGGGATTGGGGTTTATAATTTCCCCTCCCCCCATTTACGACCCCATGATTCGGAGTCATCACTTGTCTGATTTTCGATCCGAGGCTTCGTTGCAGAGATATCGGCAAAAAACGGGTTTTACCTAAAATCTCCCCTTAAATTAGAGGGGCCAGGGGGCATTATTATTATAAATATATAGATCTAGGATGCAAAAACCATGTTAACTGAAATAACCAATTTTAATTGTCCTAATTGGGTGTAAGGGGTGACGGTAACAAAGAAATGTAACGGAATATATGTTAAATATAATGTTATGAAATATTTGTCTATTCCGCTCCATTTATTCTACCTATTTGTCAATGGTTTTCAATGTTTGGTACATTGATAGACAGTTCAATGTTTAGTATATTGATAGGCAATGCTTGAATGCTTGCTTAGCTTGACGCCGTGTTTCTTACAACGGTTGTCACGTGTTTTGAACTGGCCAATAAAAAAAACGTTGAATTTTAAATGGGTAGAATATATACAGTTTTGAAAAATTCCGTCTCATCTTGTGTTAAAGCGTCGGCACGGTGAGTCCTAATAATTTTTGATCTTAAAATATCTTATTCATTCTGCATATTTTTCAATAATCCTTTCATACTTTAAATTTATAATTAAAAATTGTTTCCAATTCAATTAGATATATTTGGCTTTTGTATTGCATTTTTAAGTAATTGTGATTTCAACAATTCTAAATTTTTTGGTGACCTTAAGGTTAAATACCGATTTTTTTGGTGAATAGTTGCGTTTCTTATTGGTCAAATTCGTGCAATTTGATAATGGTTTAATCCAAATTTGTCGAGAGCGGCATTATTTCATCCTTTTAAACGGTCACACACATTATTTAGATATTTTCATTTAGATTTGACGATATTGTTGGGAAGATTCGCAGAGCAGATTTTATCTTTTCCTGTAGAAGGTAGTAAATTGAATTTATAGTAGAATTTCTCTGGGTTTTTCGTAGCAATATTGTTAGTTATAGTAAATTTTTCGCTTTTCAGACTTATTTCATTACTTTTTCAGATTATTTGTTGCTTTAAACTATAATTATTATTGCTTATCGTGTCAACGTTTGATCCATGATGTATCTGTATTGCTTTGCTTATTAAAGAGGTTAAGCACGTGTAAAATTACCTGGTTGATTTTTTCTTTATCTATAAACATAGTTACTATCTCAAAGCGAGATAGTAATTATCTTATCTTTATCTTTATCTTTGATTAATTGAGACGTAATTTACGTCCAATTATTGTTTATGTGCCAAGGGCCATGTTAATAAATTAAGTTACCTATTTGGAGTCATTAGACTTGTTTAAGAGGGGTTATACCTCGTTCTTCTTTTTTTTTTTATTAAAGTCTAGTGATTTTCTATTTGAAGTTGCCGAGAGCCACTGTTGGACAAGTTTCATAACTTTCTTTTAAATTTCTAATTTCAATCATGATTTCTTTTAAATTTCATATTTCTAATTAAAGAAAAGAAATACCTTGAGTAGCAGTAATTGTTCATAGTGTCATTTAATCATAATTATCTATAATTTTTGCTGAACTTAAATGGTAATTTAAGTTCTGATTATGTAACCAGTGAATTTTCAAGTTGTTGGTTAAAACCTTGTACATCAAACTGAGGTCCATAGGATACTCTTTTGTATAATTATAATTAGCTGTGTACACCGGTCTAAGACACCCAATTCTTTTTTTTTCATGTAAACGTTCAACGTTCCTACAAGACAACAGTCACACAGATCATTGTGGTGACAGTCGATCCGATAGCAGGCACGTGCAGACAACTGGGAACCATTCCTGGAATGACTAGTAAGCCCTGGACACGCCTATAGCTAGGAAGCTTAGGTACAGGCATTTGAGTTTCCAGAGGAGGTCCCAAACGATCACGCGGTTTGCGGATAATACAAGAACAGTTATGAACGTAGGTAACGCGTTACTTATATGAAAAAATTGCAAAGACCTAGATTTTATTTATTTTAAATTTGTCAAACACCAAAGCTAATTTCAATTTCATCATTTTGGTAAATCAAATTCTCAATGATCAATTGCATTTTATTGCATTTATAATCTAATTTTAAGTCAATTCTCATTTTTACCATTTTTGTTAACTAAATTCTCAGTAATCAATTATTGTATTTGATTGCATTTGTAATCTAATTTTAAGTCAATTTTCATCTTATGTTCATAACTGCAGTGCACATGGTAACATAAATTGTAATTTAACCATATAGTTAATATATAGTTGTTTTTAATTTACCTTTTTTGATTTATCGCAAGTGGCGCCATATAAATATTAGGCCACCAAGGGAAATCAATCCACGCCTTCAAATAAACTAACTAAATTAACTTATGCTCTATCCTTACAAATTGGTGAATGAGCCAAATAATAAGTTATAAGTACGACTGAGCTAGAAATTCATCACAAAGTGGGCAACACTAAATTAGTTACAAAGTAGCGCCCAACTAATTAAATAAAATAATTAAATACCATTTAGTTATAAATTGGCGCCCAATTTAGTCATAGAATGAAGACCGACCCAACCGACAACCTCACCTGCACGTGGTGCACCCTGCCAGATAACCAACGAGGCTCTGTCGACTGAGTGATTACCGGTATAAGTGATCTTCAATTGTCAGACAACAGCTTTGGGTGGAAGAACTGACAAGTGGCAGGGCAACTCATTGTCCTGGGGTTGAGAAATGAACCCCCAAGGCGGATGAACTAAAATAATTAGTCAACGGCAGTGGGATGCAGAAGGCATCATGGGTAACCACTGCATTAAAGGCATACAAAGCAACTCTAGTATTCATTTAAGTACCCCGATCGGATCTCCGGGGGGGGGGGGGGGGGGGGGGGGG
>MU183159.1:204821-226100 GCA_016904865.1 Pissodes strobi
TTGAGATAAAGGGTGTTAAAAGTTTTATTTTTTACGGTTTTTTCATGCATCTCGTACATTTCTAGAGGTATATAACTCAAATTTGGCAGATAGTATGCTGTAACCATGATCTATTAATTGGCTAAAATACAGTTTACCAAAATTTACAGGATGTTACTTGGTTCCGGATCGCGATCGCTTCTGGCTGGAAATGAACTAAGCATTGGGTAAAATGTCCTGGAAATTTAAATCCCCCTATGCAGTATAATTACAGGTAAAAATTAACTTTTTCTAATACTAAAATGTTGTAGTTTCAATCATTACTAACATTTTAAGACTCAGATCGGCTTAATAGCGTTTTTTTTAAAGGAAATATAAACATTTACCGTAGATCATGTCTACATTGAGTTTTCTAGAAAAATAAAATAATGTTGCCGTAACTTTGTCCAGTAGTGTATAGAGATAAACTTCATTAGAGCCTTTTTTTGTTTTATTTTGAGATTTTTAATATTCTTAAAAGGAACAGAAAAAGGAAGACTTTAATATACTGCTTTTCTCATTCATATTACCTCATATTTTTAATTAATAAAATCATTTGGATTTAGAGAATAATGAAGTTTGAAATGTACAAAGATATATATTTAGATTGTGTAAGAACTTTATTATTTGAATACGTTCGTATTTTGAATCAAACATTCCCTAAAATTCATTTTCAGAAATAAGTTACGCAAGGAAAGAATTTAAATACTTAGATGAAAAAAAAAACGTACCTGATATTATTTTCATCTTGAAGCTGTTCAAGCAAAGTAAATACAATTTTAAATGTAGAATATGTTTTATTTAACCAAGCATAACATTTCTCCTTTTGAGAAATAATTTCTTTTCCTTTCAAATTATTCGAAATCTTGAAACAACGATCGTGTGATTCTTAACTATATTAATATAATAATTGAATCTAATATTTTGTATTATATTATATTATATTATATATTATTTTAGTATATACAAAGCTAAGATTTATTCTAATTGGGTATTATATTTTTAAAATGAGTTATCCTATTTTTGTGTGTACATATTGTATGTTATACTTTTTAATAGTGCCATAATTAAAAGTTTGGCTTAAAATATTATGTGGCAAATTTTTATTATATTTTAAGAATTTACATATTTCATGTTTTTTGGTGTTCTTTGGTATAGTGACTTTTCAGTTAGAGCACACCTAAATTTAATAAAACAATTTAAAATACCTAATCTATATTGTTATATGTACTGAATTTAATAAAATTCTATGGTTAAAATCTTATTTTTTTAAGACACCTTATATAAAAATTTAAAGAATATTATATTTAAGAAATTAGCATTTTTTAAGACAGTAAAATGTTTTGCTCGTTTTAATATTGTGCCTAAATTTTTATTGTTGAAGTAAATCTTGAATTTATTTATCTATGTATAGTTTATCTTATAAATATTGTTAATATTTTTAATTGTAAACTACATGTTCGTAACTGGCTGTAATAATCTATATATGTACTCTATTTAATAAATAATAATGATAACTGCCAGTCAAACGTATTTATTAATGCCTTTGTAGTTTTATGTTTTTACCCCAAAATTTTATATCGCAACTCTAAGAAAAATGGAGCAAATCCAGAGAACTATTGTTTTTACGAGATTTTTGTAAAAAAAGTCACTATAAACACCACCATTCGCCTAAAGAAGTTTTAGATCTAATACATTATTCGTGTAAAACACATTCAGATATAAAGTACCATTAATACTGCTACTCTCTCTCTGACTCTTTAAAGTTTAAAAACAGGTAAAAATAGGTTCAACAGATGTCATGTAACGATTGCCCTAAGTCAATTACATCTGTTCTGGTCGGTAACAAAATATTTAATCTTGTAGTTCAATACTTAAAAAGGATACTTATAAATCAACGTTAAGTACGGCAACATTGTTATGCTTCAGGAACAACCGTCCAACTACCGATTATCGTATATTTTGCTTCAGGATTGTGCTAATAATATGTGTGCTTCAGGATAGTGCGGTTTATATACAAATATAAGTCGCCAGGACTAGATAACATACAAAACAAAGCACTCAAAAACCTACCAAACGTAGCGATACTAAAGTACATAATAAACAAAACACTACAACTAAAACACTTTCCAGCATGCTGGAAAAAATCCAAAGTTATACTCATACCAAAACCAAACAAGAACCTAACATTTCCTCAACACTGGCGGCGACCTATTAGTTTGCTCTCAACTCTGAGCAAGCTAACAGAACGCCTCATACTAAACATATTAAACATGCACATTCAGAATACAATCTAAGCCCAAATGAACAATTTGAGTTTAGAAAAAATCACGGCAAGCTGCAGCTCGCTTGCCAGACTTGTCAAGGAAGCGAATAAAGGACTACAGAGGCGGGCATCAACTGAAGTTGTAGCCCTCGATATCGAAAAAGCCTTCGACAAAGTGTGGCATGAGGCAGTAATACACAAGCTACACATACTACACAACCATAACACAACTAATTGCTTCTTTCTTAAAACAAAGAACATTCGCCACACAAACACAAAACTCTCAACCACTAGAAACATGGAGGCGGGGCCCCCCAGGGCTCTCCGTTATTCACAGCGGATGTACCCAGACACCCGCACGTAAAACTTTCGATATGTGCAGATGACATCTGCATATACTCCACACTCAAAAGCACCGTAATATTCACACAACAACACTTAAATTCCATAAACGACTGGGCAGAAACTTGGAATATCAAATCAATGAGAATAAAACACATGCAATGCTCATTAGAACAAAACGTAATTTACCCACAAATTTATAATTGGACACCGAGATAAGGTGGAACAAAACTCTTAAATATCTACGGGTAACCCTAGATAGCAAACTTTCATTTAAGCAACATATTGAAAATAAAATTAACATGGGCATTGCAGCAAAGGCAAGCTTTTTATCCTCTAATTAACAGAAATAGTAAAATGTCAATCAAAAACAAATTGTTATAATCAAGTAATCAAGGCCAAAGTCCTTTATGGAGCTATTGCATACATACACACAAGTAAAACAAACAAGAAAAAACTACAAGTTTCGCAAACCAAAACACTAAGACAAATCACTAACGCACCATGGTACATATTCGCAACACGAACATACACGTCTACTTATAAACCCATAACCCTAGTTATTATCTAATTAGTATGAAGTCACGCCGTTTGATTCAGCCACTAAATCAAGTCCGAGATGAAAAAAAAACAAATGCAAAACAATTCGCAAATGTAATGAATTAACACCACTAGAAGCGCAAAACATCTGCAGTTGATAAAACTGCTTACCTCCTAACACGAGGGTACACTAACTTCGTATACTACGACGGCCACCATAATGGCTTAAAACACTGGAAAAAGTAAACTCCAAAAACCTCGCTTAGCGAGTTATCCCCGCATCTACAACACTAAAAGTAACAAAACTAAGTCGGGATGGCTGACACGGGAATTTTTACGATGATTATCGGAAGTAATTGCACAAGTGCACCAAAATTACCGATAATTTTGCATGACAGCGTGTTGTCTAAAAACTGCATGAGTTCATTTTCATATTTTGGAGAAAGAGCCCGACACCGAAGGTGGAGGGCTCTTTTTCCAAAATATGAAAATGACCGAATGCAGTTTTTCTAAGACAATACGCTCGAATGCAAAATTTTCTGGTTATTTTGATGCACGAGTGTAATTCGGGGGAATATTTCCCGAATTAGGACATGGTTTTAAATAAATACATTTTTATTCTTTTTTTAATACAAAAACGTACATGTAACTGTAAACAAAGTACAGAGATGCAAAAATACGATTTATTTTAATCCGAAACGAAACATTTTTAACAATACCTATATATTCACTAGACTTTGACGTTTTTTACAAATTGTGCTGTCAAAGTTTCAATGGAATTACCATAGATACGTACGATGCAATTATCGCTGTGCTCTTTCGGTTTCTACGGTGCAATTATCGCTGTAATTCTCCGAGAATTGCACTCCTCTAATGGGATTGTTTATACCTGAGGGAAATATTCGGTAAAATCCCATCAGGATGTCTCAGATCAACCCAGATTTAAAAATCGACGATCACCTAGGAATGCTGACCCGAAAATAAAGTTTCTTGAAAAACCATCATGGAACCTCACGCACTCACGGAGCGATAACAGTGCGCAGGAACTTTACCTTCGCGGCTTTTCACAGCGGACCAATTAAACGTGAATTCGATGGATACGGCGTAGAGCGACAGAGTTATGGCGAATGCGCAAGAAAAACCAATTATCGAATTAAATATCGGATTTTGCAGAATCATACCCGGGGCGTCCCAAAAATTGTTTAACGACAGTTAGTGATAAAAACGGACTATCACAACATCGCGGACATTGCATCTAAGCACCATCAGATGAGTATTTGCTACATTGAACGTCAGACCGTTTGCATCACACCATTCCTTGATTTCAGACGAATCCTCAATCACAATTCTTCCCAAGCAAGCACGATCCTTCCCGCTTTAAAGCACCGTGATATCATCTGCAAACGTAAATTTTCCCGAGATGTTCAGGGCCGAAAGGGCATTAATGTAGACTAAGAATAAGATATAACCAAAGACAGATGCAGGTAAAGCCTCTCCAGGAATGAGAACATGGCATCGTTGGTGTTCCTTGATGCGAGAAATCAGAATTGCGCCTCACTTAACACTCCCATAGCATCCAAGTATCGAACAAGTCTCACCTTAACTATCTTGGATAAAGTCGGAATTAACGATATTGGCCTAAAACTAGAGAGGGGATCATCCTGATAAAAATTTTAACAACATTAGCTCTTTTAACGCAACGGGGGAAAATGCCAGTTGTAAAGGATGCATTAATGACCTCCGCTAATACCAAAAGTGCGAAGTTAAAGAGTTCAATCAACACATTGATTGGACTAGGGCAATTGAGAACTACGGAGATCTCGAGCGATTGCGTTGGATATTTCGAAGGCATTCGACAGAGTTTGGCATGACGGGTTGCTCAACAAACTGCCGTCCTTCGGACTGCCAGCCTCTCTGCAGCTGGCTTGCCAGTTTCCTTAAGAACCGATCTCTGCATGTTGCAGTTGATGGACACCACGCCATCCCAGCCAGATGTAGTTGCATTCCTCATATTCGCGAAAATGTCCCTCATCGCGTCAACATAAGGGGGTCGAAAAAAGCATGATTCCTGTAGGGAAACATGTAGCAGGCAACTCAACGCATCTCTATTGGAGTTAATCCCATTACCCAGCCGAGATGCGATCGTGCAATAAAATGAGTTTAGCTGGTCACACCACAAACTAGGTCGACAGAAGGCTCCATCCGTCCCCTCAACTCATTAACAACCTTCCAGTTTTCCTTCTGTTTATTTTTTGAATTGATGATACGCCCAGAAAAGTAGTTAAGCTTTGCTCTTGCTATTGTTTTTCTATATATACCCCTTAAGCTTTGCTCTTGCTATTGTTTTTCTATATATACCCCTATACCTACGGTAATATCTCATAAAGTCACCATCAAACAAACAGTACTTACGCATTTTATGCAAAAAAAACTCATGTTTCTTGCACAGACACTTTTAAACCTTTATTAATCCAAGATTTTCGATTCCTTTTTTTAATAATAGAATCGAATGTAGAATAGAAAATACTATTTGAACAAAAAAAAATTATTAGCAGAAGTAATAACATGGTTTGAGATTGAATTGGTATTTTATGTTTTCTTGTTTGCAATAATATGATAATAGTGAAAAGGGAGAAAGGAGGACTGTACGTTTTAAAGAAGGACTGTCCTCCCGAAAGGAAGACACTTGGCAACCCTAATCAGCAGGCTTATTTATTTGATGAATCGTCTCAAATAGTAGAAGAGCTAGCGGCCAAATCGACTAAGGTGTTAACAAGGCTACAATTAAATAGTACTTAATGGGAATGGTATGACCTGTCACGCCATATCGTGTTGCGTCATTGATAAATTAATTTTTCAAAATGCAAAAACAAAAACAAAAAATTATGTTGCTTCCACAAAGCTATAATTTTAATAATGTTCTATAATTCTTACCTCTGAAATTAAAAAACAATGGACTGGCGATTTCGATGGTTGCATCTCCGCGCCAGGCGGGCATACACTCCCTACATTTCATGTATGTTTTATGGTGCTTTTACAAGGCTATATTGTATCGGGGATGTTCATGCATCTATTGTAAGGAACTATGTAAAAGGACAGGCGATTCTGCTGGTTGCAAGTGACTACCAGGCGAGCATATTATACAGCAGCGTGCAAGGCAAGAACAGCGTTTATCGCGATTGTTTGGGTAAAATGCATTTGTTTGAAAAAAAAAAGGGGATAAATCTTTATTTACATTTGTGAAGTAATTATTTCATTCGCATTAAATATTTAACATGTTGCTAATAATGAAGCATTAAAAAATTATATAATTTTTTTGAAGCAAATTATTCATCTTCGCCGATTGAATAGTCATCTTTCGAAGAACTACGTTGCTCTTCAACCCCTGGTTCGTTATCTGCAAAACCCAAAGAAGTGGTTTTCATAAATATCAGTGTTGTGATTTCGTTATAAAAAATTGCAAAATTATTATTATTGTACATTTCAAATAAGTTTACCTGAATCATCGTCGGAGGTAGTAGGTTGCTCAAGTAGAGCGTCGTACACAGATAACGGAACGATATCTCCCTCATGCCAGTCGAAATTATATCTTCGGTCTATAAGAGTTCATCCATTATTCGGTGGTGATAAAGTTGAGGGAACATTTGCATGTGCATTTCGCCAGATACTTGTTATGTATTGAGTTCTTCTTAAATACTTTCGCAATTCTGCTTTACATGACGATACATTTGAGGGATCGCAGTTTATGAACTTTTTCTTTAACGGCTCATGAATTTTTTTGGGCTTATAAGTTGCGATAAATTTCTCGTATCGGGTTAAATTTACATCGGCTGTTGTGCTCTTATAAATCGCACAAACAAACTTCCAGAATGTTGAAAATGACAGTGCATTTCTCCATACTCTGCGCAATTCCAAGTTAATTTAATGCTTTTTGGAGTTTACGGAGTATCTGGTACGGCTTTTTTTTTCCTCGCTTAAAGAAGGAGGGATTGAAATCACATCCCGTGAGGGCGTGGGAGCCCGGCAAACTTTACCGTGTAACTGTGATATATTAATATACTGCATTTTATTTCCCACACCATGCTCCATAAAAATACGTAAACGTGAAGTTTTATTACACAGGTGGTCCATATTGCCCAGCATTATGATCAATATGTCGGTATCGGATGCTGTTATTAAAACATTCGATTCACCACCTTCCTTAATATTGCAAATGTTATATACTAATCGGGTATTAGCCTCTTCGTGGTCCATGCATGACAAATTGTCATTGATTCTCGAAATAACGGAGTTATTTTGAACAGTATAGGTATTACCATATACGTTTCCATCTATATGGCAAAACGACAAGGGAATAGCTACGAGTGTGAAGCGGAATTTATGATCGTTCTACTCGAGGCAGTAAATATTTTACAATTATTGAGCGTTTTTTATGCGAATATGTCGATAAATCCTGAATACCTACCTGGTTTTAATTCTATTATTGCTTTTGTCGCCGACTAGTACCCTCTGGAGAGTTTTACCAATACTAGTAGCAATACCGAGCAGGACCCTTAATTGGGTTATTTTATGTTATGCGCCGCTTCAAACCAACCGTAAGATGGCGGCACTTAGTTGAAAGTGCTGGTAATTTTTGTTTTAAGATCCTTTACAGGCGTAGCCGACTATATCAAAATCGGCCTCTCCTATTGGTTGATCCGCATGGCCCTCCGCTCGCTTCGCTCGCTACGGGGGCTCAAGAAAAGGAAACTAACCAGGTGCTAACCCAATCTAACCCAAGACATACCCAAAATCAAGAAAAAAAGCTGTTTAGAAACATACTCTTTAAAAAAAAAATGAAAAAAGCAACGGGGTTCGAACCAGTGTTTTCCAGGTGAGACCCAACGATCTAAACCTCTACACCACGAAAGCTCTTGCGAGAAATTGATTGCATCACGAAGACATATTGTAATACGAGATGGATCGACCAAAAGGAGAGGCCGATTTTGATATAGTCGGCTACGCCTGTAAAGTATCTTTAAATGCTGGTAATTTCACGGCCTTTCGTACTTTTTCGCGTTGGTTGACTTTCCTTAATCTAGAGGGAACCACTTGTATCTCTTCTTTAAAAATAATTGCTCAGATTCAAATTCCTGTCATTGTAGGTATTATTTTTTGTAAGTTTTCTTCTCGTTTCTTATCAAATTTGTAGCGCAGGCCAACAGGCAAATTTCACATTTTAAATGCTTATTTTCCAAACCTTAAAGATGACAACTGTTGATTTTTGTTACTAAGGTTTCTTTTGTTTATCAAATTAGACCAGATATTAAACCAAGTGCCAGGTAAGTGCTTATAAAAGTTCTATTAATTAATATTTGTATGAAAATATTTTGTGGCCATTTATGGACTGAATAAATCAGACTTATTTTATAGAATAATTTATTCTATTATTTTTGCAAATTACATTTCGTATTTGTTCCAGCTTTTTGGGAAATTGGAAAAATAAATCTCTGTTGCAAATAAAATGCTTCCTCATCTGCTCACCAAACTGACGTTTTATTTGTTGTGGCGCCCAACTTGGAGGCAAACATCCGTGGGCAGATTTGCAAGTGCAATGCAGAATTTGCAACATACACCAACTACGTCCTCACGGACAACCACATCGCAGGGAACACCGAGAAATAGCAGTACTGGAGCAATCCCTAAAGCTACAAGAAGTGGCCGTTCTATACGTCAACCGGCGTTCCTGCGGCACTACGAAGTCGGCGAATACTCCACTACATCCAGACCAGTGTCTGTAGACCCACGAAGACAGCGGTTGTTCATGGATCCTGTCAACCGGCCACCAGGATTTTATCCGTTAAACACTGGTACAATTTAATACATTTTCTAACGTCAGGGCCCCAATGCAATCTACCTTTGGAGTGCAAACTTCAAATGGTATGCCACCAACACAGCACGACTTGCCTACGAGGGCATCTGAGTTTCCACCACCATTTTTTGGTCAAAATGCACCTGAAAAAATATCAAATGAAGATATTAGAAAAATGATCAATATGAATTTAAATAATCAAATGTCTAGCCATAATGCGCCACAAAATGAAAAAAAATTGGATCTTGATATTAAACAGTTGCCTTGCTTTGAGGATAATAATACTCTTTATACTTTAGATTTTCTACAGCTAATTGAGAGTGCGATTCCGGTAAATACAGTACCATATAATAAATTATGTTCTTTAGTAATAAATTTGTTTATAGGAATAGCTCGTTTATGAGCTGATGCCTTCCTAGCAACTTATAATACCTATGCAAATTTTAAGGTGGGTTTTTGTGAGCAATTCTGGGGTGCTACCAGGCAGTTACAGGTCAAGTTAAGATTAGAGTCAGGTAGATAGATATTCAGAAGGAATGTTGGTGGACCATTTTAACTTTTATGTGAGTCTAGCAAAGCATTTACAACCACCTTATCTAACAGAACTGTTGATTGCTACTATTTCTAGGCACTTTGCACCTAATATTTCGGTCTTATTGGTGGGACTGGTGGGAGCCGTCCGTCACTTTAAGGGATGCCTTAAGTGGATTAAGACAGGCTGATTTTAAAGGTTCCTATAGTATATTGCCGTCTCAATCGAAGACGTTCAAACACAGTATATCACATTATGCTAAGAAATATCAGCAGAAAAATTATAGCTTCAATAGTAAAGTACCTTATGATACATCAAATGCAAAAAACATATTTCTAGTTTGGAAAGTCCAGAGAATAATGATCTGGAAAACGAATAATTTTCATTAAATCTAGCCCAATTGGTGAAATTTTTTTAAAAAGGACAATTTTAGCGACTTTTCCTTTTGAAAATAATGAGCAGGAAGAAGGTTTAGAAAATGAACAGTTTTATAAATCTCCCCTTATTAATATCACTGTTTATACTTTTAATTTTCTAGCTTTAGTAAATAGCGGTAGTTAGTGAGATTTCTTGCTTTTCAAATAAAGTTTGGTCACAGTTAGGTGATAGCCATAAAAATATTCCTGCATTTTCATGTGCTGGGGTCAAAGTTGTTGGTGCTTTTAAGACCAAACTCAAGCGTGTTGATAAACAAGTATTGTTAACTTTTCTATAGGTGGACAAAGCTTTGAGCATGATTTTTTACTTATTGATGATTTAAATCATCCCGTAATTCTGGTATTAACTTTTTACACATTTGTCATGCTAAATTAAATTTTAAGAATAAATGTTTAATTATATTCAATGATAAAAAAAAAACGATTTTCCCTGAAATTGCTCCCCATCCTTCTCTGATGAATCCTGAAAGAATATGTGCTCATTTAGTTTCGCAGAAAAATTTTTAAATTACTGCTCCTCTGCCTCTTTCAATAACGAGTTTGAAAAAACCCTGTCCTGTGTCAGAGAAAATTGTCATACTGAAAATGAAAAGACTATGTTTAGTCAATTTTTAAGAAAGAATAGGAAAATGTTTTCAGACTCACCTGGACGTATCAATGTTTTCGATCATGAAATCAAACTAAAAGGTGATTCTGAGTTTTTATTCGTCCGTACCCGCTACCATTCGAGTAGGTATACTATGACAATTCTGAAACCACCGCCGCGGTGGAGATGCGCAGTAGCAAAAATCGTTCACGTGGGCTACGTCATTTTTAAGGCGCGGCACCAGACATTTGACATTTGACAAGTGGCGTTTGACAGATGACATATGACAAGCATCGTCCACGTGACCTACTCCATCTACCCCGTATCTAATGTGACGTCATCATCATGCCAAATAGGCCTAACCACTACTAAGGTGGGTAGTTTTAGGGATGAGTTTAGCCTAGCCTTATGAGACTCTATACTAACATATGTCAATATTTACATCATATAGATGCGGTCCAAAAATGTGTAGGAAATACATTAATTTCAAACCAAATAAAACGCCATTTGAAAATACACACCGTATACATTTACCCAATCTCTTAAAATTACATAAAATTCAGTTAACATAATCACAGTTATTTTTCCAATAGTATAAGTGTGGTCGTCGCATTTAATTAAGCAACAAAATAAAATTGTGTATGAAAATACGTGGTTCCAGTCAATCTATAAAAATCTAATTTTTGGTAAACAAAAACGATTTGCAAAACAAGCTTACATTGTATTAATGTAGATGCAAAGTTCTTATAAAATTATGTGGTGCAAGCAATTTCTTATCTGCCAGCCAAGCTAAAGGTCAGATGCAATTTAAATAATATGTCGACAATATGTTTTGAATAAATTATCTCTCTTCTGCGTTAGCGAAGATTATGGTTAATAATATGAATAAATTATTCCTTCACCGAACCAACGAATGATACCAACCACACCTACGAATATTACCTATCGAGATGGTATAAATTCGGAAAACTTCCTAATGTGAACACAATTCAGCTCAGTTCTCTCGAAGCAACACAACTCAAGTCCTCCGGCCTGTGACTTTGTGATATTTTGTGTTTTTGTGGTGTTAAATTTATACAATCGGTAAGTTTCATAAATAAATTATATCAACGTGGAATTAATCATGTAAAATAAGTTTGAAAATAACCCAAATTATCCAAAAATCGATTAAATTTTTAGTCTGGTAAATACCGCATCAGGGAGGAAAAGGGGCCTTATATATATTTTGCCCTAGCTATATTAATTACATGTATAAACCTTATGCAAATTTGAAGTTAGATCATGCAACAAAAAGCACATCTCCTGAAAACATGTTTTTTGTCTAAGTAATGGAATGGCCTTAACCTGTTTTTCGTCAAATATATATTTTCTGAAAAATGGATATCGATCGGGATGCCGAAGGAACTTTTGGCGCTATTCGCGCATATCTCACCTTTGTAGTTTTCGAGAAAAACCAATTTTGGTCTATGCGCCGGCGCCGGCCGCGAAAAACGGCACTAACTTTAAATCGCTCCAAATGCATTGTTATACATCAAATTAAAGGGAATTTTACAGCGAATCAGAAAATCGATTCAGAATTTTTATATCATTTTTTATTAGCTAACTATGGTGCTAACTTAAAATCGCTTCAAAATATATCAAGTTATATATCAAATGAAAGAGGATTATACAGCGAACCAGAAAATCGATTCAGAATTTTTATATTATTTTTTATAACGGAACTATATTGCCCAAAATGTGTTAATTTAAAATCGCTTCAAAGTATATCAAGTTATACATCAAATTATAGGGAATTTTACAAAGAATCAGAAAATCTAAACATTTTTTTATAAAACTAGATATAAAAAAGTTATAGTCCCCAAAAACGTTAATTTAAAATCGTTTCAAAATATATCAAGTTATATATCAAATTAAAGGGAATTTTACAACGAATTAAAAAATCAAATCAGAATTTTTGTATCATTTCATTTGAAACGCCATGGGGACTGTAGGCCTAAAACCATGACCTGCAATCAATGCAGTGGGATCCTTAAATCGGAGGCAGCCCTGCAACAACTTATGGACAAATACAGGGTCGCTAAACGAAAAGCCGACACGCCAGCTGGAGCCCCACAACCCACTCCTCAGCCTGAAGCTCCAGCTAATATTCCACCGCAACCCATGGCCAAGCGGGTTAGACTTGACCAAGACAATAGTAAGTTTTATTTTAGGTTATAATAATAATAATAATAATAATAATTATAATAATAATAATAATAATAATAATAATAATAATAATAATAATAATAATAATAATAATAATAGTAATACTAAAACTGAGCTTTATCCACAATACCGAAACAGAGTTTTTGCACTCGACGCGCGTTTCGCTAACCATGTTAGCATCATCAGGAGATGATTAAAACTAAAATTAAAATCTACCTAACTCCCTTTTATACTACTGTTTGCTCAATCAAGCGGAACTAAAAAGGACCATTCCTGGAATCCCACTAGTCACGCTGGATTAACCAATACAATGGACTATACGGAATAGGCCCTCTATTTTTATTTAAACTATTCTTACATTCAATAATTTCCAATACTTTCATATGCGTCTAATAATCTCCTATCAGTTATATTATGAATTAATTTTAAATTTTTTATTGTTATTCTATTATTATTATCAAAAGCATGCTCGGCAACACTTGATTTTTCTGTTGTACCATACTTTAAATGAGCTATATGTTCTTTGAATCTCGTCTGTATAGATCGTCTAGTTTGCCCAACAAATTTTTGGTTACAATTCATACATCCAATTTCATATATACTGCTTCCAAACCAAGCTCCTACCTCATGTATTTGGATGCAACCAATTTATATGGCGCAGCCATGTCACAATATTTACCAACGGGTAATTTTAAATGGCTCGCGGAAGACGAAATTAAAAATTTAGGTTATATGAAAATTGATAAAAACTCAAACACCGGATACGTTTTTGAAGTCGATTTAGTATCCGGAAGAATTGCATTATGCACATAACTAGTTATCCTTTTGCCCAGAATTCATCAAACCACCAGACTCTAATTTAAAAATCAACAAATTAATCCCAAATTTCCAACCGAAAACGAAATAGGTTATTCATTTTCAAAATTTGCAGCAAACTTTAAATCATGGTCTTAAACTCACAAAAATTCGCCGCATTCTCTCTTTCACTCAATCTTCCTGGCTTAAAATTTACATTGACCTAAACGCAGCAAAACGAAATGCTGCTACCAACAAGTTTGAAAAAGACTTTTTCAAACTGATGAATAATGCTGTATTTGGGAAAACGATGGAAAACGTGGAGAAAAGAGTAAACGTTAAACTTATTACCCATTGGGAAAATATTGGTAGAATGTTAGGGGCCGAATCATGGATGTGAAAACCACATTTCAAACACGTTAAGATTTACAGCGAAAATTTAGTAGCTATTCAAATAACTAAACAGAAAGTCAAATATGATAAGCCCATATACGTGGGATTCGCCATCTTGGACATGGCCAAAACAATCATGTACGACTTTTTGTATGGTTATATTAAACCAAAATACGGGAATAAAGGCACTCTACTCTATACCGATACTGTCTCTCTTATTTTAAATATTGAAACGGAAAGTTTCTACAATAATATGAAACTAAATTTGGATAGATTCGATACATCTAATTACTCAGAGGATAACCCATACGATCTTCCTGTAAACAAATCAATCATTGGACGAATGAAAGATGAGTATGCAGGAAAGATAGTGTGGGAATTCTTTGGAACCGGAGCGAAGGCATATTGTGTTAATGTGGAAGGTAACGTAACCAAAAATGCAAAAGGTGTGCCCGACTACGTTACTAAAAAAGAACTAAGTCTTGAAGACTATAAGACTGCAGTTGACGTAGCAGGCACGCAAATTCAACGGGAGATGAATACGTTCCGTTCGCATCAACACGATATGTATGTCGAACTGAAAAATAAAGTAGCTTTGTCTTACGTGGACGACAAACGCTTCATTATTGACGGTTCTGAGCACACGCTTGCAATAGGCCATCGTGATATAGCATTGTATCGGAAATTCCATAAGGGTCAAGGCTGATATAACGGCGTTCTTTATTTTATTTCTTTTGGCTGCCAAAGGCGATGTTTTTAATGTGTTTAATTAAGTTATTTATTATTAGTTAAGTTATTTATTATTATATTATTATATTTATTTATTTCTTATAGTAATTTTTATATGTATACAGACTTATGCTTTTTTATATTTTATACACCATTTTTACACCATTTTTTACACACATTTTTATACAACTTTTTTACATTAGAAATAAAACATTTTGTTTTTTAATAAGTTATTTTATTTCTTAGTCTAGTTTATCGATAAATCCATACAAGTCATATTTATAGGTTAAAACTAAATCTATGCTACACTCATTCCAAGAAATGCAGTCTCAAACTTGTAGAGAGCTTCATTTTCCTCAGAACGCCCCAACTTTAATGATAAATACTTTTTTCTAATAGATCTGGCAGCATCATTTATCCTCTTCTTAACATCTTTATCGAATTTGCTTAGGACATGTGGCATGATTGGATAGCCAGACAGGACAGGTCAACCAGGACAGGTCAGACAGGGTAGACAGGACAGGTCAGACAGGATAGACAGACCTGTTTACGCTGTATAAGCTGTAAAAGCCGTCTAAAAAGCTGTATACTGACCTGTATAAGCCGTATATAGACCTGTATATGCTGTTATAGCAGATAACCAAGATATACCCTATGTTGGGGCTATGTGAGAGACTATTATGCAACTATTGCTGGAATACATATTAGTTCTTCTTTAACATATTTGCTTTACTTATTTTTAAGAATAAAACGGGCCTTCCAGTTTGTTCTGAAAAAATTAACTTAGTTCTGCAGTCGTTAGTTCTTCAAAAAGTACAAGTTTAAACTTAATTCCTATTTTATTATTAAAAAAACCAGAAAATGTGTTAAAACCTCTAAAATTAAACGATAAATTATATCATCATATATTAGTAATAAATTTATTCCTTTATTCACTTTCAAGAATTTGCAATGCAAACTTATTTGACGTTATCTTTATAAGTTTGATCTTTATTATTAATGTTTGTGACCTTTCTTTATGACCCCTAGGTAACACCATAAAAAATAGTGATGATGTAAGCAAAAATCCCAAGAAAAATCTATTACCATCTAGTCTTAAATATTCCTTTAATACCTTTATTATTTCACCTTTTTTAATCAGTTTGAAAATTAGGTCATCAATTTTTGTTCTGTTTTACACTCCACTGAACTGAATAAATATTACCATAATTTGTTTAAAACTTAAGAGTCACATGCAAACGTTGAAAATTATTATTATTATTATTATTATATATTTTTTTCCTGCCTGTATGCTAAGCCGTTAATAGTCATAGGTACATTTATTTCTTATTTTGGTATTAATTTGTCACGGAAGTTAAATGCAAATTACAACATATTTATTTTTTAATACGCATGCATCATAATCAACGATTATCGCACGCTGCAGCGTGCTTAAAATGATGTTTATGATGCGCCTACTTTTTTAAAGGTTGCTATAGAAATATTTGATCTACCTTTTTACCTAAGATATTTACCTGCCGTTTAAATTACTATATGTCAAAATGAAGGAACACAATTAAAAACAACATTGCTTTATTCTAAACAATAACTACGTAACTCAAAAAGCAAAACATTTTTGAGAATATGATGCATTCGTAATAAAAAAAATTGCGTAAGATATACGTGTATAAGAGGCCTTTAAAGCACGCGCGACTTTCAAAACACGACGGTCACTATTTACCTATTACTATAAAGATGTAAATGAGTTAGTTAGCCGTCTTACAAAGCTGAATGAGTGTATGACTATCGAACTAAGCCTAATTTAAGCCTATTCACATGTGCTGGCGCACCAGCACTGCCTTATAGCCTCACGCGGAGTCGTCACAAGTCAACCCGCAGCAACGTAATATTTTGCTGCTATAATTTTTTGTTAAATTAATTTCATTAAAAATACATAAATTCACTTTAGAACCGGTCGAATAGTCTAAATCTATATAAATTACAAAATAAACTGATAATTTACATGTAAATTTAAATTCTCTAAACGAGTAACCATAGATCGAACTATACTACGATACTCCCCTGAATACCAGGAATAGAGAACAAAACAACAATTTGCTTGATTTGCTTGCATGCAACCTCTTAGAATTACATAAAAATTCAGTTAACATAATCACCGTTATTTTTCCAATAGTATAAGTGTGGCCGCCGCATTTATTTAAGCATAAAATAGAAATGTACCAAATATGTGCCTACTTGACTCCAATATTTTTCAACTGGTTGAATAGACTTCTTTTAATTTTTTTTCTCTTTATTTAAAATCTGAAATTTAAGACATTCTTTTTATCATCACATCAAAATACGTAATCCCGGTCGGTCTGTAAAAATCTAATTTTTAATAAGCAAAAACGATGAATTTGCAAAACAAGCTTACATTGTGTTAAAATGTAGATGCAAAGTTCTTATCAAATTGTGTGGATCCAATCAGCCTGTAAAAAATATAATTGTGATAAACAAAACGAATGTGCGCTGAACTTTATTTCAATGGATCAGTCTTTTAAGTTCTTGAAAAGAATAAAGTGTGTATATATGGCGGATATTGAGCCGAAAATGGAGTCCAAGGCCTGAGGACAAATTTTTAAAAATCATCGCAGAACACAAATTCGAAGAAGTACAGCTTCGTTACCAAATCAAACACTTAAAAATAATACCAACGTATACCATTATTGTCTTATCACAATTTTATCAAAATTAGTTCGAAGCTTGTAGTCAAAATAAGAATAATGGTAAATTTTGTATGCGGACTATGACTCATTCACTTTTTTTGGGTCAAAATACACTACACACATAGAAAGTTGTTCTCCATTTGAATCCCATAAAAATTACAGTTCCTAATAATAATTCAAATAATATTTTGAAATTTTCGTCATTTCATGCCCTTTTACCCTAAGCATAAAAATGTGTGGCAATTCCGTAAACAAAAATGAAATTGGCATGCACATTACAAGATAAATGTAATTACGTTATTCATTTTTGAAAAACTAAAGCCAATATTTTGAAACACAAACTTCGAATAATTAAAATACGAGTCTTGGATTTTTTTGCAGAAACCTAAGATCAAAAAATCTTTATAGATTTTAATACAGAACATTTTTATATAATTGCTTACTTTAGTTATAATACTTACTAAGTAAATTTTATGCCTTTCTGCCTTAAGTAGACTTTTATAGTATGGGCTAGCTTATTTAATTTATATACATTTCCTAGTTAATTACTTTATTCAGGCCGATATTTAAATAAAAACCAATGGCTTTAGTTATCTGAAAATTAACAAAAAAATAAATCGGGGCCTATCTTCTTCAGTGCACTATTATATAAAACTTACATCATTTTTAGGCTTGAGCCAAGAATTTTTTAAAAGGGTATGTTTTTCAGGCCTTTTCCAAAGTTATTAAAATTGATTAAAAATATCTGAAAATAATAATAATAATTAATTCTTATGTCTCATACTAAAAAAGAGGCCTTGTATATTATCAGAAATTTAGGGGCGACTGACTCAAAATTCATTTATTTGTGGATAGATTCCTGTAATAAAATATCCTAATATTGCAGAAATTGCTAATATGGCATCAGTGTCGTCGGGACTAGCGGAATTTCAAATTTTTTATAATCTACCGGCCGATGGTGAGCCTAATGAAGAGACCCGCGTATTTATAAATTCATTTTGGTGTGAAACTTCTGATAACTATTACACTGTTAAAGATAAAATTAATGGCCGTTGGAAAAGCAATATTTTAACATGGACAATTCACCCTCCACGATTAATGTTGTGGAGCAGGGATGCTCTTAAAAATTCTGCTGCTAAAGCATTTCAAATGTAGGAAAACCCCTCAAACCTTTCCTTTCATTATACTATTTATAATGCTAATATCGCAATTTCCTTCAGAGACCGGAAATATTTATTTAGAAATACTTATGAAGAGTGCCCGTTTGAATTATCTCCAGGTGTTTTCGGGCACTCTTACTTCCCGAGTTTAACCGGCGACTCGGTTGAAATTCATTTATATGAATCGGTCACGTGGTATTTTGGAGATGATGAACCACCCGCCGAAGAAGTTAGCCTGTTAACAATATTAGGGCATGAAATGAGGCATTCCCTTGGGCTTAGCCACTCTGATAATGTTAAATCTATAATGTATCCGTATTATAACCAGCCAACCGTCCAGTTAGATTCAGATGATATATATGGTATCCAAAACTTGTATGGGTCAAAACAGAAGAAGATGGTCCCAATCCCAAGCAGAAAGAAATCGCCTGTAAAAGTAAATACAGAAAAGCCGCTAGTTAGCCAAGCTCGAAGTACAAGTATGAAAACCTTTACAGAACCAGTACATAATGAGCGTGAAATAAAACCTGTAAAAGTAACTACAGAAAAGCCGCTAGTCAGCCAAACGTTTACAGAACCAGTGCATAATGAGCGTGAAATAAAGCCTAAAAACCCCCCTTCTTTATGTGATTTGAATTCTCAAATGATGAAAACTTTTTTGGTTGTAAGTAATAAACTGTATATTTTTATGAAAAATACGTTTGGATTTTAAATCTGAGCACAAAAGAAATTAATAACACACCGTTACTAATTACAGAGTGGCTCAAGTTTCTGCCAGCAAATTTTAAGAGTATATATATTAAGAGTATAATATATCAACGGCCAAATAATGATGTGGTACTATTTGTCGAAAACGGTATATATCTAATTGAGTATGGAACATTTAATTTGATTAATAAATATTACGTGGATAAAATAATACCTAATTCGTTAAATATAGGTGGGGCCGTAAACACCTACAAAGGAAATACTTTCTTATTCTTTGATAACAATATACTTATAGAATTTGACGAATGTAGCTTCGGCCCTAAAAGCACATCACTTATAACAGAACGCTTTTCTGTAATTCCAAGCAAAATTGACTCTATTTTTGGATATACGAATGGACAATTATATTTTATTTTAGGCGAGTATTTCTATGAATATGCGGAATTCACAGGCACATTAAAAAGTATAGGAAAAATTGATTTGAATTTCTTTGGAATTTCGTGTCCAAATGTTGGTTTATTAGAACAACTCAAATTACTTTTAAGTAAAGTTATAGCTATGAAAAATGTAAACTGAAATATATAAACTAAAAAAATAAACTTTAAAAAATAAATATCTGCATTTCCTTTTAGCATTCGTTTGCTCCACAGCACAGGGAAAATACCATATTAATATAATTGTAATGTTTACAAATCTTATTATTTACCTGGAAGGTTTTATGTTTTGAAAGTCGTTAAGAAATACCCGTAAAAAACGCGCCCAAAATTTTTAACTCTTTGGCCCAGAACAAAAACTTAAATATTCTAGACAGGTGGTTAAAAATAATGAATTTAAAAAAATAATCCAGTGGTGGAGGTTGCAAATTTTAAGTGTTTGTAAAAATATTAGACGTCAAAGTGAAAGAGCAGATACTAAACAATTACCTCATGGCTACTAATTTATTATCCAACCGCACGCTCATTTTTGAGCTTTTTAGGGTAATGGCCATTTTAATTGATTAAAAAAATTGAATTTGAATAGTATCCAGTAGCAGAGATTGCAAATTTTAAGTTTAAGTGAAAATATTAGACCGTAAAGTGTAACAGCGGATACTAAACAATTACCCTACGCTAGTTTGTTATAGTTTTTTATAATGGAAAAACGATCATAAAGTAACCCAATCTAATCAAGGCTTACTTTACCAATTAAAAGTAATGTCAATCATCATTAATAATAACTACGCCAGAAAAAAAGTTGACCATGAAAAAATGTACCTACTTTGATAAAGAATAGAAATTTACTGCAGCTTAGTGATAACCAACGAGTTCTTGGGTTAGAGGTCGTTGGTGATAACAGTATCCATATATTTAAATTTTACGATGGCCTGGTTGAGTTAAACGTTATGTGATTTTGAATTAACTGTTTCCAACGCATCAAAAACATTATTTTTTTGTAAACTTTACACACGCTGTTAGTAGGTATTACACACTTGTTTGAAATTAATGTATTTTCTACAAATTTTTGGCCCGCTATCTATATGATGTAAATATTGGCGTATGTTAGTATAAAGTTTGGTAGGTATATGTTTCTAAAATTACATTTGAACCTACGAACGGCAAACATTACGTCAGAGGGCGAGAAATAACATGATATCAAGATCTTACATTTATATTACTGCCTGCAGCCTTTAAATCTTAGTAAACTTGTCCTAGATGCTTCTGCAGTTAAGAGGTCATGGTAATTTTGATATTTTTGATGTTATTAATGCCAATTTTAATATATTGATTGCTGATATATATTTTCAGATATTGTTTTCAGCTTAACATGTATAATTTTAACAGTATAAGTAATTTAGTAAAATTTATCTTCGATTATCACGGTTATTAGTTAGGTGAGTAAATACAGGCTAAGCTCACCCCTAAAACTACCCCCCTTAGTAGTGGTTAGGCCTCTTTGGCATGATGATGATGTCTCACTAGATACGGAGTTGTCACGTTCAGACCTTGGCAGTTCGAGTCATTATTAAGTTTTGA